>VWZX01005652.1:20905-303987 GCA_013399015.1 Galbula dea
GACCTGGATGAGGGAACAGAGTGTGCTGTCAGCAAGTTTGCTGGTGACACTAAACTGGGTGGAGTGGCTGACACACCAGAGGGTTGTGCTGCCATTCAGCGAGACTTAGAGAGGCTGGAGAGTTGGGCAGGGAGAAATTGAATGAGATTCAATAAGGCCAAGTGTCGAGTCTTGCACCTGGGAAAGACCAACCCCATGTATGAGTATAGGTTGGGGGCTGAGCTGTTGGAGAGCAGTGAAGGGGAAAGGGATCTGGGGGTCCTGGTGGATGGAAGGATGACCATGAGGCAGCAGTGTGCTCTTGTGGCCAGGAAGGCCAGTGGGATTCTGGGGTGGATTAGAAGGGGTGTGGCTAGTAGGTCAAGAGAGGTTCTTCTTCCACTTTACTCTACCCTGGTGAGGTCACATCTGGAATATTGTGTCCAGTTCTGGGCCCCTCAGTTTAAGAAGGATAGGGAACTGCTGGAAAGAGTCCAGTGCAGGGCCACCAAGATGCTGAAGGGGCTGGAACATCTTCCTGATGAGGAAAGGCTGAGGGAGCTGGGTCTCTTTAGGTTGGAGAAGAGGAGGCTAAGGGGTGACCTCTTCTATGCTTTTAAATATGTGAAGTGTGTGTTTCGGGAGGATGGGGTCAGGCTCTTCTCAGTGAAGCCCAGTGACAGGACAAGAGGCAATGGCTGTAAACTGAAGCATAAGAGATTCCGTGTGAATACACATAGAAATTTTTTCCTAGTGAGGGTGCCAGAACACTGGCACAGACTGCCCAGAGAGGTTGTGGAGTCTCCTTCTATGGAGGTATTCAAAACCCATCTGGACGTGCTTCTGTGTGACCTGGTCTAGGGAATCCTGCTGTGGCAGGGGGGTTGGACTAGATGATCTTTTGAAGTCCCTTCCAACTCCTAATATTCTGTGATTCTGTGATTTACACTGAGGTTCTTCATCCCTTTGTAAAGCTAACTCCTGATCTCTAGGTATTTCTACAAGCCACCTGTGAAGTGGTTAATGTTATACTTAACAGACTTAGTTTTCTATGACTAAGCTGGTGATTAATTAGTCATAATTACAGTTATAATAGCAATGGACCCCAAGATACACATTCCATTTGTAGCTCTTTAGATTTGATCAGGGGTAGGCTAGTTAGATATGAACCTGGGGAAAATTATTAGTGGTAGAAGAGCAAAACAAACTTCTTCAGGCTCTTTAAATAAATATTGATTTGTTTGTTCTTGGTCTTGCAGAGCTGAATCGATCATGAGCTTTCTTCTGTCAGGCTGCTGTTTTCATACATACACAGTTTTTATTATTTATTATACCTGGGAATAATGCTTATGGAACTGCTGCACCTCTAGAAGACAAACTGTGGACAGAGTTACAGCACAAATGCAGTTGTCCTATTTGGATTTTGTTCTCTAAGCACTGTGGGACCTACTCTAGGTGACCCTGCTTTAGCAGGGGGCTTGGACTAGGATGATCTCCAGAGGTCCTTTCCAACCCCTACCATTCAGTGATTCTGTTGGACTGCTAGCTTATTTTGGTAAAACAAATATTGTGAGATAACCTTCTAAAAGGACAGGTAAGCCAAGTCAAACTTAGAGTTGAATCTAAAGATCTCTAGAAGAGTAAAATCCACACCATCTGTCTGAACAGTGTATCAGCATATTTACATTTGGATTTGGCTCAGTCTTAGCTTCAGAGCATGGGCAAGGTTGGAAGGCACCCCTGGAGATCTTCTGGTCCAGCCCCCTGCTCAGAGCAGGTTCTGCAAAAACAGGTTGCCTAGGGCCATGTCCTCCTGGTTTTGAGCATCTCCACTCTGTGACCTCCCCGGGCAACCTGCTTCTGTTTGGCCACCCTCACCTCTACTTATATTGAAGTAGAATTTTCTGTCACTGGGCACTGCTGAGAAGGGTCCATTTTCTGTACTGTCTCCTGTCAGATGTTTACACCTGTTGATTAAAACTCCCCTCAGCCCAAGGGCTTCTAAGGGCCTTGCACTCCTGCAGCACTGAGCATCTGTTAGTGAAAATGGACCATGCCCCACGGTTAGAAGAAGACAAGAAATACCCTAAAATGGACCTGTAGCCCTGGGCTATGGGAAGGTTATTTCCTAAGTGCCCAAGTTAATCAAACACTGTGATTCTGTGAAAAGAACTCTCTTACAGGCCCCATGCCTGAGGGGCATCCTGCCTATCTGCAGACAGCAGGAAGAATGTTCTGAATACAACTTCCCCTGATGCATCCTTGGCTCTTCACACTTAACCTGGGACAGGGAACTCCCCTCCCCTGCTGCCAAAGAGCAATCTGAAGTGTTTGATTAACTTGGGCACTTAGGAAATAACCTTCCCATAGCCCAGGGCTACAGGTCCATTTTAGGGTATTTCTTGTCTTCTTCTAACCGTGGGGCATGGTCCATTTTCACTAACAGATGCTCAGTGCTGCAGGAGTGCAAGGCCCTTAGAAGCCCTTGGGCTGAGGGGAGTTTTAATCAACAGGTGTAAACATCTGACAGGAGACAGTACAGAAAATGGACCCTTCTCAGCAGTGCCCAGTGACAGAAAATTCTACTTCAATATAAGTAGAGGTGAGGGTGGCCAAACAGAAGTAGGTTGCCCGGGGAGGTCACAGAGTGGAGATGCTCAAAACCAGGAGGACATGGCCCTAGGCAACCTGTTTTTGCAGAACCTGTTGGATTTTTTGTGTCATCTTTTTTATATTTGCAAGACAGACATCAGAGGACTTCTGTGTGCTTCTGAACCATTGAAATGAAGCTGTTCTATTCCAAGGGCATCAGAATATTAAGCACACAGAATAGGTGGGAAAGGCATCTGGCAAAGAATTTTACATATATGTAGTTGGACTTCACAAGCTTGACTTGGAAGAAAACATCTTACTGTTCGTAGGTCCAAAAATGAGGTAATAGTAATTCCTGTTAGTTAATTATACAGCACTTGAAGATCTTCAAATGCAAGGTAATGGCTAAGTGCAGTGAATATGTGTAGTGGTGGTGGTGGTATGATTTGTCTCATGGCTTTTCCTCCTTTCTGTCTGAGGTTTGAACTCTTCTAGAGCGGCCTTCTGCACAGCAGCCTCTTTTTCCAAAGCATGCTTGGTTTATACACAGTTGCAACTGAGAAGAAGTAGGGCAAAGGGAAGATTGATACCACTTTCCTAACTTTATTATACTACCAAATGGCAATCTTTTAACCAGAAGAACAGTACACAGATGGTGAACCCATTACTTACCAAGTAAACTACATGTTAAAAAGCACAGTGTCTCACACTTCCTCAAATTAATCCCATGACTCTAACTCTGCCCTTGAAATGTGGCAGTATTGAATTCTGAGTGACTGTCTGTATCTGAAGCATGGCTTGGATTGTGTTCTGGGTTGGGTGTGTTTCCAGGCAATGCTAACAGCACTGTGTGCCACTGGAAACTCTTGTGACTGTCTTTCACTTCAGAATTGTCTTTGTCAATGTGCCTGGGAGGTTCTGGGAGCCACATACACATGATCAGGTTTTTTACTATTTCAGACTGCTACCACAGTCTAAGGGTAGGGTAGAATTCAGATGACTCAGAGGACTTGATCACCTTCATCTGTTTTTCCTGCATTATGTTGTCAGCATTCTTCCTGTAGCTTAAGTTGATGTTTCTCTTCAGTTGGTTACTGGCATGGCACAAATTGCAGGTCATCAGGCAAAGCAAAAGTGGCATGATGCCATCATGGAGTTCACTAGAATTACCTTTGCTTGAAAACAGTGCTGGTGCTACTTTGAAGTGACTAATTTATGCTCCTGCTAGCCTGTGAATGATGCTGTTGTGTCATTTACCTAATTTTACAGCTACCTGCATTGTTCCTCAGCAGCAAATATTTAGACATGCTTCTAGGTGTCACATGCCTCATCAGTATCTGCATAATGGAACTGTGCATATAAAGCAGCATAATGTAGAAGCATAAAGAAGTCTTGAGAGACAAAATTACTTGTAAATAACAGAATTATGAAATTAGTGGCTGATGAAAGAGCAGTAGCCAATGCCCTGTTTACATTTGAATAAGGCTTTTGATGCAGCATCAAAGATAATCTTCCTTGGAAACTTCATTCATGCTGGCTTGGATGGGTGCATTGTGGATTTGGAATCGCCTGAAAGGCCACAAGCAAAGCTAATTGTAACTACTAATGCAGGATTGATATAGAAACCAGCCTTATTTATTATCTTTATTAATTATCTAGAAGAGGCAGCCCACTGGCTAAAAACTGCTTTGGCTTTTACACTGAGACAAGTGCCAAGTACAATGCACAGGCAGAGGGAAAGTATGAGAAAAGCTCAAGAGATTAAAAAAAAAAAAGAGCTAAACCAAGGTTTATTTTTGCAGTACAAGCACATCTGGGGAGAATTACCTATAATTATTATCTAGTTTAATTATTATGCTAGGAAGAAATTGAGATTCACCTAGGCCTGAGTTACTCATGTGCTCAGTTCACGTGTTAGCACATGGCCCACGTGTTCTGCACCACTTCTTGTCCATCTGGATGGAACATGGTAGCACAGCAGAGTTCTATGCTTGCTTTAATGTCCATTAACATTAGATTTCATTGCATTTATTGTTCCTGGGAATGAACAGCTAATATAAATGAGAAGTCATAACCAGTTCTGGTGGAGGTTAACACAACATGGCATCCAGGAGGTCAGTGAAATTTTGGACTCACACAGCTGTTCCACCCAACAGAGAGATTGTGGATTCACTCTCTGTGACTCTTCCATTGCCTCAAACCCCACTCTGGATGTAAAGACTTGGAAGTTTTGTAGTCAAAACTTTCCCCTGCTGGTGACTCAGGTTGGATGTGCCTAAATGTCCAAGGCACCTAGTTTATGCCCTCGAAGTCTTCTGGGTGTCTTTTGATAGGCAAACAGGTCCTGAGAGTGCTGTGTTGTGGGGCACATAAATCACACTAAAATTCACAAGCTATCAGCTGCATCACTTACTGTCCATGGAGCTCTGGTATAGATTTGTAGTGCTCTCTTTTCTTCATGGTGTTTGTGCAACTCCTTCCATGTGCCTTCCCACAGTAGAAACAGTTTGGGCTCCATCTCACCTGCTTTAACTCTTATCTGCCTCCTCCAAAGGAAGCTGTAAAGCTGCCGATGGGGAACATGTCCCACCTAGTTCCTCTCTTCTTGTTGCACTCTCTCCCAGTTTTACTGCATGTGCTTTTCTCACAGAGCCCCAGACAGGGTCTAGTCTGCTGTGGAGTAAAAGTAAACTAAGCATTATGTCTTTTCCCACTAGCAAGAACAAAACGTGTTCACCTCTCATCACTCTTACAGGTTTTAAGACCAAACTGGGCTCTGAGCAAGTTATAGTCCAACTGAGGGTCATCATCTCTTTTTATATGGAATAACCTTGAGATTTCATCACTAACCTGGTAATTCAAATTCACATCCCTTCTTTTTTTTGACACAGTACAACAATGTAAGCTGATGCCTCTAAGCCAAACATGCTGATGGTTAGAGCAAGTCTCTCCTATTGCAGCTCTGATTGCAATTACCTACCTAAAATACTCGAGCAAGGCTTGGAGGGAAGTGCCCTGAACTTCTCTCTGAAATCACTCTCTTTCTTCAGCAGCTAAGTGTAATCATGGAAAGAAACTGTTCCTGCATGGCAGAGGCACAGTAGCTGCAGAATAGCTCTGAGTAACAGTTTTCAACCTGGGTTACATCCAGCACAATATGGACATTGTCCAAACAGTTGAATGCTTCCACTTGCTTGCAGTGAGGAGTACAGTAGTATACAAACAGATTTTAATTCCTCAGGATTTGTTTCCAATGCTCCATCTGTTGAGTGTCTTCTACCAGTACTGAATGATTCAGAGTAGCTGCACTAATGTGTGCGGAAGGTAGTTTGTTGTCTGTAACATGCCTAAACTGCATTTTCGAAGGACAGGCTTTATGCTCTGAAGCACAAGGGTTTACTTTTGTTAGGCTGAGTTCTGGGAGTGGATTGTATGATTTGGCCTTGCAATATCTGTCAGGAATAGATGTTCTTTCGTTGTAGTATTTGATATCCAGCACTTCATGAACACTTCATCTACACTCCACATATACACCACACACTTCATATGTAGAAGCAAATGGATGGGCAGTTGCTTACATTGTAATGTGGTGGAGTCACCATCCCTGGAGGGGTTCCAAAAACATCTAGATGTGGTCCTCAGGGACATGGTTTAGTGGCATGATGGTGCTAGGTTGATGGTTGGACTTGATGAGCTTAGAGATAGATCTCTTCCAACCTTAAGGATTTGTTTAGCTGCAAAGTGGTAGAATGTTGTTGACAGGTGTACTCCAGGCCCAAGCCTGTAGTCCTAATGTAAAAAAAAACTTCCTTCTGGCAAACAGTGGAAATTTGACTTGTGTCCTACAATGACAGCTGCATCCGTGGACCATGACCTAGCATAACAGAGCTCGAGAGGCAAACGAATTCTTGTGCAACTGAGTATCAAGTGAGATCAGGTAGCTTTGTCCAATACAATTTGAAGATGGGTGCACAAACTGCAGTCTTTCATTTTATTGCTAGTTCCTCAAACAATGTATTTGCAGTAGCAAAGAAGCTTTATAGCAAGAGTGTAAAGCTCTGCCTCAACACAAAATATAACCCATTATTTGGAATTCTAGCTCTAGGGGAGTGGAGACTCATACCTCAACTGAAATTTGGACTCCTCTTTCATTTGGGTATGGAAGATTGTCTGTTGCCCAGCTCATCACAGGAAACAATCTCCTTGAGAATACTTCTTGACATGGAGCAGAATTCTTCCAGAACTTCCAGGGAGAACTACTGCTTAGAAATGCAGCTTTACTCCCTAGGATGTACACAGCCTTGAATTAAAGAAGTGATGAAAACCCCCAAATATTTTTATTGTGTTTAAGCCATGCGCCCCCTGTTGGTGTAGAGCAGTGAATGAGGATGCATCTGCAAGTCACTTGCCTCCAAACTGACTAAAACGAGTGTAGGATCAATCCTTGAAGAGTTAGGTGTTTGCTCAGGTGTATCTATTAGGTTTCTCTGCTCATCTTCTGCAAGCAAGGTCAGTGTTTTACTCTGCCAAGTAAGGCAAATTCCTGAAGTCTGAATTTTTAAGGCTACCTCAGACAAAATTGTGATCAATCTCAGTAGATGATGAGCCAGCCCCATGGTGTTATTGAGAAAACATGGAACTTTGTTACTAAGTGAAAAATTGGATTCCATTCCTGATGGTGATGAAATGACTCTATTTTTGTATCTACATTAGATATTGCACCAACTAGTAAAACTCCCAGCATTTCTTATGTACTGCTTGCCAGGAATACCACTCCCCAGGTAAAGACCCATTCAGGTCAATGAAGACTTTGATATTAAAAGAAGTAGGAATGATCTAATAGGTGAAATGACTTGGACAGATTGAAAAAAATAAATGCTGCATGAGCCTGAAAAAGGCTCTTTTTCATCACTCTGAGTGATGAAGATGACAGAACTGAACTATGAACATCGTTAGAGATACTGTCAATGAACTAGCAATCAATCTTTCTCTGTCCCCATCCTATACATGTCGTTTATTGTATTGCATAGTTGCTTTCAGGGTGATATTTTAGTTTTATTCTTTTTTTTTGTGATCTCACAGGAACAACATAATTAATGTTGTTGAAACAAGTGCAGCTTTAATGTTATATACAATTGCAGCATGAAAATGGTACTTAAAATAAGCTGGAGGTTGTGCAACCGTACAGGTTCTGTGCAGTAATTTGGTCAGAGAGATGCCTCAGCAAAGGGTGGAGTAGAAGAACATTTAATCATCCACACATACTTTATGCAAACTCCTGACTCTTTTCTCCAGGCCAGTACCACATTGAATTTGGATGTAGACCATTCTGTTCAGAAACAGATATGTAACATAGCCTACAGGTCCAGGATCTCTTTCAGTCTTTTGTCTCTCTCTCTTTACCCCCTTTCCCTCAATCCCAATACCAACCTATCTCTGGTTTTGGCACCTTTTGGAGTGTAGCACCCAGGTGGCCCTTCCCAGCTCAGAAGAGGGCCAGCAAGCACATAGCCTCTACTGGGAGAAATCACTACAGCAGTAAGGTTTGGTTAAGTCAGGTGTATGAAGTTACACACAGAGCTCTTGTCTCTTTCTCTTCCTGAACAAAACATCAGTTTGAAGGAACTTTATCAGTTTCCCATAGAAAACTAAACTTAAGTTTCTTAGAGCTTAAATTTTGGAGATGATCCAGAGATGCCCTTGTTTCCTCTTGCCCCTTTGAACAGTGCTTTCCAGTGCCTTCTTTCACTTCTATATTTATTGGCACCTTCAATATTAACTATATCTTCATGAACTTGGCAGCAGTACAGTTCTTAATCCTAAGAGGTCCTAGCATGAACATTTTGGTTTTTGCACATTTATACTCCTCAGTTAACAGATTCCATTTTATTAGTTCAGTGCCCTGTCAGATGCTAAGTGCTTTCCTTCACAGGTGAAGTAAAGGACTGAACGAATGGAAGTGTTCACTTTTTTCTGGAGACCTTCAGGACATCTTAAAATATGGCTTATCAACTTCCTTTGGCTTCTAGATCAGTTGCCATATTAATTTGTAGAACTCTAAGCTTAGGTCAGCTTCCCTGTGAAAAATCTTAGCCTTTACTGAGTGCCTCAAGTTCTGCCCATCTCAGTTTGTCCTGCAGATGTGTACCAACAGTAATAAATTCATCTTTCCAAGGAGCCCTCTGCCTGTGTTCACAGTAACAAATGATGCTGCCCAATTAAACTAGACCTGCATAATTTTTGAGTTCGGACTGAAGGCCCTGCCATGGTTACTGCAGTGTTTGGGAAGGCTCTCTCATCTATGTTACAATGTTTTTATCTTTTGCAAAGTTTTGCAACATCCTCTTTCCTGCTGCTTTGAAGCTGAAAGGGTGCATAGTAGTGTTTACACCTCTGCATACATTGCATGCATCAGCCAGTTCAACCACTGGAGCTTTGCTGCAAGAAGAAATGTCAGTGAAACAGATGAAGGCATGGATTCATTTCCAAAGAACCAGCAGACCTGCTGGTAAGGGGAAGGAAACTGATCCAAAATGCATGGGCAGAGCAGATGTTCCTTGCTTAGTAGTGTAAAAAGTGGGCTGGGATCCTGGGGATCCCACACACTGGGCTGCCTGTTACCCAGACAAGAGTACAAGGTGCCCAGCTTGGAAGGTGTTTGTCATCCTAATGGAGAATGGTCAGGGACAGGTATGTGCAGTGGAGAAGGATTGATCTCCCATCAGGAAATGACAGCTGCGTGCTGCAGTTTTGGCACAAGCTAACTGCAGGACTCATGTTCTGATGTACTTTCTAACTGAGACTAAAAAGAGTCAAAGGATTCCCACTGATGATCAAGTTTTTACATGAATAATCTTCCTTCTGCCTATATGGGGAGCATAGATGGAAGGAAAGCAGCATCAGTGCAGCACTGATCTCTGATTCATTTGCAGCTGGCATGAACTGCTCCAGTGTCTGATGGGACACACAGGAGTCCCAAATGAGGATCACAGAAAGGTGAACCAGTTCCCAGGTTCTGTGCTGCCAGAGTGGCTCAGCCATGCATTATGAGGTGAATAATAATAAAGAAAAAAGAATTTTGTTAAAAAAGGTCTGTAACCTAGAAAAAAAAGCCTCTCCAAGCAGTGCCCCGAATTTGTTTCTCAGTTAATTTGCAAATCTTTTACTTTTACTGGTTTTAAACATGCTTTTCAAATCATGCTGTTGAGTTTGGGTGCAGTTCTAGGAAGAGATGCTCTCAAGAGGCAGACTGATACCTTTTCAGTCATGTCAGTTGTCTGAACTGCTCTGCTCTTAGATCTTTTCCTTGATATCCTTCCTGCTTCAGTTTTCCAGCAGCAGAGAGGGGGGAGTTGTGCTTCCCAACTTTCTTCAAGTAAAAGGTGTGATGGGGACCTCGTTTCCTTCCCAAGCAACTAGAACTAGATAGCTGTATCCAGCCAGAGCCTGGTGCAGCTGCACAAGGGATGTTGAGACCTGTCAACTCCTTGAGTTGAGGCACAGTGAATAGAGATGCTTATTCCATTTAAACGACTGTGTAGCAGCACCAGCTGCTCTTAGCCAGCCTCCTAGCTACAGTAACAGTTGTGCTCCATCCTTTCCTGCAACACTTCCTTTGCAGACATGTCTGAAATTTTCCCCTTCTGAAGGAGAGGTTTAACAGCAGAATTTGGTGGGTTTAGTGCCTTGCAGTCCTGGCAAGTGACACCTGTGGAGATTTTGCTCTCTATTAGTAATAACAAGTGTTGTGCTATCTTCTTTACTAGTAATCTGATTGATCAGGAATAAATGCCTTCAGTTTCTGATTGGACTCATGATCGGTGACCCCTGAAAAGAGGATAGAACTCACACTGCTGTTACCAGGGAGAGGACAAGAGGAGATGGCCTCAAGTTGCACCAGGGCAGGTGTAGACTGGGTAGCAGGAGAAATTTCTACCCAGGAAGGGTTGTTAGACATTGTCCCAGGCTGCCCAGGGCAGTGGTGGAGTCACCATCCCTAGAGGGGTTTAAAAAACATCGAGACGTAGTCCTGAGGGGCATGGTTTAGTGGCATGGTGGTGCTAGGTTGATGGTTGGACTTGATGAGCTTAGAGGTCTCTTCCAACCTTAATAATTCTGTGATCATCTGAAAGAATTAAAAACTGGCCATGATAATTGCACTGAAAGTTTCCTGAAGTGTCCTTGCCCCTGGCTTTGTTGGAAAAAGGTCAAGCTTAAGGACTGAACCTAAACATGCTGTGCAGAAAGGTAGCATTAAATGACCAAGTTGGCTCCAGAATCTTTCTGCTTGAGTCTGCTTGAACATGGACATGTATAGATATATTTACAGCATTTTTGAGTAGTATTAACTAATTCACAAGCTCCCTCTGCTGGCCTGCTAGCAGAGGAGACTAACGGCAAAGCTCCTCTCGAGTTACTTGTAGACTGACCCATTTTTTTTCCTTAAGCTTATTTTTGACAGCATCAGAAAAAGTGAATGATCAAATTCATGTAAATGGCTTTTCAGAAGTGTGACAGAGAGAGGTTTGATGTGGTAGATGCTTATTAATGTTTTTTTAACATGCATAGAAAAAGGCTTTTTCCATAATAATGTAAGTGTAGCCTGTATTCTGCAGTTGGGTGCAGTGGTGGTTTTCAAAAAGGCAAATCATGAGCCAAGCATTCAGAGTAATGAATGGTGTGCTGAAAATGTTACTGCAGTCAGAACCAAAGAAGAGCTAGTCCTGCTGCTTTCTGCCTAATCCTCAAGGTCAGCATTCCTCTCTACAGTTTCAGAAGCACATATCTAGAGCCTAGCATTGTCATAACCAATTTATTATGAAATCTCTTCTAGTAGCTTCAAAGGAGTTGTGAAATGATTTGCTTCCAACTAAGTCTCAGGTAGAGAGAGACTGCTAACAACAACAACAACAAAAAAACAGTGTTCTGTGATTGCTATAGACTTGTAACAGGGATTTACTGAATAAAGTACCTGTCTCAAATAATTCACAAATCTGTGGAGTGTCTTCATAGGAGAAGGCACAATGTCTGCATTGGCACAAGAGAAAAATGGAGATACTTTAGGAACAATTAGTGTGGCTTTCTTTTTACTGGAAGTAGAGCTCCTAGGCACAGGCAGGGACACAAATACTAAGTGTATAGTGCTGCTGAAGTGTTGTGCTCAAAGTAAAAGGTATATGGGAACACAGCTGTCGGCAGTGTGAGTGGAACAGTCATGTAACAGGACACAGCATCACTGAGCAGTGGTTTAAAAGAGAAAATAAAGAACTCCACCAACCACTTGATAAGGAAATTGCAGGGAAAGTGTGGAATGCATGTATTCCAGACTTCAACACAGTGAGGAGACTAAAATGAACACTTGTAATATGACAGGATAGGTTGTGGTGTCTTTAAAAATACAAAAAGAGTTAGCTGAACTATTGCACCACCAGCAATGTGTCTCCTAGTGTCAGTAGTCTTTTGGCTACATACTGACATGATAAAGAATATTTTGACCTGCTGTGTAGCCAGCTCATACTAAATGACATTCAGGAAGCTTCTCAAAAAGCACAGCTATCTCAAGCATGACATTTGTTTTCTGGGTAGCATATTCTCATACTGGCTTTATTCTTTATCAGAGCATCTGACAGCTTTCACCAGAGGACGTGATACCAATATGCAATTTATCCTGTCAAAACCTTTGGGATGATCAGTCTATATTTCTTTGCCATCCCTAATTAAACATACTGCTTCAGTAATTCCCAGGGCAAGGAGGCGTTGAGGCTACACTGAAATGAAAATGAACCCTGTAGAACCATAGCTACACTGTTTGTGATTATGATTAATGTGTTTTGTGATTGTTTTGGGAATAAGTTTTTAGCTGTTTTATTAAAGATATTATGAAGGAGCATACAGAGACTGGCCACAGATTTTATTTCTTCGCAAGCTGAAAGAAATCTGAGAAGGTTTTAACACAGATTTGGTTGAAAAAAAATGTAGCAAGCTGTTGGAGATCAGTGATCTCACATCATTCAACCTTTGGAAGGTCACTAATAATGATTGCAAGTGAGGGTCTGTGTTCCTAGAATAAGGATCAGGCAGGAGCCCTACAATGACAGTGAATTGAGGCACTTGGTACAGGTATTTGGAATCAGCAAAGAATGTTTCCTATTTACCTGTTAGTTAGGACACATCTCCTATCTGCCTTAAGCATACAAGTCAGTCTGAGTGACCAGAGGGAAAGTTGCTTTCAAGACCTAGAGGTTATTTTCTCTTCTGTTATCTTTAGGAAAGTAGAAGTGGGTCAGGGTAGGTTGGTTTCTATCATCCATTCTAATAATGATTTTAAATAATTATTTTAATCTTGCTGAAAAAGAGGTGATATTTCATAATGTCAGCTGTAAGGGTGTACTAATTATACATTTAATTAATCATAGTTGCATAAGTGTTTGAGTTTTTACACTTCCTGTTATTAAGAAATGGTGAACAAGGAATTTCTTGCTAGCTGATACTTCTTTATGCACCATTGTGCAAGGCTGGATTTGGGCAGAAGTTTAAATCCATTTAAAGTATGTAATCAGTGTTTAAAATAGTCATTAGTTCAGTTTAAAAATGGAATGTGCTGAACGTAGAAATAAGCTTAGCAAAACATGGTTTGTGTTGAAAGCCAGTTGATTTAGTAAGTAAAGGAAGCATTCCATAGAGAAAATGAACTATGTTTTTTTCTAATCAGTGTGCCTTTGCCTTTCAGAATTACAACTAGGAGATCTCATCCTTCACTTTTAGTTTTAAAGGGTTACCTTACTAATCATTTTACTAAGTATACAATTTGGAGAACTAAGTCCCAAAGTGCAAGGCATTAAGCTGAGAGCTCTGAAGAAAATGCAGTGTCTGTCACCATGTCTCTGATCTCCTCCTTTGCTTAGGATTTAAACCATTTCTTTAAATTCAGTGCAGCTAAACCAAGTCATTTCAAAATGACTGGGAGCAAAGTCTCCAGATGTTAATGGCTGATTTACTTCCACTGCAGTAGCATTAAAACCCACTAACCAAGATCAGAAGCAGGTTATTCTCCAGGTTGTACAAATACCATAGATATTTGGACAAGCTGTAATAAAATGCCTTGTTATCAGGGGAGCAAGATAAGATAGACAAGCAAAATTTTTCAGCCACTAGTTTTCAGTCGAGTTCTCTGTGACATTAATTATCCCTAGCATCTTTTACTTGCCAAAAGAGAGGAGAGAGCTGATAACAGGTGTTACCTCCATACTTATTGCTAACAATCTTTTTTGTAAGGATTTTAAATCCTCTGATAATACAAATAATAGCAAAACCAAATGTGTCCAGAAACATTTTAAAGACATTATTTTGATAGTCCAGTTAGGCTTAGGATTGCTGTTGATCTTGTCAAGGCTATTTCTACAGCCTTTTCCTTTTTTCCTCCTCATTTTGCCTTTTTTCTTTCTCAGTTCTCTTTCCTTAAGTTGAAATATATTTTTGCAAAGTACAGCTGCCATAGAGGCTTTTCCCTAAAGCCAAAACACTGCTTCAACTAAATTATTTAAGTGACCTAGATAACTGGTCAGTAATGTACAGATGTGCCTGACACAGAGAAAATTGCAGATGAATGCAGTGGATTTCATATAATCAGAGCTGTTAAAAACTAAAACTGACTCCTCAATGAGTGCTTTGAACTTTCCCATGAACTGGGAAAAGTTCATGGCTGGTGACATATATGATTTGTCAAGCTTACTTTTGACCCCAGTGAGAGGAAAGCATTAGTAATTTCTTAGGACTGTGTTAAAGGCAGCATTGAGCTGTTTGTCCTGACAAAATCCCATAAACCCTGCTAATTTCTCTTCACAGAAGCCTGCCCTGCACTCCAGTTTTCTTAGCATTTTCTTGAAATCAGAAGGCCTGGTTCTTTTACTAGGATTTCTCTAAACCCATGTGTAGTATTGATTTTCAATAAAACTTGGTAACCTTTTCCTTGCATCCTCTTCTATATTGTCTGATTAAAATCTGTAGCTCAGTATGTCCCAATAAAGTCTGCAACATTTACTGCTTCTGTAGGTCTGTTTTCCTTTGTCTTCTCCTGTCTCCTCCTTCAATCTGGAGGCTGTTGTTCTGCAGCTTGCCTGGTGCTTGTCAGCTTCCACCAGACTGAGGTTTCTTTGGGAGGGAAAGGCAGGAGCTCTTAGTGGGCCTCTTTTCACTGCATCTAAGATTTCACATTCCCTCTCCTGAGGTGGGGTGAAACTCTGGTTTTGAGAAACATGATATAAATTTACTTTTTCTATGTAAGAAACTGTTAATAGTGATGTCCATTCCAAGGCTTGATGATGTCATGCCTTATGTACCTTGCAGTTAAAGGCAGTGCTTTTTCTTGTGCTCCAGCAAAAAAGCAAAGTCTTGAAAAAATGTCTGTAAAGTCAGTTTTTTATAATAGGTTGATGTTTGTTCTGATGCTTCTGTTTAGGTGCTGACCCCAGCACAAATAAAAACAATTTGCCTGGCCATCCTAGAATCAGGAAAGCAGTATGCAGTGAAGAAAAGGAAACCATTCCCACTCATGTATTCGTACTATGGAACGGAGTATCTTGGTGAGTAAAACACACCAACTGATTTGAAAATGATGCTGTGTCTTGATGCTGAGCCAGTAGATATTTCAGAAATAAAATAGGTTAAAACTACAGTGTGGGATTTCTCCTGACTGAGTTGGGACCATCCATCCTAAAACAGCATGCTAAGTGGGATTGAGGAGCTGGAGGTAAGAAGTGATGCTACCTCGTGCTAGGGAAGGCAGGAGGTGCCTGTGCTGCACCAGGGGAGCAGCAGGCAGCAGATTCATTCCCTCTTCTCCTTTCTGCCCTGGTAAATCTGCCCTTGGGAGGTGGAGACAGCAAGAAGTGTGGTACCCATGCTTGTGTGGAGAAGGTTAGCAGAGAGAACTATCAGAGGATGCTATCTGTAAGCTGCTGTTGCCGTGCAGGGGCTTGCAGAGTGGTTTTGACTGTAACAGTGATGGTCAGCTCCTACCCGTCACAAGCACTGTAGTTGGAGCTCACCTGAAGCAGTGGTGAAGGTCAGTAGCAGGTCACTAGTGGAGTCCCCAAGGCACAATATCACTGCAGAAAACATGAGACTGGTTTGCAGATGTTAGTGAGTTCTCTGGGAGGGGAACGGAGGGAGAAATCACTGAGTGGTGCTGCTCCACAGGCCCTGGCATGTACAGACAGTTCTTGCACTGAACTTCAGGTTTTAGCTGACTGATACTGTCAAGATAAATTACTTCCATTAAATTACATTACTGGCAGTACCATTTGTGGTCCAGTTTTAATTTGGGCTCAACAAAGACTTCAGAGTAATGGTCCAGATTCAGTAGTGTGTCAGGAAGAATTAACATCTTGAAACAATACTCTATTTATGTTCAGTGTGACTTCACACACTGAATTTCAGTCACCTCAGGGTGAGAGCAGGCAAAATTCCTACATATGTTGCTTAGCTTGGGGAACTGGAAAAGACAGAAGTAAGGAATCACAGTGTCATGCACCCAAAAAGCTTTATTCCAAGCACTATTGTAATAAAGATGAAGGAGCCGTGGACTTGAAGAGGAAATCAGTCCCAAGAGAAAGTTGCTGTGAGCTGGCAATAGGACCTAAACCTACCTTCTCCTTTTGACTGTTGCTGTTCTTTCCAGGTGCAGCACATGGGCTTTCATCAATCCTACAGATGTTGCTGTCCTACTATGAGTACCTACAGCCAGCAGATCAGGAGCTTGTGTGGCAGAGTGTTGATTTTCTTATGGACCAAGAACAGAACAGCAACTGGCCTCCCGAGCTGGGGGAGACAATCGAGCGGGAGAACGAGCTTGTGCACTGGTGTCATGGAGCTCCAGGTTCGTTTTCCATTGATGATCTGAAGAGCCAGATGGTGATCCCATTGCTTTTTCACTTTAAGTGATTCCATGGAGAAGATAAGCTCAGGTTAAATTTGACCAATTTTGACATTGTATGAGAGGCAGGCAACCTATTTAGGTTTTTACTTCCAGGTAAGAGTGCTTTATTTAGTGCTGAAGCAGCTGGAAGGGCGAGCATATTTTCTACCATAAAAGCCACAGCTTTTATGAAACCTGTGATGTGATCTGAAAGATCACAGCTGAGAGAATTCTGGTGATACTGACCTGTATGTTTTCTGCTCTTGCTCCCTTTCATGCCAAGACCCATATAAAACTGCTTTTCAGAGAGAAAGAGAAGCAGTCCTTAGTTTGGGTTCATGAGGTAAGGCTGCTGTCTGTCAGTTCAGAATATAATCCTTTACCTTGGCAGTCTGGTCAAGCAATGCTGCATATTGAAAATGCTTGATTTTCCCCCAGATAACATGAACCTAGGTTACAGAAAAACTTACTTTGAATAAAAATTGTCCATGAACAGTGATGCATTGCTTTTGAAGGTGTTCTGTCTTAAATTACAAAGAGGACATTATAATTAACATGCCTTAAATGTGCTTTCTGCTGAGGCATTATCTTTTTGTTGGTATGATTAAGGAACAAGCTTCTTGCTCTTACCTTCTAATAAAGTGAAGTGAAAATAATTTTTGCTTACTAACCTGTTTTATTTTTAAGAGGAAAAAATTACTTCCACAGCACTGCTGGCCTAGTGATGCAGGGAAGATCCCCTTTTTGTTTCGGTGTCTTGAAAGTAGCCTTTGACTTGGGTTTAGCTGCTACTGGAGACATGCAGTGAGACTTGTCCAAAGTGGTAAAATCCCTAAGGGCATGAAGAAGTTGCTTTAGGGGACATTTAGAGACATGTAAATTCATTAATTGCTATTGTTCTTCCCCAGAATATCCTACATCCTTTCCCTGTTCTTGGGTAATAATGCACATGTAATTTACAGGAACACTTTTCAGCTCCTTCAGTGTATATTATGTCCAGACCACAAGTGAGTTATTCTAAATGTTTCCTTAGGCACTTGATTTGGTTATGTGTCATCTGCATTCTATTGAGGTTACCATGAACTGAGCTGTGCAGTGCTCTGTTGAAGATTAATTTGTTTGAATCTCCTCTAAAAATAGCCAGCTTTTTCCCTTTTGTTTCCCTAACAGAAGTTAGTATGCATAACTGTTTAAAACTAGAATAAAGCAGCATGGGCCCTGCTGAAAGACAGAAAAAAAAAAAAAAAAACCAACCAAAACCAACCAAACAAAAGTTCCTTGTTCTCATTCAGTAAAAAAACTGTTTCTGTTGCCAGTGTAAGAAACGGCCTTGCCTATCCTTGTGTTTCTGTCAGGTGAAGTGAATGAGGACTTGAAACCAATAGAAGGCAGTGCAAAGAATTCACTGTTTTAAAGGCAAAAATGTGACTACTGTTTCAAATTGATAAAAGCCTGGGAATGTTAAGAGTAAAGCCTGAAACTCAGGAATGCATTGAAAAGATTGGAAGTGGTATTGTCACAGGGAGTAGATAAGCACATCTTGCCATCTGCTTTTGAGCATACCAGATACTCTCCCCTCCATAAATAGCATATATGGATATGTAATGTTGAGGTGTAGAGCATGAGACTGCAGTTTGTAGTGTATTAATCTTGATTTTCTCTTGTGTTCCATGAAACTCTTGGCCTACTAATTACAAAAGACAATTTCCTTGCTATTCTCCTAGGCATTGCTTATTTGTTTGCCAAAGCTTACCTGGTTTCCAAGAAGCCTCAGTACCTGGACACTTGTATCCGCTGTGGAGAGCTAACTTGGCGGAAAGGCCTGCTGAAGAAGGGACCTGGAATATGCCATGGAGTGGCTGGTAGTGCTTATGTGTTTCTGCTGCTGTATAGGCTCACTGGAAACTCAAAATACATCTACAGGGCACAAAGGTTAGAGCATTCCTAACATTCTGGGTTCTGGGATTATAATAGCAGGAAGTTTCAGGGACATTTTAAAGCCCCT
This sequence comes from Galbula dea, assembly GCA_013399015.1. Taxonomy (NCBI): domain Eukaryota; kingdom Metazoa; phylum Chordata; class Aves; order Piciformes; family Galbulidae; genus Galbula; species Galbula dea. The sequence continues at coordinate 39,397 of VWZX01005652.1, forward strand.
CAAGAGTCTCTGATCCCCACCCTCAGATGTAACCTGAATGTTAAAGCCTCAGGTGCAATTCTAGCTGTTGAGTTGTAGGGCAGGAACTCTGCAGTCCTGTGGCAGGAGGGGCATCAGGTTCTCCACATCTCCCTGTCTGCCCTGTCCATGAGGGATCTGGGGTGGATGGGGGGGCAGCACACATGCAGGTCTCCTTCTTGGTCAGAACAGCCAAGTTCCTACAGCAGAGTAAAACACAATGCTTTTTGTTAGATTGATTTCTTCTAGTTTTCAGAGCATTTAACACTATCCCTTGCTACAAAACAGGGAAAATAAGTACAGGACCTGCTTTGCTGCTATTTTACTCTTTAATTTATCATTCCCAGCTTTAGACAGTGGGACATTGTGCTATATGGCTTAGCTAGTGGGGTTAATTCCCTTTTGTCTTGATGGAAACAAGTATTTCCCACTGAAAATTCTGTCCCAGTGCTGCAGTTACCACACACACCATCACACAGAATCATTAAGGTTGGAAGAGACCTGTAAGCTCATCAAGTCCAACCATCAACCTAGCACCACCATACCACTGAACCATGTCCCTAAGGACCACATCTAGATGTTTTTTGAACTCCTCTAGGGATGGTGACTCCACCAGTGCCCTGGGCAGCCTGGGCCAATGCCTAACAACTCTATCAATAATTTTTTTCTGCTATCCAACCTAAACCTCTCCTAGTGCAACTTGAGGCCATTTCCTTTTGTCCTCTCCCTGGTAACCCAAGAGAAGAGACCAACCTCCACCTCACTACAACCTCCTCTTTAACTTTACTATACTTTGCCTTTTTCTAAACTGTTTGAAAAGATGATATTCAATGTCTGTTACTGTTTTCCTTACAACATAGAATAGTGAGGGGAAGTGGTGTAGTAAATTAGGGTGACTTCTTGTCAACCATTTGCTTTGAAATGACCACATTTTCTTTAGTTAGTTATTTCAGCATTGTTGCACTTGCATCCTGCAGAAGTAACAACCAGGATAAAAGTTATTTAAAAGTATTTGTTTAATAATATGTCTCATAGAAATCAGAAAACGTTTATAGCTCCCAAAGAAGCATAACACGTGCAGTTTGCAAAAATTTGGCTTTTCTAAGGCTCACAGACCTCAATTTACTGTGGAAGTTGGAGACTGTAGAATTTCCACCAAAGGGTAAACAATTAACATTCTGCTTCTTTTAATCCTTGAAAGTTATTAAATTGATACTTTCAAACAACAAGTAAGTAGACATACAGAGACACCAAATAATAACAAACTCTCTCTTCTGTTTTTTCCCTCTTTCTTAGGTTTGCAGATTTCTTATTTACAGAAGAATTTAAGGCTGGTTCCCGGGCACTAGAAAGTGTTTATAGTCTGTATGAAGGCTTCTCAGGAACTGTGTGTTTCCTGACTGACTTGCTGCAACCCAACCAAGCTGAGTTTCCTCTCTTCAGTGTCTTTGTCTAGAGAGCAGCATTCACCAGGCCCACATCCCAGTGGCAATGGGAGAGGGAACACACTTAGTGGAGAGGCTATTTACAAAACAAACCAGTGGTACCACTAATGCTAGCCTTAACATAGCTGGGAGTCAGATGACAAAGAAAATACACTGGGGCTTTGGGAGGGAAGTGTGTTGTCAAAAAAAAAGGGATCAGTGCAAAAAAATAAATGGGGGAAGTGATTGAATCACAGAGGGGAGATATTTAGCTGTAATAAGAAGTAAAATCCTATTATTCAAGTGAGAGAAAGGGGCATTATCAAACTAAATTTGGTGGTTAAACAGGAGAAAAAAAAAATAAGGCAAGCTAGAAGTTACAGGGATGTGCAAAGAAGAAACAGTGATGCATCCAGTAGGTTTTCAAAGGAGACCTGCAGAAACAAGGCTTCATGCAGTGTTGCACTTATTGGGGAGGGTGTCCTAGACATGTCACTACACTGCACAAAGGCCAAACCTGGGACTTTTTAACCTAAACCACACCTACTAGTTCTTCTAACATGTAGAAATGCCTGCATTGGAGCTCTTGAAGCTCTTTCATCTTCATGTGCATATAGTGATAACTATGTAGATAGCTGTATATTCAGCCTGCAGTTCCATTTCAGCTGGTGGGGTTTCCTGTGTGTAAATGAGAAATGAATTTGACCCTTCCTTTCAGAGCTCAGTCTGTGGAGAGGAGCTGGTCTCCTTCCTGATTTACTGGAACCATGTCACTTCTTGTCAATGCTTTCCCTGTTCCAGGGAAGATGAGTGGAGCCATGGAGAAGACTTGGATTGTGAAGTTCTGTAGCAAAGGTAGAGCAGGCAGATGCTTTCTTCACAGTACAGCATTACTAGATAAGTATTGTTCAGTGATACAAAAGCTTCCTTTAAAATTTAATTACTCAGCAGCATTTCTGAACAATAACAGACATATTTCAGAGAGTGGAATAATTGATTTTCCCTGGTGAATTATTCATTACAAACCCTGCAAACTGAAGGCAAACCTTGGGTGGCATACTGATCTTAAGAAAAACCTGGTAACAAAACAACTCAAAATTGTTCTTTTCCTGGTTAACAAAATAATGTCATGTGCCCTAATGATTTGGAGCTAGAGAAACGAAATGGGTTGCTCAAGACTAGTTGCACTAGCACCTAAGGTTGCCATTATATGCTGGTTTATATGTAAGATTTATATGGCATGGTACTTGAAAGCTAAAGATGTTCATGTAGATTTGTACAAAAGAAACGCTATAAAATCAATAGCTGTATTTAAAATATATTTACTAATTTATTTTTTTTTATTTATATGGGAATAATATAATGCAATTACCTTTAAAGTCAGATTGGGAGAACCAGTGTGTCAAAAATTGCAGTTAGGGCAGAAAAGCTGACCTACATGCACCGCCAAAAGATGCAGTCTCTCTTCCTGTATTCTCAGCTGGAGGAGATTACAATTTTTTTTGTTTTAATGCCTAATGGACTAAAAATCCTATTTCATTTCAGTGGGCCTTGATCAGGCTGTAAGTTGGAGACAGGTCTTGCAATCATTATGCATGTTAATAGAGTAATCCCATTCCTACTCTTGACACTTATTTTTATGAGATGGCTTGCATTATTATGAGCTGCAGATGAGGATTTCTGCTATTTTGTCTTGCACTGTGCAGCTCTAATTAAATACTTAATCATAGAAATAACTGTGTTTCATTGGTGAATAAAGCAATGCAGTTCTGTGTCAGCTTGTCAAGAAGTTAGCAATATTTTGGTGAATGAAAAGTTAAAATTCAATATACAATTATGTGTTTGTTAATTGTGGGATAAAAGGTCTTCTGAGAAAGCCATCAATGTCATTTCCTTGGTTACTCTGAGCAGTGAGATGTCTACACATAGGAGGATGTATTTCATAGGGGGATAGGAGATGTGTGTGTGCTCTGCCCAGCCATGCTGAAATTCTCTTGTTAGATCAGAGCAAATTGGCAGTAGTGATGATCTAAAATCCATTAGGACTTTTATCTGACTGCTTCCTGTAATGCAGGTGGCAGGTGGCTCATGCATTTCATAACTGGAACCTTTCTAAACAAATGTTTCAGGAACTTGTCCTATCCACTTCTTCCTGAGGTCAGTTGCTTTTCAGTCTCAATTGTAGGGTAATGTCCCTCAGCTAAAACATGTAAGTAACAACAGCATTTAGATAGCTACTCTAACTGTCTTCTGTCTTACAGTAAAGACAGAGAAATAGGTTCTGCCATGATCTAGACTCAAGCTGTTGCAATCCTACATTTATTGCCAATCCTTCTAAAAGCATCTAGGGTTTTGATAGCCATCAAAAAAAACCCCCAAACTCCAAAATGAAGCCTTAACAGAATCTACACATTTCAGAATAATAACCATGACCTTTTGATTTTTTGTCTCCAGTGCCTACTTTTTAATTAGCAGTGGGCCACAACATTTCATTGTTTCTGTTTAGTTATTTCTCAGGAGATGCTTGAAGAAGATGTTTGCCAAAGCCTCAAGAAATCTAGAGCAAAATCAATCAGTGCAGTAACTTTAAATCCTGACCAAGGCTTGAATGCCTCTGTTGTGACATATGCCACTTATATGGTAGAAGTTCCCATAGTAGCATTACCATAAACATACAGTCTCATGAGATACATCTTATAAAATCTTGGAACATAATTATTCATCTGTTTCATCAAACATGGCAGTTTGGGCTTGTTCTTAGTCCTTCATGGCTTTTCTGACCTGACCTAGGTGGGTTAAGGTGGCTCCTAGACATGCTCTAGTCACAGCTTCTGAGCACAGTGTAAAAATGTACCCCAAGGCTCTTCTGAAAATGCCAGTCATTAAATGAGCAGGGTTTATTCATTTTTTCCCTCCTTTTAATTATCTGGTGGTTTTTTTGGTGATACATGCTGTTACATACATGCTGTTGCAACTTTGACTTGTTGCTTTGAAGACCTTGACAGAAAAGCAGCCTGAGCAGAGCCCTCAGCACTTTTCCAAGCAATAACAAAACCAGGTCCTTTGTGTTCACTCCTTACTGCTTTGAGTAATCCATCATGCAGCCTTTGCTAGCTGTTCCCAGCAGGATGCTGTCTACTTGTGCTCCTGCATCAGGCCCTAACAGACTGAAAAGTTGTATTCCTGAACAGATTCTGCCATGGTGCTGTGACAAAAGACTGTGACCAGAAACTTGAGAAGCCTCTTTTCTAAGTGTAAACCACAAGTTACTACATCACATTTGCACATTAGTTACTTGAGTGTGTTTAGTTTTTCAAGTGTAGGCAATAGGAATTTAAATGATATAATAGTATATTTCTGATCATGCTGTTAAAGCAAAGAGGATGCATTGTGTGAGTATTGGTGCTTCTTTGTGATGTGCCTGTGTTTGTGTGGTGCTGTTTGTGAGTAAATCTGTAGATTATAAATCAGTTTAAGGAGCTATATAACTAGACATGATTTTTGGCAGGTCATTTATAGATTACCGTCACAGAATAATTTTGAGGGAAACTAGATCTGTAGTGGCCAGATTTAGTGATCTCAGGATTCACAGAGCTAGATGCAATATGTTCCATCAACACTGCAGTCCCAACAAATAGATCTTCATTTATTGTCTGCTTCTCACAACTTCTCAGCGTGGTAACGTGTTCGTTTTGTGTCACTGCTGTCAATAGCAGCCTTGTTTGCATCCTTGTTTCCTTCAGTTTCCCTGCCTTTCCCAACCTAGGGAAGTCTTCAGAAGACTGGAGCAGCAGCCCAGAGCTTTTGGTTTTGAAAATAAGATTGGTTAATTGTGCTGAATTTATTAGTATTGCATTATTTTACACTCCCAGGTGGTCTCTTTTCACAGGCTCTGCTATTGCCCACCCCTTAAGGAAAAATAGCATTATACTAACAACTCTCACTGACATTTTACAGCATTAAATACACCAGACTTTCTAGGGTGCATGTGTACTACTCTAGTATCTCAGTTCTGTTAAGACAATCACAACCAAGTGAGATGGCTAACCATCCCAAAACACACATTGAAATAGTTCTGGGAAGTATGCACAAAGGAATGCAAGGAGTGTGGTCACCCTTTTTTGCTATGCTGTGAAATTAAGGAATGCCATTTGATGTTCTAATAAGAATAATAGTAGAGACATGTAGAGAATATGGTAAGAATCCTGATTAGTTTTTTTAAATACTGTGGAAAAAACCCAAAGTGTAGCTCCCTGCTGTATTCAGAAATACACAGGTGCAATATGTGCAAAGGGAAACTCTCACAAGCAATCAGATTTTTGGACTAATATCATTATCTGCACATTAGTTACAGCATCTGCCAACACATTGCATGTTTTATGCAAAAAGTGACCTCTTTTAGCATATGCATGCATTTTGAGAAGATATCCTTGTTACTTGGACCTGGAAGATCCATGGACAAAGTGTACCTCAGAGGTCTGCCAAGTAAATCTCAGGTGAGGTAGTCTTCTCCTACATACCTTGAATATTCACTGGCATGGGTGCATCTGCAGAAGGATTAGTATATCAGGACTAAGAATTGCCCTGTAGATTTTAAAAGGCTAATCTTCCTTTGAAGAACTACAGCACAGTCTGGATTGCTCTGAGAATACATTTCAGTTTATAGAAATATGTCCTGAGCTATGTAGTAAGCAGCAGAAAGCTAAATTGAAAAGAAATAAAGTGACCAAAACTCATTACTGAGGGAACAACATACTTCAAAGCCATAAGTCAAAAATGCTCAGGGCCCACAAAACCATACAGCAATTTAGGGATCTGAATAGGCATTTTCTAAGAGAATAGCACAGTTTGCTTCATTGCACAGATAGTGGTGCAGCGTGCATTGTACAGGATTTTACCTGCCTTGCACAGTGCTTCATTGCCATTACAGCAAAGTCATCATACACTGGAAAGTCTGCCTGTGAAGGAGTTGCTTGGAGCTGAACCTCCTGCCTACTCGTGACATGTAATGGAATACAAGTGATGTAGACTAGCTATGCTTAGGCAGTTAAAAAATATAGATTGAAGAAGCCAACATGCACCAACTTTTTGACCTGCCTTGGATTTGTTAAACCTCCTGACTTAATTTGTACTGTGGCTGATGTCCCTGTTGGTCCTGTACACTGTGCATTTAAAAGTTTACATCATGCTCTGAAAAAAAAGTCAATTTTTAAATAGCAGTCTGCTTGAAAATACAATAGGCTGTATTTATTATTAATGCTTAGAAGGGAGTCCCTTGACTTCGTTCATTGCATGACTGAAAGAGAAGGTGGAGGCATTTGGGTCAAGTACAGCAATACCAACTAGAAGGGCAGAAGAGTTCATTTTGCCTAGTGGCATGCTGATATTTGAATAAAAGATACTTCATGATGCAGTGATATTCAGCAACAGTACTGCATGATTATACATGCATACTCCCCAGAAGATTTTATGTACAAGTCCTGAAGTCAATTAATTCCATAGTGAATAGAAACCAAATCCTATTTAAACATTTATTTCTACTTCATACGGTAGAGAAAGGCTGTCTGACCAGAAAATGAACTCTCCTTCTGTCTTCATGACCATGACCACATGTGACAGAAGAAAGATTTCGTCTAATAATGTCTGATTTTGCCACTGATTTGGCCTCTTGGGCTCATTTTAAGGGCCTGATATGCCACCTGCTGATGTCACTGGTGAATCTTCACTTGATTTCAGGCATGCAAGGTTAGGTCCTTCCACAATTGTGAAACAGGGGCAAAACTGTATCATTCCAGACCCCAAACCAACAAACTTTCCTTTACTGGAAAGTTTGGACATAAGTCCCATGGAATGAGTAAGGTTTGTCTGTACAACAAGGGGAAAGCACAGGTGGTTGCATACACAGGGCTCTATTTGATAGCAGGTTTGTACCCATTTTCCCTCCATATCTGCAATATACATGAATGCCAATACCAATAAAAAGTACAGGGAGCTTAAATGGCATTTTTCGTGTCTAGTTTGTGTTGGTGCCCCCTGATTATTCAGTATATTCCAAGATATTGGTGTTCATGTCTTGAGTAGGTGCAGCACTCCACCTCAGTTTCTTGGTGTATTAGCCATTCGCAGCCATACTGTGGTACAGGTCCTTAGAATCAAGATTGATTTGATTCTTTAGAAATGCACCTTATTGTTTTAAAGCAGGACCCCTGCTCTTCTAATGTTTTCAACACTGTGATCTTTCAGAATGTGTTTCTTGTATTAGTTTTGTATTGTAGATGATGATAGAAACTAAATTTTATAGCTTTTTAAAAGCGGTGATATTAAGCTTCCTAGTGGCAGAACAAACTGTGTATATCTATATTATGAATAGTAAAGCTGTGATTATATTTTGCCTTAAATAAAATCCCAACCTTCAACAGTATGATTTTGCCTTAGATTGCTTATTTCTGGTCTTGTCTTTCGGAGTGCTGGCAACTTTTCCTTCTGGAGCAGCCGTGACTCAGGGCTCCAGAAGGTTTTCAGTGATACTGTGTTATCAAAGGTAAAATTGTTCATCTTAAAATGAAACATCCAGGCTGCACACAGCCAATAGATAAAACTACCTCATGATAATTTCCCAGGAGGTAAGAAAACACCGGTTGCTTTTGGCCTGTAGATTAAAGTTTCCCACTTAAGTGTTTATTTTCAACCTGCTTAAATCTCAGTACCTCGTTCTCTTTCCAGTAAGACCTTCCATTCCCAAGGAGTGGCACTAGAGCATTAAATTCACCTAGGCCCACCCATAACAAAGTTTCCATCTTTGCCATCATGAGCTCAGCTTAACTAGATGTGAGCAATGGGACTCCAGATTTGCAAGTGCAGCAGCAGTTCAAGAAATGCCCCAAAGAAAGTGTTATTGGTATGTTTTGTATAAACCTGGTGACAATCTAAGTTGCATTAAAGATAGCAGCAGACATGCAGAGCTATCCATTAGTGGTTATCATTAATAGGCTAATAGCATCTCAAATTTCTTATCTTGCCTTCCTGGTTTGCTCCTGGTAGATCTGAAACCTGTAGTTAACCTCCATGTGTAGATCTGCAATTACTTGGAGCAGACAAGGAGAAACAAGAGTCATCAGGATGGGCCTCAGAGCCAGCTGAGCATGAACAAGGTATCTACACTATAAGGAGGAGAGAAGTGGGGGTATTGGAGACTCCCTCTGTGCAGGATACAGGCACTGTCTACCAGCCTGACTTGGTATCTCAGGAGCTTTGTTTCTTGCCAAATGCTCAAATTCAGGATGTTGTGGAGAGACTGCAAAGGCAGATAGGTGTGGGGTAGTCTTCTTGTGGGAAAGGCCCAGGGACTGTAGACAAATGCTGCTGGCCAACAGCTGGTGTCACAGCAGGGCTTTGGGATCGTAGGAACCTCCAAAGGAAAATGCCTGACAAAAAATGGTAAGATCCACCTGACAAAGCAGTAAAAAACAGACCTCTGGCAGCAGGCTTACCAATTTGCTGAGGAGGAGGTCTTTGAACCAGGTGCATCAGAGAGGCTTACCAGAACTCAGCTCCTTTTCCACTTCCTTTTTTTTTAAATCATCTATCTCTCATTCTTTCTTGTTGCACTGGGTTATTTTCTTCCAGGTGCAGGCCATTGCCATTGCCTTTGCCTCCTCCTTTGGGCCCCTCACTACAAGACAGACATTGAGACATTGGAGCACGTCCAGAGAAGGGCAACAAGGCTGGTGAAGGGTCTGAAAACTTAAGTCTGATGAGAAGCAGGTGAGGGAACTGCGGGTGTTGAGTCTGATGAAGAGGAGGCTCAGGGGAGATCTTAACTCTCTCTACAACTGCCTGAAAGGAAGTTGGAGCCAGGTGGAGTTGGTCTCTTCTCCCAGGTTGCCAGTGAAAGGACAAGGGGAAATGGCCTCAAAATTTCACCAGGGGAGATTTAGATTGGGTAGCAGGAGAAATTTCTTCCCAGAAAGAGTTGTTAGTCCTTGTCCCAGGCTGCCCAGGGCAGTGGTGGAGTCACAATCCCTCCAAGGGTTCCAAAAAACTAGAGATGTGGTCCTTAGGGACATGGTTTAGTGTCATGGTGCTGCTCGGTTGATGGCTGGACTTGATGATCTTAGAGGTCTCTTCCAACCTTCATGATTCTGTGATTTCTATCTCCAGACTTGCCTAGGTTCCGCCACCCAGGCCAGTTGCGTTTTTTATTGCCAAAGGAGACACCAATGAGGGGTTTCTCCAGCAGGTGCTGAAGCACGCCCCAGACCCCCCCTTGCACCTGCAGCCGAGTCACCGGCAGCCCTTCAGGCCCCTCCTGGGCGGAGGCGGTGGCTGCACCGGCAGCTCCCCCTAGCGGGCGCCGTTCTCCACTACACCGCGCCGCGCCTCGCCTCATTGGCGGTGGGCCGAGCTTGGGGCTGCTGCGGCGTGGAGAAAACCAGCCCCGCGGGTGGTTGTGGTGGTAGCGGTGCTCGGAGATGAAATTCCCGGGCTCCGTTCTCGTCTCCCTTATCCTCTTTGTGTCCGAGACGGCGGCAGCGCTGTGCCTGAGCGGGGCGTACCGCGCGGCGGGGGACCGCATGTGGCAGTGGCTGACGCTGCTCTTCGCCCTCCTACCCTGCGCCCTGGTGCAGCTCAGCCTGGTCTTCATCCACCGCGATGTCAGCCGCGACCGACCCCTAGTGCTGCTGCTGCACCTCCTGCAGCTGGGACCGCTCGTCAGGTCGGTGAGTCCCGTCCCCAGTCCTGTCCCGCCCGGGGATGAGCTCCAGGGGTTGGCCGAGGTGGGCCTGGGGTCGGCCGGAGCTATCTCGGGCCTCTGTGCCGTGAGGGCGCGAACGCTCCCGGGCGTTGCCTGCTGCTCCGCACCGGTGTTAGCCGCGATCGGATCATTCCCAGTCTTATTTCTGCAGCTGCGGGAGGAATAAATTTCCTTAGGCAGGGTTACAGCGATGGAAGTGGTGCTTTCCGACCTTCATCGAGCGCTTGGCATGGCAGAACGGCGGGTTAAGCCACTCCTGAGGGGCAGGTGGCGGGCAGGCAGAACCCCCCCACAGCCTGCGACATCCTTCTGGGGGCATTGCCTGCACTTGTCTTCTGTTCATCCACCTGGCTTTTTGTGTCTGTGCACTGCTGGTCTATCTGTAACGCTTAACTCGGGTTACTTCCAAGAAAGGAAGACTCCCTCAGTTGCTTCTTTAAAACAGTGATAGTACCTATCCTATTTGTGCATCTTGGAAGTGCTGGTAATGCTTTAGTCTGGCTCTTCTTGCTGAAAGTGACCTTCTTGTCCTCAATGGGTTTAGAGATTTTTCAATTGCAGTTCAACTTCTGACCAAAAATGCCCTTAGGGGAAATAAAAACGGCAGATGAAAAGTTACAGGGGGAGGGTGCAACCTCATGGCAAAATGTTTGCTGGGGGCTTTCATCTTAAATTTATGTTCAGATCTTTTCTTTAAAAATTATGTCTGTAGTAGAGGTTAGCAAAAGTATCCCAAACTTTTTGACATTCTTGGGCAATGTGGAAAAGGAAGATTTGCTCACACTAATAAGGATGAGGAGTGTGGGTGTTACAAAACATCTTACACTTCAAAAGCATTGAATTCCTCTAGAACTCTGACTAGAGTTTGTTATTTGTTTGTTTTGTTCATATTTTGAAGAGATTTAAGTTGTGGCTTAACAGTTAAGTTCTTGAAGAGCTCTGATTTTCTAAAGGTAAGAATGAAATACTTCTACATGTGTTGGAAAATAAAGAGTGGAAACCAAAGAGACAATTTCTATTTTGATAGTTAAGCTATGTTCATGACTTTTGTAATTCTAAATCAATTTCCTGAAGTCAGACAAGGGAAGAATGTCATGGCAAGCTGCAGGATGGGAAGAAGCAAAGGATGTAAGCAACAACAGCAAACTGGAGGATTTTCTTTCTAATTATCTGAAAGGGACCTAGACTTCTGCTTTGACCTTAGCAGCTATTTTACTTTCCCTTTCTTTCTCAACATCATTTATCTGTCTACAACACAAGTCTCATCTTGTGCAGAACACACTTTCTGCTGGGTTGGCAAGCTCCCAGCTGCAGTCATTGCTGGGAAACTAGTGGGCTTATGGAAACCCGCTGCCTCCCCTTAACTTCTCTCCCTCTGCCTTCCCTCAACTAACTTCTCTCTAGACCCAGGATAACTGGAGTTATACTCACTAATAAAAAGAGGGTAGTACCTTCATGCTGCCTGAAAAACTTACTTCCCGCTAAAGACTGGAAGGACCAGTGAGAAAACAAGAGGAAATGGCCTCAAGTTGCACCAGGGGAGGTGTAGATTGGATAGCAGGAAAGATTTCCTCACAGAACGAGTTGTTAGTCCTTGGCCCTGGCTGCCCAGGGCAGTGGTGGAGTCACCATCTGGGGTGGGGGGAGGTTCAAAAAGCCTAGAGATGTTGTTTAATGGCCTGGTGGTGCTAGGTTGAAGGTTGGACTTGGTGAGCTTAGAGGTCTCTTCCAACCTCTAGAAATTAAAAGGAAGAGTTTCATAGAAGACAACCTCTCTTTAGCTTCAGGGAGTTGAGTCTGTTTGTAGGATAAGAGTACAGAAGTGTAGGAATGTGAAGGGATTGATCTGAGACAAACACAGAAGGGCTTTTACTCTCTTCCTTGCCTTCCTATCCACTGCCACTAAAGGTTGTATCAGTTGGAAGAGGAAACTGATGGCTCCTCATCAGGTGTAGATCTGCACTGTAGAGTTCAACACATGCAATACCTTTCCCTACTCTGCCCAGGGAGCTTTCTATCCTTGAATACACACACATTTGAGGTGACAACTAGAAAACCAAATATTTTTTTGCTGCATCCTCATTTCACTATGACTTTAACCATTGCAAGCTCTATTGTCCCTGGAGCCATGTTGTCCCATCCTTTTAGGCAAACTTCTGCTCCTTTGCACCAGGGAGTCCTGCTGCTGTTAATCATCAGCTTCCCCAGGGTGAAGCCTCACTCCATCTCCTGTGTGCCGTCTCTCTTGCATCTTGCTGGCACAGCCCGGGGCCTTTTGGAGAGGGCTGGCTCAAATGAGTTCAAATAGGACACATAAAGAGTAGAGCTATCCCAGGCTCTGTCCCCTTGCAGCAGCCGAAATTAGAGAACCCTTCAGGCTGTATGAGAGGCCATGCTTCAGCAGAGGGCAGTCTGCTCCAGCTGGCTTTAAAAAGGCTAACCCTAACTTTTTAAGCAGCTCTGTTGGGTTTGTGAGAGGATACAGAATAGTTAGCATTTCTCTCTTCAGATTCAGATACTCACAATGTCAGTGCACTGCTTTACAGACAGCCCAGGGATGTTGTGTGAGTTTTCTTCATCAACTTAAAAGCTAGAAATTTTCCTCTCTTTCCCTTCTAAATTTAAGTTTAAATTTTGGGAAATGGTATGGAAATATCTTGATAGGGAAGGAGCTTTGCAAGCCAAATGATCCAGCCTATTTTGAGTCCTCTGTGTGACGGGGTGGGGGGAAAAGTACATTCTCTTCTAAAACCTTCTTGCATTCCACCACCTTCTCCAAACACCCACAGTCCACCTGCTCAGGAGGCACTTGCTGTCCTGCTGCTGCCACTGGAAGCACTAAAATTAGGAAGCATCCCTCTTCCTGGAGAGGACTTTTGCTTTACTGGGAGGGTGTTGTTAATGCAGTCTTTTTAATTCCTTCTCCCAGTCCCTGAGAGGCTTTTGTAGAGTGAAATTTCTGTCCCTCCTCAGTGGCCTGGTTCTGATCCCAAGGCAGCAGACATATCAGAGACTGTGCAAAGAGGTGGCTGGAACCAAGTGGCTGCAGGTTTCTGGCCACTATGGTGGATTCCTGCAGCATTTCAGGTCAACACCACTCCTTGTGAGCATGCTAATTTGTCTGGATGCATGGAAAATGTGTGGCTATTTTCTCCCTTTTGAAAAGATGAGATTCTTTTACCATCTACAGTAATTTATTACACATAAAAAAATTACTTCCAGTGTTAGTGAGATTTAATACATTTTTCATTTCTTTAGAGAAGACCATGATGAGCTTTTTGGCTCATTATTGACTGCTCCTGAGCCAAGGACTGTCTCTTTTTGTTCCCTGTTCATTTGGGCAGCACCTGAGGTACTGACATTGTCTTGAGGTTTTAGGTGCTGCTGCAATTCCAGCAAATAGTAACTGGATGTATTTTTGCTGGTGTAGCTCTCTGCACTTAGAGTTTTGTTCAGAATACAAATAGCCCTTTATAAAAGGTACCAGAGAAACTCCTGTTCACTTGCTTGACCTTTTCCATTCTGCAAGCAACAAAATGGGGCAGGACCTGGTGAGGGATGCAGATCTCCAGCAGCAAACTCTCCTGGACAAGCATGGCTTGCAGTCATGGGCATACCTTACTGTAGGAGGTTCTGCTAGTTCTAAACTTCACAACTACTGATGCGTCTCCTTCTTTGAATGGGAAGAATATGCCTAGACCCTCTTCAGACTCTGGGTTTTTTTTCTTCCTTATTCTTGAGCAGATGTGTTAGGTGTCCAAGATACAATGAACAGAAAGTCAGTGCAGGTGGAATGTAGAACAAGTGAGGGAAAAATCTTTGTCTGACATAGGCAAGTAAGTCTGCAGGACTGATAAGTCTTCTCCACACTTCTCTAAAGAAAAGGAGTTACTAAAACCCAAGTCATTAGGGAAATCTGCTTGTACATTTGCAGTGAGCATGTGTGGATAGGTCTTGAATAGGTATTTGCTCTTGGAGTGCATGTTGGCTGTGTGAAGCTCCCTGTTTTCGTTGCCTGCTCCTTCTTCACACCACTCTTATTTTGCCAGTATTTAAATCCCACACATCCATGGTTAAAAGAGGGAATGAGGTGTTTGCTTTCAGAAGGCATATAAGGCTAGGATTATTCCTCCTACTGGCAGTGTAGAAGAGAAATGTGTTGCTGCTGAATCATTCTTTGTAGGCACCATCAGTGTCCTTCAAAAAGTATAGCTCTTCTCTCTGCCAAGATTTGGCAGCAGGGAAGGAAGCAGCTGGATTAATTCTTCCTCACAGTTCTGAACCTGGATAGTTCTTCAAGTGCCTGTGCTCCTCTTTCAACCTGTTACTTAAACATTTAGTTTAGTGTTCTTTCTTTCTAGTGTGTCAGCTGCCAATCTGCTCATGTTTGAACCAGCTGGAGTCTTGAGCTCATTTGGTTTATTTTGACCCAGAAGGCATGACATCCAGAGACACTCTTGCAATGGGATGGGCAGGCAGGGCTTGGGAGAAGATGGGCATCATTCCTGATGTCATTTGACTGCTTGCACATACCAGTTTTATTACTCTGTTGTACTGGTAGAAGTTCCCTTTTGCTCTGAGGTTTGCTCATCAGACCATTTTGCATTGTCTTTACTTTTCTATATAGACATCAAATTTCCCATCACAAACGATATACTGCTACTTAATCCCTAGCTAATACATGCAAATCAAATGCTTGCTCCAGAGCCCAACATTTTGTTGATTATAATGGTTGCTCTAGTCAGCAACCTTCTGAATCTTCCCACCTCCTTTCTGTGCTTACTGCACATTTGTTCTCTGGGTCCCTAGGCTATATCTGCTTCTGATCACACACAGCAAGAGCTCAGAGCCTGATGCCGAGATCTCATTTTCCATAATAGCTTCAGGCTTGCCCTCAGCTCAGGATGGATAAGATGGCTGTGAATACTTAGTGAGACAGAGGTGTTCTGGGATCTTTCCTTTGGCATAAAATCAATTTGTTGGTTTCAGAATCTCTGTTGGCTTCATGAGCTGTTGTGCTTTATGAATTTTTCACAGGTTATTTTTGGCTGTGTGGGTTTTTTCACGTGGAGCAAGACTGGCAGGGACTGAGAAGATTAACAGGGGGGAAATAGGAAGTCACCACAGTGAATGAAGCCTCCAGTACACCAGGCACTTTTACTAGCTTTAATGGTAGTGGTAGCTGAAGCATAGTGAATCAAGGATAGTACTACACGATCCTAAAGCTGTTCTCCATCTAGAGCAAGTGAAACTTGCTAGTCCTCCAGTTAGGTGAAAGAAATGAAATCAAGTTTATTAAAACAAAACCCAGTGTGCTTTTATCTGAATCTTTATCAGGGCTGTTTTATAGTTCAGTCTGTGGGCTTTCCCCTAAAAGTCTGTGATAGACTCTGACTTGGCAACTGTGGAAAAAAGTCAAGCTGAGAAGGAAATCCTGCTGTGGCAGGGGGGTTGGACTAGATGATCTTTCGAGGTCCCTTCCAACTCCCAATATTCTGTGATTCTGTGAAATGAGAGTTCAAAGTCTCAGACAAGCATAGTTCCATGCTTTGGAGTTGTGAGGTTAGTTTTAAAGAGAAGATAGGCCTTATTCATATGTTACAAAAACTCCAAGACTCTTGAGATGCTGACTTCCACCCAGTATTGCCTAAAGAGGCAACCAGGTGGAGGAGATAAACCCTAGGAGGCACTGTGGAAGGAAAGAAGACAGCTCAGTCCTCATCAGAGCATGATGCCTATGCAAGAAGAAGCTGCCATGCATGTTAAGCAGTGGGAGGAGATGTGACAGAGCTAGTGCCATGGGTCATCCTAGTAGTGGGGGGTTCTCTCCCCAGAGCTTCCCTGTGAGCTGGGAGTCAGCCCTCTCCAGTTCTGCTGCTCACACTGTGGTTGTTTTTCTCCTTGAAGCCTGTACCAGTGTTAGGCATAAAAGAGAAGATAGGTTGTGTCTGCACTGGGTTTGGGCTTCTGGGGGTTTTATTTTACAGTAGTCAATGCCATTTATCCATAAGGTCCTGCTATATGTGGGCTTCTCCATGGCATGCCCTGTATTTCTAGGACCCTGGGCAATGTGACAGAAATAATGTGTCTTTCTTCTTCCTTCCCCCTCAGCTTGTGACTTCACCTGTATCTCAGTAGATCCTTGCTTGTTACAACTTCCCAAACAAGGCTGACTATTCCCCTGTGTGTTTTGGCTCCTACTTGATGCCAAAGCCCACCCTGGGCACCTTCATACCCAAACAACTCTTTTAGAGTAGTTTTTCTAAAGCTTTTGCCAATCTGCTTCTTGTTGTAACTGCTGCTCTGGCTTGTTACTTGTGTTTTGCACCATTGCTTGGTAAAGCAAGGGTTAGAGTCCAAGTGTTTGAGGTGTACACACCTGGTTTTACCCTGAGCTTCTCTACAACACCTGGAGATGTTTTGTTAAAGGCAAAAGTAGGAAAATTGGTTTTCTTGCCATGTCACAGGTGCATGTGTAACAAGAAGAGAAAGAGATGAGAATCTGATGAAAGGCTTCCAGCTTGGATCCTGGGTTGGGATCCTGTGAACATTGAAGTGTATGATTAGATTAAGAACTTTAATATGACAGCAAAGAGCAAGGGCAGCTCACAGGAAACAAGTAAACCTCCTCCTGTGTCTGAGTACGGCAAGCAGCCCAAAGGGCGCTGCCAGATTCTTGCCTTCTAGTCATGTCTAGTTCATGTTTTAAAGAGTGGAATCTGTCATATTCCAAATTTACTAGGAGGAGAAAATGCTCTGTGAACAAAAGCCTTGGGACTTAGTGTGTGATGGCTTCAGATACTAAGGAGTGGGAAGACCTGTGCTCTTCTTTTAATTATTTTCCTGTTGCTCCATTTACTGATTTGCTTATAGGTGTGTGGAAGTCTTTTACATTTACTTCCACGCTGGCAGAGTTGAAGAGCCCTATGTCAGCATTACAAAGAAGAGGCAGATGCCCAAGGATGGATACTCAGAAGAAATTGAGAAAGAAGTGGGACAGGCTGAAGGCAAGCTCTGTACACACAGGTCTGCCTTCAGCAGGGCCTCTGTGATCCAGGCATTTCTCGGCTCAGCGCCCCAGCTCACGCTCCAGCTCTACATCTGTGTCCTGCAGCAGGAAATCACAGCTGCCAGAAGTAGGTAGAGCTATTATTACCATCTCCATCTTTTGGTGGGAGGGAGAGGAGAAAGGTCAAGTGTGGCTGACTTGAACAATTACTAAACACTTTGCAATGTATTTCCTCTCCCTGGCTTCGGTTGTTTAAGGTCATAGCAGTAGTTACTAGTTTATTTCATCATGGTTTATAGTAGGTTGCTAGTTTATATCATCAACTAGTTTATATCATCATGGTTTATAGTAGTTTGCTAGTTTATATCTTCATGGTTTAGACTATGACACTCTTGTAGCATACTTTGGTTGCTATAAAAACACTAATTTGATACAATGTCCATTTTGGCATGAGAAGGAGGCAGCTGGAGGGACTAAGCTGTCTTCATGAAGAGGAAAAGATAGATTACTTCTGTTCCATTCTGGTTTTTGAGTGAACTGTCTGGACAATTCCTTGGGGTAGAGTGCAGAGCATGTTTTGCAATGCTGCATTAATTAGGTGTGTTTTCAGGAGGCAGTTTCAGATATGGACTGAGGATGTGAACTAGCTGTAGTTCTGCCGGACTCTGAATTTAGAATCAAAAGGCAGAACTCAGTCAACTGACCTGCAAATTTGGTCATCTTATCTCTGGACCCAAGCTGTTAAGCCTTCACCAAGCAGTGATGCTCTACATGGGCTTACCAGTACATGTCTTTGTTACCCTGGGACTCTGCATCTTCCTCCATGATTTGCTCCAGCTCTGTGGAATTGAAAAAAAACCCTAAATTAAGTCTTTATTTGCTGTCAGGCTGCTGAATGAAGAACCTGCTCCAGCTGGTCAGAGGACAACCTGCTGCTCTTTGTAAGCAGGGACTTTGGCACCTGTGTGAATTGGAGGTTTGTTTCTAAGACAGTGCATGACTGACAGATGCTGAAGCATTTAGTAGACTGCAGCCCAATGGGCAAGAGAGACCTCGATGTCTGTTCTGGCAGTGGCAATTACAAAGTCAGACTGTATCTCTTAAGAGTGGCAAGTTAGGAACTTCTCCCAGTTAGGCTGTAAGCAAAGAGCTGAATGGCTAGAACCAGGACTCAGAATAGGCTATTACATATGGGTTTTCAATATTGCATTTCATACAACAACACTTCTGTACTTTTCATGGTAAACAGTCACCAAAGCATTATGTCCTTCATCACTAACCTTGCTTTTGCAGCTCTCTTTAGTTCTCTTGGTCTTACAGTCTCAGCAGACAGTGAAAGGACAATTTTGGAGAAAGACAGACACTGGCAAGGATCTGATTATCCAGAAGAAAACATCCAGATAAATTAATGAATGCCATGAAATAAGATAGATGCAGCATGGCTGTGGTTGACAAAGGGCTAGGCAAGGATGCACACTGAAAAGGCCAAACCATGTTATGTGGCATGATGGTAAACAGCTTGAGGTTCACAGGTGATAACTGACTTTCTTACCACTGACCAAGCAGAATTTACAGAGAATCACAGATAGGGTACTGTAGGAATCCAGAAAAATAAGAGACTGATGAGGAGACAAGACAAAAATGTGGAAATTAACTTAGAAGAGGAGGAGAGTGATAACAGAAATGGAAAAGAGTGCTCTTTGGAGAACCAGTGTCAAAGAACAGGGAAGTTGGAGACATCTGAAGGGTGGAAAAAGAGCTGGACTGGCTGTTAAATGACTTTGATAATGCTGCAAGATCAAAAGAGCAAAGTCATGTCCCTGGAGATCAGAATCTCCTTGTATGCCTAACAAAAGCAGGCTGAAACTGTGCTATGCATCATTCCCCTTTACTCTGGAGGCTGAAGAATACTGGGGGTCAAAAGGTCCTGCTGCAGAAATAAGCTGGCTAAAGAGATTGCAGAAAGTTGCAATATTTCAGAAGGTACAATACACACAAGGGGAGTATGGTCAGGACTCTTTGTTTTTCTGATGAATGAGCTCTAATAGACATTGCTATTGTTCCTAAATCACTGATTAAGCCAAAAAAAAACCTACTTTTTTTTTTCCTTTCCATTTCTGTGCTTTAGAATTATACCTGCTATGGAGATAGCTTCTGGGAGACACAAGATGACTTCTTGCATTTGCTGGTGGGTTCACTGAAGTCCCTAATGAGCCAGTTTATCTCTGGCTTTAGGCTTTACTTCACCCACAGCAGGTCACTTACCAGTCTGTGATTCAGAATTTGTCTCAGCAGTGGCTGTGGAAAGACAGGAGTAACAGGGTGTTACAAATCAGTATTAAATACTCAATTCTCTGTTCATCTGGAACACAGTGCTTCTCCTTGGCAACCATGGCCAGCAAGGTCAATACCAGTAACAGAAGAAATACAAGAAAAAGGTGACCTTTCCCAAGCAAATGCCATCTGTGGTGAAGTGACTGGAAATTTGGCTAATTGTACTGCTCAGCAAAGGATTCAGCTGCTTTTTAACTCATCCCATGTCACAGACACTCCAGTTATTCAAAGAACCTACCTTACCTGTGAAGCATTCAGAAACTGCCAGGAGCAACATCTGTCCAGTAACTACTGCTATGACCTTCAACAACTACTTTTGTGCAAAGGCTTTAATCCGTTGTGATATCCTTATATGCTGACTTCTCCTTGAGAGGAGAACCCTGATGTGTTACAAAGGCTTCTCCAAAAATCTTATTTCCTTTCCTTGGGACACTGCCAACCAAGGTCCCAAAACTAAAGGAAGAAGTGAGATTCATAACATGTCTCCCTAGCTGTGAAGCTGGTAAAGATCCCTGGCCTCTCAAGGCCTCAGAGACAGAGCTGTTTTGAAGAGCCAACTCTAACTTTGTTTCAGAGAGGTGGCTGACGTCTTCTGACCACAGAATACTTTTCTCATTGTCTGAACAATATGCTTTGCATATTAATAGTTGTTTCTAAGTGTTGAAATTATATCTTAAGGCAAAAAAAAAAATCTAGGTGTCGTCTTGTAAGTAACAGTCTAAGTGCCCTTATTTTTCAGGGGTTCTGATTATCAGTTTACAACACACACACATATATATATATATATATATGTAAACAGACAAAATTCATCAGCTGACTGTAAGATTTCAGTAATAGGTTTTTGTGCTGTAGCTCATCTAGAGCAGAATTCACTCTCTTACCAATTTCTGAAGTGGGAAAGTCTAGATCTTGAAAAGACTTAAGACATGAAAAGCCAAGAAGGTAAAAAAGAGTGCCTCCCTGAATGAATCTCTGAGTGTGCACCTCTGATGTGTAAGAAGAGTGCAGCCCTTTGGGAGTGGGAAGGAAGAGAAATGCTGCTTTTAGAAGGACTGTTAGGGGATTTGGGACTGTTTTAGGGGAAGATACTTTGCCTTTTAAATTTTTCCTTCTTTGCCTACTCAGAATGAGTAAAAGCAACAATAATGTCACCCTCCACATTTCCCTTTGTAATTGCTTCAATCCATCTTTCTCACAGGCTTAAAAGTGATGTTTGAACTGAAGGTTTGGTGGCAGTACTGATCTTTTGGGAGAGGAGCAGGACTGGACTACTGTGTTAAACCAGGGTTAGCCTGACCTGGTTTCTGTCAGTGGAGAAATGCCTCTTTCAAAGGCTTCACTTTTTAAGACAAGTTTGAGATTAATATAGCATCCTTAAAAAGAAACTGGGTAATAAGATGAATGTCTCAGCTTATCAAAGCAGAAAGCAAGCAGAGTTCCAGGACAGCAGCACCATGTCCCCAGTGGGTAGGTTCTTTTGTTTCTTTAACTCTTTTGCTTCATTAGCTGCTGGAAGTTGTTCTTTCACAGTTCTAGAGCTAGCAGGAAAGATTTTGTGAAGAGCCTAAGGATGTAAAGCAGTGTTCTTGACTGCACTCACTTGCTCTTCTGCTTTTAGCCACTATTTTTAATATGACATTTCAAAACATTAAGAAGTTTAAAAATTGGTAGATCAAGTACAGTGTTGTAAGAAAGATGGTTAAAAACACTTATTAAAATATTAAATGTTAAACAAGCAAATACATAACCATTTTCAGACAACATATGCACCATCAAACTAGCAAGTACAAAATTACCATGTAAAATGTAACAAATGTTTTTGAGCATCCTGAGTGGATGGTGGGAGAAAGGTTAGCTAAAATGATAGCTAAAATCCTGTTAGAAAGTTGTTAGAGATCCTAAAATATACTAGTTTCTGTCAAAGTCATGCTTAGAAATTAATAACTTTAATGAGAAGAAAACCTGATGGTGGTGACTGTGTAGCTATAGCAAAGCAGGGGATCCAGCTCATTTATAGGATACTGTCAAACAAACCAAGTTGAAGGTTGCAGAAAACACTGATTGCTAAACATTGCAAAAGTAATTGACATAATCAAGAATTCCCAACTCTTATGCTTTCCTTTCTCAGCCTGGTGCAATATAGATGCCCTGTAGCATGACCAGTGAGCTTGCTTAGTTTCACTGAAACTGTCAAAGAAACAGCTGCATCATTTTTACTGTACTTTACTCATTTGCATTTGAAGTGTTCCTTGCATGGACAAAATGCTGAGATTGAAACTAGAAGTATTGGTTGGAGGCGCCTAAAATTAGTCCTCTAAATCAGCTATTCAGCATGGTGGTAAAAATTGTGAAGAAAGTATGTAAATGCTAAGAAAACCACGGGCTGTTAGCACTTCTGAACATCAAGGTGCTTCTCAATGAAGGTTTATGCTGTGCATCCAGGCTTCTTGGACATTTGTACCCACTGTGACAAGGCAGGACTCCCCTCCTGCAGTACCAGAAAGCTTTTTCCCTGCTGCCTCTGGAGGAGAAGCCAGGTAACACCTGGCCTCTGCCTTCACTTTCTGCAGAATTTAACTGACTGGAAACCTTCACTTGGGGGATTTTGGGTAGAAGGGAGATGCTGTAAGTTGATCTGAATTTAGAGACATTATCTAAAAGGCGTGTTGCTTTTAAATGCATGATAACAGATGAGTGGATAAAGAAAATAGATACATAGGAAAATATAGGATAGACAAGTGACCAAATCTCAGTCTGCACAGAGGAAGGGCAGATGGTTCTGGGTTTAACTTGCTTTGGTTTTCAGTCTGGAGCTCCATCACAGAGCTTTTAGGTCAGCTTAGACAGTCTGTTTTGACATAAAATGTTTCTCAAGCACTGAGGTGTCTTCATGCCCAAGTTACTCCAAAATTTCAGCTTCTCTTTTGCTATTTTTTGTCTGTAGAGAGAGGGAGTAGCACCCCTTTGCCTCATGGAGTACTGTGAGAGTTTAAGAGAAACTTGGATACTTTTATGACTGAGCTGTGTAATTCCCAAGGACAGTATATGTAAAAACAGCCCTTGGTGGAGGGAAGGAGTGACACTTGTGACTGTTAAGTGCCTTTTTTAAATTTCTAGCTACTTGGAAAAGTAATGAATGAGGACCAAAACAGGAGGTAGGGTTAGAGTAAGAACCCAGAAGAGTATGGAAGCAATGGCTTTTGTAGCATTATACCCTGCTGGGAATCCCCAGAAGTGCTGTGAAGACAGTCTCATCTGCCCTACACCCATGCAATGTCTTTGACTTCTGCTGAGCTGAAGGTCCTGCTTGTCTTTTGTCTTTGTAGGTGTTTTTATGGTCCTTTCTCTCCTGTCAATCGTGTACGGTGCCTTACGCTGCAACATCTTGGCTATTAAGATCAAGTATGATGATTACGATGTCAGTGTGAAGCCAGCTGCTTACCTCTGCATATTCCTGTGGAGGAGCTTTGAGATCGCTACGCGGGTGACGGTGTTGGTTCTCTTCAGTTCTGTGCTTCAGATCTGGACTCTCCCCGTCGTGCTAGTCAATTTCTTTGGGTTCTTCTTCTACCCGTGGATTCTCTTCTGGCAAAGCAAGTCCCCGTTCCCCGAGAACATAGAGAAGGCATTGAGCAGGGTTGGCACCACCATCGTCTTGTGCCTTCTCACCTTCCTGTATGCTGGCATTAATATGTTCTGCTGGTCAGCAGTGCAGGTGAAGCTTAATGATCCTGATTTAATTAACAAATCCCAGAACTGGTACCGCCTGACTGTCTATTACATGCTGCGATTCGTGGAGAACGCCTTCCTCCTCCTCATGTGGTACATCTATAAGACCGATATCTACCTGTATGTCTGCGCCCCACTGTTGGTCTTGCAGCTCCTAATAAGTTACTGCATGGCTATCTTCTTCATGTTGGTCTTCTACCAGTTCTGCCATCCCTGCAAAAAGCTTTTCTCGTCCAGCGTATCTGAAGGTTTGCTGTCCTGTTTCAAACTCCTCTGCTTTATTTGCAAGCCTCCTAAATCCACCCTGCTGACGGACAAGGCAGAGGTGAAATCTCCTGAGACTACAGCTGAAGCATGGAACAGTAGCAAGACAATAGATTCTCCCAAGGGGAATCCTCATCAAAGTGTTTCTTCCAATGCCTAGTCCAACCGAAGCAAGTAGGTGCCTTTGGAAGGTGGCAGATCATCTGCTGGGAATGTTGTGTACCTTAGACAATGTGTCTTGTGGAAGGGATGTTATTTTCTTGCAGGTGTAGCAGTGCATGAGGGCTGACAAGTGTCCCTTTGTGGACAACCTAGTGTAGGAGGATGTGTATCTGTGGGTGAAGAGCGATCTTTGTTCGTAGACTTCTGTTTCAGAGCTTTCCTGCACATTGGTTTATTATCACATGCTTCTTTTGAAGTCATTGTAGGAGACATCCTTCCAAAACTGGCCTGCTGCACATCTTAACTCAGAAAATCTGAGGATGGAAGGAAATGCATTTTACTTTGGACAGAATGTTCTTATGGCATGGCACCCTAGCATGAAAACAGAGAGTAGACCTTGACTATACATTGGTTGTAGCTGTGGTCTGCTTTGAGCAAATTGCAGACTTTTTTGCACTTTAATCAATGTAATAAGAGAATACTTCTCTCTGTAGTATAAGAATTGGACTTCTCCAACACACTATAGTCTAGGTTGCCAAGAAACAGCTAATTAGCCAATACTAATATTGAAATGGGACTGTTGTTGAGGGCAGATAGAGGGGTTATTGGCTTTGCACTGGTTTACCCTCAGTATTTGCTGCTTGTTAGTAAGGGAATTAAATTTAACCCATTAATTGTGGTGTTCTGGAATAGCTCTTTTTTTCTTTTTCTGACATTATCATTTACCTAATACTTTGGTTGTGATGTTCTGATAGTAGGGTGTTACTCACTTTATATAACTTTAAATATCCAGAAGTTGGGGAGATAGTGTGAACTAGGCATATAGGTGCTCTCCAGAGCATATATCCAGGGAGTAATTCAACCCATCTTAAAACCTCCTCTGAGGCACGTGAATCATTCTCTGGAGACCATTAGTCAGTGTTAACTAGATGCCTTGACAACTAGTTTTGACTATCTGTCTCCCTTTTAGATGGCTGAAGAGATGAGCACTGCCCTGATTGTCAGGGGGTTGGTATTACACCAAGCAGGCAACTCAGTGACATTGTGAGGGACCAGAAGACACCAAATCCTTCTCTTAGAGACCGTGGTATGTTATGTTCCCTATCAGTAGTTCAAACCCCTCTGATGACTTTACCTCAGAAGTGTTAGGCTTGAAATCTGAGGGGAAATGGAAGTCATTGACTTTTTCTTCTAGGCACTCTATCACCACATAGAAAAATGTTTCTATGCTTTCTAAGCTATTGAGAAAGCTTTAGCAGACAAACAGCCAAGGTTTGCTGGAAAGACACAAAACCAGCTGCATTTGCAAAAATTAAATGAAAGCTTTTTGCACTTTCTCTGCTAAGCACCTTGCATTTCTTCTGAGTATTGCACATTATGGCTGCTAGATAGTTGATGACCCAAAGCATCTTCTACTGTCCTAAGCTTAGCCTCCATCCTGTTGTTCTGGAGGATGTGAAGTTCTTCAGTAGGGATGACATCAGCATCATTGCATTAGAAGTGTGTCCAGTTCAGATCTGAGGTAATTTATGATGAAATATGTTACATGTGGTGCTGCAAAGAGCTAAGCTGGTTTTGTTTTTTACTGCACTGTAAATTAATGTCTTCATACATCTAATTTTGTAATGGAGTTGTGTGTTTTATTTTACTTGTGTATTTGTGTTTGTGTGTGGAATGTGTATGTAGATCTCATTAAATTATTGGTGGGTGGTAATGGGAATTTTTGGCCTGAGCTTGCTATGGGAATGTACCTCATGTATCCTGGGAAGATACCAAACAACTCAGTTCTAATTCCTCTCTCTGAGAAGGACAGAATAGTCAAGTGACTCCTTGAAGACACTGCAGTATTTGTCTGTGCTTCTTTCCCAGGAGCAAGTTAAAGGAGCAAGTGAGAATGTAATCCTTGTTTCTGAACCTGCAGAGTTCAGTTCAGAGGGCCAAATTTTCAGGTATTCTTAGCTAAAACTGTGTGTCTGCCTTTATAGTTGGATACTCATCAGTAATCAGGGAATTATGTTTGTTGCCCATCAACAGATAGATGTAACCTAGGTCTGAAATGTTTGTCTTTGGAAAAAGAGAAAGTGGCTTCCTATGTAGGAGTCCTTCATGTCTAAAGAGAGAGCTCTCATATCCGTAAAGCAGACTTTGGACACTAAGTGATGGTGCAGCTATGATTTTGTCATTTGGAAACGGTGGAAGCTTCCCAGCCCTCAGCCAGTGAAATGTTTGTGCTACAGTGAAGTCAGCAGTAGAAGTACCCAGGCAGGAGTCCAGTGTGTATCCATAATGAGTACCCTTTAACTTCACATACCCATGAGGAAGGCTCTTGTATATGCCAAATTTTAGAGTGTGTGCCATGTTACTTCCTATTTTTATACCAATCTGAAGTGCATGAACTGAATATTTAAATCACTGTTAGGAGAGGAGAAAAAAAGCCCAATATCTGTATGAGTTCTATTACTGTCATATGGTTTTGCCTTAGTTGTGCAGACTAACCAAATAATTGAAGCAGTTCATGGACATGAGGGGTGTTGGTTTGGCAATGCTTCATGGCACCACAGCATGAAGTGCAGATGAGCCACAGCACTGCTGGGGTTGTGTGTGTTTTGCTCTAGCTGTGCTCTCTCTGCTGGTAGGAAGAAGGCACAAGAGGGGGTCACAGAAACAAAAGTCCTCTGAGAAGACCAGTGTTTTAAAGACCAACTTATTTCTCCAAAGTGTGCTCTAGTGCCAGGATAGGCAGCTTTTTCTCAGGAGAATGACAGTGTAGACTGAATTATCAGTACCACTCAGTGGCTGCACTGAGAGGACAGTGTTTGCCACAAAGGATGTGTGTATCTCTCTTGCTGGAAAGCTTAGTGTGCTTTTACTCTCCTCAATGAATGTTGGAGGTGTGTGTTCAATGGAAGGGTGGAGAGCTGCTGTCAAAAACCATGCTTGAGTAGTCCTGAATGTCACAGAGGATTGCTCAGTAACAATTATTCACCTGTATAAGAGTATGCAAGATCTGATACATAGGTTTTCCTTTACACTTGTAAAACAACACAAATTATAATGTTGACACACTCCCTTAGGTTGTGTTGGTATCAGTTCTTGGTCTGCTGCTTTCAAAAATCAAAGGTAAAGGTCATATAGCACACTGCCATCCATTGCCACACAGCAGAAGAAATGTTTTCAAGCAGTCTTGACAGAAGAATGATCTGGGAGTTTCTTTCCCCCAACTTGTGGTGTTTCCAGTGCTTTTTAGCTGGTTGGGCTCTCAGCAGAGTATTTTCTAGGAGGCAGGCAGTTTGTGTCACACAGAACATCAGTATAGGTTATCTGTTGTCAGGATGAGAATATTTCGTTGTTTTACTGGGAATCAGAAAGAAATCATTATCTTATAAAGGATCTGTTCACTTTTTTCTGCACTCTTGTTTCACCTGGATTTACTATGTGCTTGTCTCTGACCTTGGGAGTAGCCAGTCCTCAGCACGGATTTTGCTGTTGTGGAGGCACGTGAATGCATAAAACTTTGTAACACATTTAAGTGTTTGTAAATGTGGGTTTTATATATATATATGTGTGTGTGTGTATATAAAAATGTGTATTTTATTAATACAGGTGTAAACAGATACATTCTAACAAGTTGTGATGTGTGCACATCACTTAAATGAGGAGCACTGACAAAGGATCTTTGAAGTCCTGGTGGTGACAGTTGCCACTATCTTGCTAGTAAGAGCTGTGTTCCCTAAAGCATAGAAAGTAACGAATCCTTTCTTACAGACATTATTTTTAGTCTCAAGGGATGATTTGAAAATAAGTATCCAGCATATATATTTTTTTTTCATCCAATGTAGATTAAAACCTCAATGGCAAATTTCAGATTTAGGCACAGTGTTGATAACTTGTGGTTTCTTAAAGAAAAGCTGATGTGAACACACTGCTTCTCTGGCAGCCCTGTTCTCCCCAGTACATAGCAAACTCATTTGACACATTAAAACTACATTTTGCTGAGGGCAGATATCTGAGGAGCTAAAACAGGTTTATACAAGCTTTATGGGGACTGTCAGCTTCCAGGAAGAACAGATGGGAATTGGTACAATGATCCTACTGATGAGAAAGGTTTCAGCATGACCTTCTTGCTGACTACTTGGCAAGCCAAGCAGTCAGCATGCTTAAGGTGTTCTAATCCTGGATATCACTCAGTGATCCACATACCTACTACCTCTTGCCCTTAGTGTGAAAGAGGATTAGAAGTCCTCTAGACTAGAAGATATTTGCAAACCAGACATTATAGTGGATATTTATAGTCCTATCTTTTAAAATGCAATTGAGGTGACTGCCTCTGGTTACTCAGGAATCATCACAGAAACGTGAAAATACAGTAATTTGGCAGAGGTGGTAAGTTTGAGACAGAAGACTTGAAAAGTAATAGGTGTTAAGGATTATCTTACTGATCAAGAAAAATAAGTATGAAAAACCTGTTAGGTCTCAGGTTCACCAGAAAGCTAAAGTCAAAATGAAAGGTAAGTGCTTGAAAATGGCAATGTGAAAGTTTACTGAATCTCTCCCTTAATTCAGCAGCACAATTTCATATCCTGGCATAAAGAACAGTTTTGTCTTTTTTAGGATTTCTGAGTCATAAGGAAGATCTCTTGCCACTGAAATTAAGTCTCACAGAAATGACGAGTGTCTGTATTCAGGTTTCACCTTTCAGGTGTGAAATTCAGATGTAAATGCTTCTGTGTGCAAAGGCTTCTATTCACAGACTAGCATTAATAAGTCAAAGCAACTGAGCAGGGGATGGATGCTAAATAGTTGGATATTGCTTACCAAGATCCTTCTGGAATAACATCACAGCTGTAACTTTTTGGGCCTGAAGGTGAGCCCTGATTTAATGGACTAGAAGCAGCCTGTCTTAAACAAGTTCCTTTTTTGACAAAGTGCCAGAGAATAAATGTGACATATTTTAACTTCTGAAATTTCTTTCTTCAGCTTGTCTTTTCACCTGATGAATGACAGTGTCCTGTCAGTTACAGAGCTTTCATCAGACACAGATACTTTCAGGAAAATGATCAGAGGTGGATTTGGGTGGAGAGTTGTTGTGCTTTTACCCCAACTGGCAACTGTTTTCCCCACAGTAGGATGGGAAGGAGCATTGGGGGGGAAAAAATGAGTCAAACTCATGGGTTGAGATAAGAACAATTTAATAACTAAAATAGAATCTTCTGATAATTGTAATGAAAATGAATATAGCAAAAAGAGAAATAAAACCCCAGAAGAGACAAGTAATGCATGGTGCAGTTGCTCACTGCTCACTGAGCGATGCCCAAGCAGCAATCCACCCCTCCTGGCCAACTCCTCCCAGTTTATATACAGAGCAGCATGTTCTGTGGTATGGAATAGCCCTTTGGCTGGTTTGGGTCAGCTCTCCTGGCCATGTTTCCTCCCAGCTTCTTGTAGAGCATGGGAAACTGAAGAATGCTTAAGAGAAGCACTACTTGGTGACAATTAAAACAGCAGCGTGTTATCAACATTATTCTCACCCTTAATTCAAAACACAGCTCTGTACCAGCTACTAGAAAGAAAATAAACTGTGCCAGCTGAAACTGGGGCAAGAGTGATACCAGAGGTAGTCAAGGTGAAGATTAATTTCTATCTGGCTTCTAGCATGAGATCAAAGGAGTAGCACAGCACCTTACAGATGAGGAATCAGCATTGCCTTTTGGTATCTGTATGCATGGGCTTGTATTTATCAAAAATCTGTGTCACAGTAAGATGTGTGCTAAGCTCAGCAGCTAACAGAAAAGAGAGGTGCTTGCAATTGCTTTAGTTGTGCAGTTGGTGGCCCTCATAACTCAGTTACTTTCTTTGGAATGTATGTCCTAGCTATTCCTCTTTCTCTGCTGCTCTGGTGGTCATTTTAAATAGGAGAAACCAAGCCCAGGGAAACAGCTGCATTTTTCAGTAAGGCTGCTCTTTCATGGCTGTGAAAAAGGCTGAGCTCATGGAGTGTGTCAGTTCTTCATTGCCACATTGGAATTTTTAAGAATAGAATGGAAAGGAAATTTTGAAGTAGGAACAGTACCAACTTTGGAGCAACAAGGAAATCCAAGGAGCCTTACAACTGAAAAGTAAGCAGATGTTTCTTAACTATTCTTTTTCATTGTCTTTGTGGATTATTGTGGGCTTTCCTCCATCCCTCTTCATTCTTATTTTGTAGGCAAGGAGAAAAAAGACCAAACATAACAAAAATAAATATTTTATGAAAAAAAAGAAGTAATTTCAAAGCTACAGAAATGTGTGGGGCAGTTCAGAAACACCTTGCAATAAGAGTGCATCTGGATTACCCATAGGTGTTCTCTAAGGTATGTGGTGCAAGCCCCAGTAAGGAGTCCAGGTCCAGGCAGGCTGTGTACCCAGCCTCAGAAACTAAGATGATCTACTTCATCAAGATATAGGCTCATTAAAAAAAATAAAACAGACAAAAGCCAAAGGTTTCTTTTAATATTTAATATCAGCATAGTCTAATTATACACATTGTGTTGCACTGCACACATTAGTTTCGATGCTGCACCTCAGCACAGATAGGTAATTTCCATGCTAATGGTCAGAACAGAAAGATTACCACTGATGTAATGCATGCAGTCTGCTTAGCTGATTCCACCTTCCTTATGGATGGACAGAGAAAGAATGACCTGTGCAATATATTGGAGAGCCATTTAAAACCATGTGGTAGCTGGCTGGTTCCTGCTTGGATCGTGTTCTCTTCATCAGCTAACAAGATGTGATGCCCTGAAGAATCAGTGTCCTTTTCAGAAAGGTGAAATAAAATGGATTGGAGGAACCTAAGGTATTGCATGTGCTGAGTCTTGTTCATGGTGATTTTGCACTCTGTACTGCAGCTTTGGGAATTGGGATGCCTCAGCCAAAACACAGAGACTTGTGATAAATATCCTCTGGCTTGCAAACTCTCAAATACCTTTGAGCCATTTCCCATGTTTTTCTCTCTAATCACAAAAGCAAAATGCTTGCTTCTTTTTAATTTCCAGTGACATGATTCCTGCCTGGGGCTCAGGGCTCTGCAAGAGTGAAAAATATGAAAAATAGCCTATCTAGTGACACATGTCCTCAGTTTTGGCCTGAGCAGAGAGGAAGTAGCAAGGCTTGCATGTATCAGGCAAGAGGTGCTTTAGACTACGTTTGGAAGCTTCTGTGGACATTGACTTACTGGAAGAGAAATAATTCTAGTGACTGTTTGTCGAAGAGGATCAGCAGGAATGGCAGCTGAACTTGAGGTGATAAAAAAGCGGCTGGGAAGAGAGAACTCTCCTGTGCATTCTGTATTCTATTTCAGCACTGAAAGTCATATAAAAGTGGCAATGCATATTGTAGCAGATAACCTGTCCAGTTATGTTGGTTTATCTTCTGTAGCACAAGGAACAAAGTAGTCATTTCAACAGTTTGCATGTGTTTGGGTTATGAAAAGTTACATGTAAAGGTGGTAGAAAGATGTTTGAGACAGAACTATGCATGTGATTCAATGGTTAACTTGTTTCCTAAATGAATGAGAAAGGAAACAGGTTGCTGCAAGCTTCTGCTCTCACTTCCTTCTGAGAGAAGACATAGAGGCTGCCCCAGGAAGCAGGAGACCGTTGTGCACGTTTGTCTCGGGCCATCATGGGTAACTGGGTGGAGAATGAAGGACTGTCCATCTTTGTTGTTGTAAGTACAATTTTTTAATGTGATTTCTGTCTAGGAATAACTTCTACAGAAAGTTGTACTAAGCAGTTCTCACTGTGCCAATGAATGATGAGTTTGGTTCTGCTGAAACTGGGGCAGCAAGTGCAGTGAAATGCTTCAAGAGAAGAGATTTTTAAGGAGCTGTGTCTGGTAGTAGGAGCTCTGAGAATGATTGCTGTAACCTGTTAACTCCTTGTCCTCGTTAGAAATATTTAAGTATCTGGGGTTTGGGGATGCAACTTAAGGGAAACAAATAACTTTACATTTCACTTAACTACATGTGCTTCAACAGAGAAAGCAATTACAACCACCACCCTTTCTTGCCCTTTTGTAAACAGAAGGGGGTGTAACTGCAAGCACAGTGTCTTGACGGTATAAAATGTGTATTGGAGTCATATTCCAGAACTGAGAGAAGAGATTCATGAATCCTTTATTGAGACAACTAGTATTTGCATTGAGTTTGTATATAGCTTGCATAGAGTGGCTGTGAAAGTAGGTTAAATGAATTCTGAGCAAGATTTACAAGTACTGAAGAATCCCAGTCCCACTTTGAAGTGCTAAAAATAAAGCAGGGGAGTCCTCCTTGGAGAAATTCTGTCTTTCACTGCACAATGAGATACAAGAGCTATAGGTGTACAAAACACTGAAAGGAAAGAAAAGAAGACATGGAACTTACATATTTGTGTTCACAGAAATGTGAATCTTTGCTCAAAAAGGTAGTTCTGCTGCTGTGAACACTTGATACTTAGATATTACATTGCAGATGTGAAGCTCTACTGTAGGAACATAACCTGGCACTTCAGTGCTTTGAAAAGCAGCAACTGTTTGCTGTTACCTTCAGTGACTTGAAGTTGAAACTGCCAAGAGGTGAATTCTGGCTTTTTATCCTTCTCTCCCCGCCCCATCAGAACTGAAATATTAGACACTCTTATTTTACTCAGATAAGGAATGTGCTTTTAAAGCCTCAAAGCTACTACACGGCCAGCTAATAGGAAAGGAAGTCACTGATACAGAAACCAGCTAAAAGGGCAGTTCACTAGAAGCCTTACTAAAGTGACCTGCATTGTCCTTTACAGAGTTGTCCAGTGCTTGATAGCAAGAGGACAGAGACAATTTCTATTGATGTACCTCAACAAAACAGAAACAGGGCAGGGCAGCCTTAACTCCACTGGCCCTACCTAAAGAGCATGGATGGCTGCTAACTCTGCAACTCAGCCCAAGTTGCCAGAGACAGTCACAGTGTTTTTCAAAGGGTCCATCTTCCTAAGAAGAACTGGGAGACCCTCACTGATCATGCCAAACACCTTAGTCTTCTGGGCATTCTGTCAGACTGCTGTACTTGGGAGTGTTGTACTCTTGCTTTAGATACATAACCTAAGCATTTAATCCTGAGATGAGCTTGTTTTTATTCATGAGGGTTTGGGGATTTCCCATATACTGCCTTACCCTGGTGGAAATCCCTTTGTTCCCCTGTATTTATGCCACAAGGGTAAGATATTTTTAAGACCTAAACTAATCCAAAGTTTCTGGCAGTGTCAGTAGGAAAACATAGGGGTTAGGAATTGAGAGGGGCTGTAATGGCACAGTTTTTGGCATCCTTAATTTAGAACCAGACACTGTTTTCTCCCAGTTCTTAGACTTTTTCTCCTCTGGTTTCATGCACCACCTAGTAAATCTACTTGGACTGATACAAACTGGTTTCACTAGGGGATGTGAAATCAGTTAACCAGCTCCAGGAGGTCAAATATCCAGATTACCTATGATCTCTTTGGCCAGATGGGCTTGCAGGTATCTTAGATAGCTTTGAGAAGGGCTAATAACTTCTTTGTCCCTACAGAAACCTGCACTGTAGGATGTGCAGGTGTGGGAGAATACTGGGGTACAGCTATGAAGATGCCCAGTTTTGGGGAGTGTAAACACTGCCAAAGTGCCTGTGTTGAATATTTCCTGCTGGCTGACTTCAGATCTTCAGAGCCTCCTTTTGAGCAAGGCTCTGTGTGTAATTTAGATTATCTATATTTAGATCTCAAGCCTCTCTGTCCTTTGTCACAGCTCCCACATCTTCCTCTTACCTAGGTTAATATGTCTGAGGAACTGCTATTTGGAAGAGGTCCTAAACTTTTATGATGTTTGAAGATTCAACTAGACTCACAGACTTGAGTAAACCCCTGGAATATGTTGGTCCTTACCTAATCATCTCAAACCCCCTTGAGCTATGCAAAAGTTTCAGCTACCCATTGCTGGAGTTTGGTTTGTTGCCATTCCTGTGTGCATCCATCAGAAACCATTTCCACCAAGAAAATTTCTATCACCCCTGCTGACTTCTTGGTACCCTGCAGGGCAGCTCTGTGCACCAAGTGACTGTGATCTGGACCGTGTCAGTTCAGATCTATGTTCTCTAACAACAAACTGTCAAGCTTCCTGTTCTGTTTCTCTTTCAGCTTGTGTGGCTGGGGTTAAATGTCTTCCTCTTTTGGTGGTACTATCTTGTCTATGATGTCCCACCAAAATTCTTCTACACCAGAGTGCTCCTTGGTGTAAGTACAAAATATGTTTTCTCTTCACATAGACCTAGCACCTAGCATTTTTTCCTAGTTTTCTTTGATTAAAACATGATCAAGTGGAGATAAAGGTCATGTGCAAACAGATAACTGAATGCAGGCAGATGTCCAGTGCTTCTGAACAGCAAGCTGGTATGCAAAATAGATGTTTTCTGTTCTAAAGATGTTTTCAGGTAACTATTCTGCTCCTGGTAATTAAAGTGCATATGAATTGTGGCTGCCTTATTAAGCAAAAGATTAATAAAATCTTGCCTTTGAACCATTGTGCAGTTATTTGTCACTACATGAATAGTTTACAAAGGTACTGGCTCTCAAAAGCAATCATCACTCATATATTGATGAATAATGTGAGTAGTAGTCAAGTAGCGAAGTGAACCTGGACCCTGGGCTATTCCATGTGATCTAACTGGTTAATGCAGCATTGTGTGTGCTACTGCAAACTTGCTTCCAAAGCTGCCACAGAGAAAATGAATTTGTTCACCTGTTTGAAAAGGCTGATCACAGTCATTAAAATCAGTCCAAGCTTCAAATTATCAAACGCAGAACTTGATCAAAGGTTTGCAATGCCATGGTGTAACTCAGCAAAGCAAGAAATCCCATATTGCATGCAGCTTCATGTGTGGATTAATATGGTCGTTATTACCTCCTTTCAAACAGTCTGAAATCATTCAGGATGTGAAGAGTAACATTAAGGGAATATATTCCTAAAAGATGAGGCAACAAATTTCCCTAGGCTCCCTTTATTGACAGAGAACATAAAACTCTTCCCTTATAAGCTGTCCTTCTGTCTACCAGAACCTCCCAGCCAACTGAAACCACAGCAGTGAGACCTTCTTTACAGCCTTGGGGCAGAAAACTCTACTAATGGCTTAGATTTAGATCTGTACTTGGCCATTGATTGTCAGATGTGGCAGGGAGCTTTTTGTACAACCATATTATTTCAAAACTGGAACTCGAAGGTGTCTATCTGGAGGAATTGTTCTGCCTGCATGTGTGTGTGTCTGACTTGGCCAGAGCATGACTGCTCTGAAATGTGGACATTGTTAATTAGCTCTAGATCATAGAATCATAATCATAGAATCCTAGAATGGCTCAGGTTGGAAGGGGCCTTAAAGATCATCTAGTTCCAACCCCCCTGCCATGGGCAGGGATGCCAATCATTAGACCAGGTCGCCCAGGGCCACATCCAGCCTGGCCTTGAACATCGCCAAGGATGGGGCAGCCACAACCTCTCTGGGCACCCTGTTCCAGTGCCTAACCACCCTCCTGGTAAAGAAATTCCTCCTAATCTCTAATCTAAATTTCCCCTCTTGTAGCTTATAGCCATTTCCCCTTGTCCTATCACAGTTTGAGAATTTAAAAAGTCTCTCCCCTTCTATCCTATAGTCCCCCTTTAGGTACTGGAAGGCAGCTATGAGATCCCCTCGAAGCCTTCTCTTTTTAAGGCTGAACAACCCCAACTGTTTCAGCCTTTCCTCACAGGGGAGGTGCTCCAGATCTCACACTGTTGAAAAGTCGTGATATAATACCTAAATGAAATCCCTATTTATTCATGTCCTGGCTAGTGTCTCAGGGAATGCATTTAATAACAGCATCTCTCCTATTACAGCGAGCTTTGGCTCTGGCAAGGGCCCCTGCAGCCTGTCTGAATTTCAATTGCATGCTGATTCTGCTACCAGTGTGTCGAAACTTGCTCTCCTTCCTCAGAGGATCGAGTGCGGTAAGATGAAGAAAGAATTTCAAAATCTAGGAAAGCTGATAACCTAAGCAGCCTTGCAAATACACCAAGCAACTTCAGCCAAGTTCCCCAAATATACCAGGCTTTGGGGTTGTCCTCTTTTAAGAAGCAGACAAGCCTGGAGTTTTGCTATGAGCAAGACTGAGGTCTGTACGCCAGTGGTGTATCTAGAGCACGTTTTAGCCTCCAGTTAGTCTCCTCTGAGTCTTCCCTTTTTTTTTGCCCTCCTAGGCATCATGTTCTCCTGGGTGCAAGGTCCCTCTTCCAGCTGGCCTGGCAGCAGCTGTAGGTGGAGCTTCCACACATTTGCTGTGCTTGTCCCTGATGCGATACCCATTTGTAGCAGGAGATACTAGCCCATGTCTTCTGTCTTTGGATGAGCAGTTCTTAAAGTAAATGGAATCTTTTCACAGACTTTCTGAATGGTTCATAGATCACATTCTTTCTTGTCTAAGCTGCATTTCCATATCAAGGTGTCCTTTTCTAGCTCCCAGATGCTGATGTTACAAACAGCACCAAGGAACCACCACTAACAAAAGTACAGCTGATGCTAAATGATAGCTGGAGAGGCTGCACTGACTGTCACTGCTGAAATATCCCAACAGGAATCACATATATACTTTTGTCACACTGAATGTTATTTCTCATTGCCAAATACTTTGTTTCAATGGGACATTAAAAACCCTACTCTGTTATTCCTGTGTTCTGAAGTATGGGGGGAAATATTTTTTGCCTATTTTTTAGGATTTCTAGATTTTTACTAGTAATGCAAACAGTTGAGGTGTGTGCTCAGGGCCTCAGTTTTTGTCCTTGCATTGAATTGTCTGCATAGACATGACAGCCAGCCTTCAAATCCTGCTTTTGTCCAAACACACAGTGCTGCTCTACCCGTGTTAGACGACAGCTGGACAGGAACCTCACCTTTCACAAGATGGTGGCATGGATGATCGCCCTCCATACTGGTTGGTAGTCAGATATTTCCGTCTTTGTTGCTTTCTTGTGCATTTTATACAGAATCCAGGTGGGATCCAAGTTCTTAAGGATATGGACAGAGACCTGATTTCATTAACCTGGAGGAGTTAGCATGTGCCAAGGCTTAAATCAGTTTCTAAATATTATTCTGCAAAAGCTAAATAAGAAAGAGAATCCTTTCCTCTTGAACTGTTGGCACTAGTTATGACACTGGTTAATAAAGGGGGTTTAGCCATGCCCTGATAACCAGATACCTGATTTAATTCTTGTTTAGACTTATTTCTTACCTGGTATTTCTGAAACAGAATAATAGAAATTATTAAAGAAAAAGGTTTAAAAGCCTTGCACAGGCCAGGGAAAAGTTTTCATATTTTATCTCCCACCCTAAAAGCTAAGAGTTTTCTATCTTTTTTTTTTCTTCCCCACCATCAAATTTATCACTTCTCAATGCAAGTATCTTACAAACTGTATATCCTAGAACAGTCTTTCTATCAGTAGATTACTTGAGCTGGGCAGGTTCCTTTTCTGAGCTGTGGTTGAAATCTCATCACCACTTCATAGAAAAGGA
Source organism: Galbula dea (assembly GCA_013399015.1). Taxonomy (NCBI): domain Eukaryota; kingdom Metazoa; phylum Chordata; class Aves; order Piciformes; family Galbulidae; genus Galbula; species Galbula dea. The sequence continues at coordinate 76,656 of VWZX01005652.1, forward strand.
GCAGGGTGATGCAGTAAATGCAGTGCCACAGAGGAGGTCTGCAGCAGAGATGGAGCATTTAGGGGCCCTGTTTGGAAGATGAACAAGTACCTGGTGATACAAAAGGGGGAAAATTTTGGAAAACATTGTGCAGCTTAGCCTTGCAATAATGTGTAGTTGAAGTAGTGTGAAACACCTCAGCTCTACGAGGTTTATGGATATATCCATCACAGCAAGAACATTCTTAGTGATTATTAGCAATACAGCAGAACAAAGCAGCAATTAGTCAATGTGACACCAAAGACATCCAGATTCATTTATTTGGCTCTTCTACAGAAAGCTTGGATGATTCTGGGAAATCAAATTTAAGCCATCCCGTGCTTTGGTTTCTCAGCTATAGGGTGCTGCTATTTGAATTGTTGTAGAAAGATGTGCTGGAAACTTTCCTTTTTAATTTCCTCCCCCCAAACAGATGCAAGCTTCAGATGGTAAATCTTTAACAGCAAAACAGCTCAGCCATCTGAAATCATGCTGAAGGCAGTGAGAGTGGCAAAGGTCTTAAGCTGCAATTGGCAAATGTTATAAGGTTCCAAATGTTAGCCCAAACCACTGAGTACTAGTCTTGTGCTTGACTCTCCTGCTGTCTTTCCTGTCCCTTCTAGCAATTCACACCATCGCACACTTGTTCAACGTAGAGTGGAGCGTGCAAGCCCGCATCGAAGAGGAAGGAAACCTGGCAGCTGTGCTCTCTCGTCTTGGGGATAAAGCAAATGAAAGTTATGTCAATTTCTATAGAAATACCATTGGGGTAAGTGACATCAAGCTGTGAAGAGTCACTGTGACATCTGTTTAGATGATCATGTAAGACTGTTCGAGCAGAATGCCTATTTCTGGTGTGCAGAACCTGGGTTTGGGCCACCTTGCAGCAAACCTTTGTGTAAGTAGTTCTTATGTATTGGTCAGTAATTTTCTTGCTGAATTTTGGTAGGACTTGAATTCACCTGAGGATTTCAAAGTAGTTTTAAAACATTGTGGCAAAACAAATACCAGGTCAATCAGTCTTATGACCAGGGTAGACATGGCACACAGAAAGGGACACAGAATTCAAGGTAAAAGTTTTGAACTCGGGCTGCTTAAGCTCTGGTTATAAAAAACAATAAATAAGGAACTTCCCCATTCCTCAGAAGCACTGAGGGTCCAATTTCCATAGGAGTTACTAGTCACACAACTGCACAGTGCCCCTGTGAAGGGGACCATCCATTTAGCTCCCTAAATATGGATGTAGGACTCCAGCTCTTAACAACAGAGCTGTGCAAATGTCTTCACCCTTCCCAAGCCTGAACTGCTGAGGAGAGTAAGAAACAGCACTGAAACAATGGTCAGTGTCTGAATCAGTGGAAAACCCTTTCTCTCTAGTTCCACTTCCTTCAGGAAAGGTGAATCTGCAGTGCAAAAAAACTGGAGTGGGATTTTGGCACGGTTGGTGTACAAATTCACAAAGGGTGACTTAAAGACTTGCAACAAGGTAAAGGATTTGACTAGGCTGATGTTCCAAGTGGCTCTGTTTTGATGCAACCCCTTCCTTAGACCAATGTGTACAATCATTTCACAGAATCCTGTGGGGGGTCTCTATGTGGCTTTCACCTACCTGGCTGGCCTCACTGGTGTGATCATCACCCTGGCCCTCATCCTAATCATCACGTCGTCCACCAAAACCATCCGAAGGTCATATTTTGAAGTCTTCTGGTACACCCACCATCTCTTTGTCATCTTCTTCATTGGTCTTGTCATCCATGGTGCTGGGTGAGTATTTGAAATACCCAAAAAGCCTAAGGAAACAATTTTAGCACTTAGGTAAAAAATGAACTTTAGTTCCATTCTGTAAACTCACAGAACTGCTACATAGAGGGGGCAAAGAATTCAAGTATCCAAGCCACATTTCAGAGTTCCTAATTACACTATTTCATCCATTTTAAAAGAAATTTTAGGTGCCCTAGAAAGTGTGCTTAAAAAATGCCTAGCAAAAATGACTATTCAAAAACACTTCCTCTCAGTCCAGTAGTGCCAGGAAAAAAAAAAACAGCCCCAAAAACCAGAAATGAGACTACAACAGGAAGAATAAAAATAGAAGGCAGATGAGAATCACCACCAACTTATTTGTCCATTCCATCATCCAAAACAAGGAGGAGGTTTGAACAAAACCTGTTGCAGTAAAAGAACAAGGGGCGGATGTTTTCTGCAGTTACTGACAAAATGTCCAAACTTGCCAGTAGTTCCTACACAATGCTATCAGAAAGCAAGCATTGCTCTTTCTAGAGGTCAGTGAGCACCTATTTCATAAAAGTTGGCTTATTTACTTGAGTGTTCATTATACCTCCACTTTTCTACCTGCTCTGTACTGAAAAGACATGAGTTTGGGAAGCAGTAGGGTTGAACATGGTTGTCAGAGAAGTTCAGCTATTCCTTCAAAGGAGATAAACTCAGGAATGTCATTATCTGCAGAGGGAAGGATTCTTCCTGTCTCTGAACTCAGTTGATGTGTTTTGTGCATGAGCTATGTGTCACAGACAGATGTCCCAAACTTCCCATCATAGGAGATGTAAAGAGGAGAGACTGCAGAGATTCAGATCACTCTGCCTTGGAAACAAAAACTTTTAAGTTGAAAAAGAAGTCATGAAAAAAAGTCATGAAAAGAAGTCAGTACCCTTATGCAGGGTACTGGTGTTGTCAAACCTTGAATGCAGCATATGGCATGGCAAAAAATCCCCAAGCCCACTTTCCCTTAAGCAATGGGGTGAGGACTGGCAGGAAATGGGTTACTCCTGTTCCTGTAACTCTTCCCACAGGGCAGCTCAGCTGAAACCATTGGCACTAGAGGGGAAGTAAACTGCAAGCGGTGATGTTCCTGCACATTGTAACTCGTGATGTTCCTTGGACAGTGTCATTCCTTCCCCTTATTTTTCAGGCAGGACATAAATCAGACCGTTAATGAGGAAGAGGTTCATTAGTAATGCTTATGAGCAGTGCAAGACTGTGCACAGGCTTTCTAATAATACTCTGATAAATCTGTCACTTAAAGCTAAGTATGCATATGACTTGACACCATGGGTTTTTGGAAACATCAGAAACATAGCACAGTTAACAGCAACTGAGCTAGAAAAGTATCATAGAATTATCAAGGTTGGAAGAGACCTCTCAGATCATCAAGTCCAACCATCAACCTAGCACCATCATCTAAAACCATGTCCCTAAGACTAAACCAAATTCCTAAGCACCACATCTAGACACTTTGTAAACCCCTCCACCACCTCCCTGGGCAGCCTGTTCCAATGTCTGACAACTCTTTCTGGGAAGAAATTTTTCCTGATATCTAGCCTAAACCTTCCTTGGTGCAGCTTGAGGCCATTTCCCCTTGTCCTCTCACTGTAGGATGAAAGTAGGAACAGAAGTCATGGGAAGAAGATACCAACCAAATCCTATTGGCCTAAAACCGAACTGCCTGATTGGAATTAGACTGTTTCTAGGGAGAGTCAGCAGATCTTAATCTGAATTTCTCTGCTGTGACCCTCACCCTACTAATGACCATCACTTTGGGGATTCTCACATACCCCTGAGGTTGGCAGAACTCCAGACAGAAGCAGGAAAGAGTTTAAAAACTAGAATATATTTTTCCCCCTAAAAACTGACCCTGTCCTTCAGCATTAGTTCTGCTACTGGAAATATGGCTGGAGCAGTCTGGCTTTTCTGTAAGGAAACAAACAACAAAAACAAAACTCTAAGCAAGCAAGAACATAGAGGCCAGATCCTCAGCTGACCCCAGCTGGTATATCTGGCATTGCTGTTTTGTGTCAGAAGCATCTGTGCTCTTTTACACCAGCTACTCCACAGCTTGAGAGGGAGAAGGAAGGTCAAGGGGAGAATGTAACTTGGAAAGAGTTCTCCCAATTTCTGAGAAAAAGAAGTAATTCTCCACTGGAGAGCTATTACCTTGCCCACTGCAGGTTTTGGGTTTACTGAATTAAGAAGTAGGATACCTCTAAAAAGATTGAAGCTTTCCTGTTGTGACTACATCCTGGACATACCTCCCAGTTCCTCACCTAATCCTGTAGGCAGTGTTTTCCTCCACAAACTCTCCTCCCTATTTTTGTCACTTTAATAACAATGCTGTGGGTTGATCAGAGTACTAAAGCTGTATCAAAGCTGTAGCATTGCAGAAGTCCCCAACTCCACATAAACAGAGTAGTCCATAAAGACATTAAGGGACAGATGTCTTCATTTCACTGCCTTCACGATTTTTCCCTCTCCCCAGGCGTATTGTCCGGGGGCAGACAGATGAGAGCCTGCATGAGCATAACCCAGAGATCTGCCACAAGAACTTCACTCACTGGGGGGAGAAGGGGAGCTGCCCAATCCCCAGGTTTTCAGGGAATCCTCCTATGGTAAGAACAGTTGTCTTGAATATAAATCCAGTTTAAAAATGTTGACAGTTTACCCTTTTTATTAAATAGCATATGCACTTGGTGTAGAAAAGCAGCTCTGTAACCCCCAGTGCTTTTCAGTGGCAGCTTTATGGACATAAAGCAATAGATTTGGACACAGTGGACGATAAGCAGAAATGGGCTACAGACAACCCACTTCCAGTGTGCTGTGAAATGAGCACAATTAACAAGAAAAGCAAAAAAAAGGAAACCAAAATCATATCTGAGAACTGTTTACCCCAAACGTATTTTGTAGCTTGTGCTACAATCCACATTGTAAATAGTTTGGTATTATTAATGGACTAATGATCATCAACAGAAAATGAATGCCTCTGGAAATGTGACACTGAAACTTCAGCTTTTATTGTCTAAGCAGGCTGGCTGGTTGTTCACATTTCAGACTGATCTGTTAAACAGAAACCACATCTTTTCCTGCAGTAGTACAGACCTGAGTCAATAATACATTCAGAGCTTTACTCCATATTTCACTGACATGAATTTTGAGACAGATACAAAATCACTCATGGGAAAACACCTTGCTGTTACTCTAGTAGCAACTAAAAAGCCAGCTGCAATTCTCAACAAAGAAGTTTTCCTCTTTGACAAGAAGTAATTTTGAAGGTGTCATAGCTCTTAAAGGTTCCCTACTCTGGTTGATTAAAGAACCTAGATTACTTGAATTTCATGTCTGCTCATAGTATTTCCAGCACTTGCTTTAAACTAAGTTGCCATCTTCATCATTTGACTTGTCATTTTATTCTGCTTACAGACATGGAAGTGGGTGGTAGGTCCCATGTTTTTGTACCTGTGTGAGAGGCTGGTGAGGTTTTGGAGGTCACAGCAGAAGGTTGTCATCACCAAGGTATGTGTTGTCACTACACTTAACACTGGGCAGAATATTACCAGTTTTCCAAAGGGTGCAGCAAAGCCAGTGGCTCCTACACAACAATGTTATCAGTGAAAGCAAGGTTGCTATCCTCTGAGAGCAAGAGGAGGAAGTTAGCTAACACACAGGACTGAAGCTTAGGAAAGAGAAAACAATTTTCTTTGCATTGAATGAAAAATTCCACAACTTTAAGAGTAATTTAAGACACCAAAGCTTTTTTTTCAAAACTACTTAGATATTTAGGAGTTCTGCTTTTCCAGCAGAACAAATGAGTCCTGAATGGAGAGTTAGGGACTTCCTGTTTTGTGCAGTGAAAGCTAATGTTGAGCCTGCATTCCCCATGGTGTGTTGCAGAGATATTAACAGTGGATCTGAAAGTCTGACAGCCAAACAAGCACAGCACTCAGCTCAATATATCAAAATTACCCTGGCCTTTCCCAGTGGAATTTCCTTAGCAGGATTTAGGGTGTGGTATTAGATGCCTTTACTATGCCTAGCACAATGCTGACAGGTTGGAAGGCTCCTACCTATACACCAATGTGCTTTTTGGTAGTTTTACCAAGGTATCTCTGAGCCATATCTACACCATATGTCTATGGCATCTGCTTAGTTCCCTCTTGGCAGAGGATTTCTTCCACAATCCTCAGCACTGTTATTAATATCTGCATGGATAGATTGAGAGACTTAATTCCCTGTCTTACAAATCTCTTCTGAAAAATTAAAGTAACCATGGCAGATTACTTCAGGATTAAGAACTCACAGTGATGGAAATCCTAGCCTTGCTTCTCAAATATTGCTCCTGCTATTCTTAGCTGAAGATAGGCAGAATGCAAATGCCCATATTATAGTTCCCACCCAGCTGTAACCCAGAACTTTCTGTTTCCAGTGGAACTCCCTGTATGGTTTTGCCTCTCTCTGCCCACTTAGATCCACTAGCACTGTGCTCTGTACCACTGTGCATCTGGAATTAACAATATGGATGCATAGATCTGGTGAGGTATCACAAGATGTGCCCATCTGACCCCTCCCTTTTGAACTGACTGCCAGCATGCTCTGAAAAGAAAAAAATTCCTTCAACCAAAACTTTTTACAGTCTTTCATCTGGATGTCAGGTGCTGTTCCTCCCTCTCAGCTCTGCTGGAAACAAAGCTTCACCTGCTGTCCTTGCTCTTCCAGCAGAGGATGATGTTAGTGACGGAGGACTGCGATACATCCAGTGAACGGTGAAGACAGCCTTTGCCTTTTCCCTTTCTTCGCCCCCTTGTCCCTCTGTAGGTGGTCATTCATCCCTTCAAGACAATTGAGCTCCAGATGATGAAGAAGGGCTTCAAGATGGAGGTGGGACAATACATTTTTGTCAAGTGTCCAGCAGTGTCCAGACTGGAATGGCATCCATTTACCTTGACCTCTGCTCCAGAAGAGGATTACTTCAGCATTCACGTCCGTATCGTAGGAGACTGGACAGAGGGTTTGTTCAATGCCTGTGGGTGTGACAAGCAAGAGTTCCAGGAGGCATGGAAGTTGCCCAAGTATGTACAAAGAGTCTCCACAGTAAAGTCAGTCAACACCAGTTTGGTGGTACCTGTGATACAGTCCTTAACTATTTCCATCAAAGATGTGGGCCTTAGATGGCTATTTACAGCTTCTTCCTATCACCCCTACCTCTTATTCTGCTGAGGAGTATTCAGCCCAAATATGCATTGTGGCAGGCAAATATCTTACCTTTTCATTATGTTAAAAGGTGCTAATAAGTATTCCCTATTGATTTATTAAGTGTACTTTCCCTCTCAGGATAGCTGTGGACGGTCCCTTTGGCACAGCGAGTGAGGATGTGTTCAGCTATGAAACTGTTATGCTGGTTGGAGCTGGAATAGGGGTGACCCCCTTTGCATCTGTCCTCAAGTCTGTCTGGTACAAATACTGCCACGATGCCACCAACCTAAAACTCAAGAAGGTACATGTCCTCTTTCCCAGAACCCATCTAATTCTTCAAGGACCGACAGCCCAAATCAGAACAGTCCCTAAAAAAGGTGATCTGGCTCCAGATATACATGAGCCCTAAAAGAAAAGTCCAGTTACCTCACAAGACTAGCAGGCAAGGAAGCAGGAGGGCCAAAAGCAAAACCATAACAAAAGAAGAAATAGCCTGTGAGCAAAATCACACATACAAATCCTAACTGTCGCTCTGGGGATTTCCACCTGCAGTAAAGATGCTGTTCAGTCTGCTTGAGAAACACAGAGTCCAAGGCACTAATACAGCCCATGCAAATATTGCATTCTTTCCTTAAGCACAGAGAGCACCTTTATGTCAGTGGAAGAGCACTGCTGCTATCCTCCTCTCCCCTCCTGCCCTTGGAAACTCCCTGTGCAGAGGTGTGGGGAGGTATTCAGACAACAGAACTGGTTTTGTTACCTGTTTTAATTTGCTTTACCTGCCAGCAGACAGGGAGATAGGGTCTGCCTCTAAATCATTAATTTATATCCTAATAAACTGTTTTATAAGGATGTAGGTGGGGAAACACCATCAACTAAAAACCTAACCTGCTGCTGGAGGAGAAATAGGAAAATGTTTCCTTGTTTTTGCACTCACTCATTCTGCTTCACAAGCATCCTAGCATCAGAACTCCTGAATAGCTTCAACACCAGCCTACCCATCTATTGAAGTGGTCAGGGCAATTTCTCCAAGAACTCTACAATCCTCATTCTGTCAGCAGACATAAAACCAGAAACCATAAGTGCCTGTGTCCCCTGACAGCTCACTCTTGTCTCTTTTCAGATTTATTTTTACTGGCTTTGCAGGGACACTCATGCCTTTGAATGGTTTGCTGACCTCTTGCAGTCTCTGGAGGCTCAAATGCAGGAGAGGAATAATGCAGAATTTCTCAGCTATAACATCTACCTTACAGGCTGGGATGAATCTCAGGTAACACCACAGTGGAAAATATCACTTCCATACACACTGAGGTTAATGGTAGCAAGTTTGTTATGCTTTGAGAAATGTTCAAATGGTCTTTATCCTGGGCTCAGAGGATTTTAAATGCAGACAGGTATTATCTGTCACAAGATACATGATATCAGCTTCTTCTTTCCTGGTTTGCTCTGGTTCTGTTTTCTGGGAAGCAAACTTTCCTCACAGCAGCAACCTCAGCTGACCATGCAAGTATCTCTAAGACAGCCAATACTGGAGGCACAGGGAACAGCATTTCTGACAGGAGAAGCTAAGGCACAAAACTTGAGCGGTGGCAGCATATTTGTTTCAGGACACTCACGAGGTCTGTGTCTGGTCCCACGCATGCAGGTCGCTGTGGGAATACAAAGGAGCTGTAGTATCACTTCAGGATGTGTGATTGAGTCAGGGAAGCTGCTCACTCTGGTACTTTTAGGGGTTTCTTTTCCTTGTATCCCACTGTTGCAAAGTTCACCCTGTGCCTAAAGTGCTTGGAGCTCAGCTAGATGGACAGGGAGGGGTAGGAGCAAGGTAAGAAGTTCACACATGCAATGGAAAAGAAACAGGAAGGGAAGAAGAAAAGTCACACAGTTTTTGCTTGAGGAGAAAATTACCTGTAACCTTTGTCTCATCGAAAAGTTTCACAGAACTCCACAAGGCCTGAACTTACTCTTTTAACCACATCTTCTCTTCCTGGCTTTACTTAGCTTAGCTGGTCTAGGTGAAAATTGCACAGGGAGGATCAAACCTTCCAGACATGAAACTGGTAGGACTTTATTAAGGTCAAGGGAGGTTTTTTTATTGTAGTTTTGGTTTAATTTACAGCTGTATTTTACAGTTCTTAGACTAAACTGGTTCGTTGCAAAAGAAATGTAGTTAATTGCTATGTTCAATACTCTTAACTCTTGAGATTGCCCAGTGTGGGGAAAAGGAGGAGATAGACACTGATAGCTTAGCTTAGCTTTCCTTGCTAAACACCATAAATTCCAAATTCTTCGTTTGGAAATAATTCAGTGTGTGTTGACATCATTATTTATGTGTCAGGATATAGTGCTGCCATATCTGACATGGTCTTTTACACTGTCCTCTCTGTTTCATTTCCCACAGGCCACTCACTTTGCAGTGCATCATGAAGAAGAGAAAGATGTGATTACAGGCCTTAAACAGAAAACCTTGTATGGAAGACCTAACTGGGAAAATGAATTCAAAACTATTGCTGGGCAGCATCCTGGGTAAACATGTACAACTTAGAATCATAGAATTGTCAGGGTTGGAAGGGACCTTCAAGATCATCTAGTTCCAACCCCCCTGCCTGGCAGGGACACCTTCCACTAGATCAGGTTGCCCACAGCCCCATCCAGCCTGGCCTTAAAAGCTTCCAAATTTGGTAGTGTCTATGGACTTCCTCTAACTAAATGCCATAATAACACAATCTTGTTCCTTTGGCTGATAAGGTTTCAGGAACTTGTTGTTTGGTTTTTTTAATAGCAGTCTCCAAGTGTCTTCTATTCTTAGTTCAGCCACAGCCATGACCTCCCTTTTTGGTGAGGTACTTCATGGAGTGTCTATTTGTGAACAGAAGTTTTAGGAAAAGCATACCCCATTATTCTGGCTAAAGTAGATAGATAGGAATATCAGGTGACATCTAAATCTCTCCAGAAATACTTTCTGCCTCAAAAAAACCCCCCCACCTGAATATGGATGATCTTTAGCTGAGCACCCAAAATTAGTAGCAAAAAAAACCCCCAGAACAGGTCCTTTCAAGAATTTGTGCCATAAACTCTTTGAAGACCTATCTCCCTGATTCCACTGAGGTCACTAAACCTGTCTTCACTGCCTTCTGCTGAGCTGAGATTTAGCCAACCATTTGTTTTAGGAGCAGCAGTAAGTGCTTTGCAAGTCTTAAGGGGTTGCAATTTTGAAGGGATAGACTTCCAGTCCTACTTGAGTTCCTGTAACTGAGAAAAAAAACACTTTGTACCTACAGAACATAAAATTGCTTTATGTGAAGAACATCCAGCTTATCCACACCTAGTTCCTGACCCTATTTTCATTTTCTTCACAGCTCCAGAATAGGTGTTTTTCTCTGTGGACCTGAAGGCCTAGCTGACACACTCAATAAGCAGAGCATCAGCAACTCAGAAGCTGACCCACGAGGAGTGCACTTCATTTTTAACAAGGAAAATTTCTAACTCCCAGCATGTGGGAGTCATTTAACACAAAGTCTGAAGACTGGATGTCTTTTTCTGTTTGGAGTCTGGGAAGGACAGCTCAGCTTCTCATTCCAGCTACACTAACACAAATCCCCTTGTTTCTTGGGAATTATTTTGATGCTGTGGTAGAGTAAAAGAGTCCAGTTTTACCTTAGGGAAGGTTGCACTGCCCTCCTCCTGCTGTTAGTGTAGTAGAAATCTGTTTTCTTTGTCTGTGTGAGGGGATCTCCCTTCAATTAACTGCCTTTATCTTCCTATTATTGGTAATGACTGCAGAGGGTCTGGGCAGCCATATGCATTGGGGAGCCAGTTCACACTGATAAAGCTTAATGCTATTAAACAATAAAGTGTCTAGCACAATGTTTGCTCTTAGGAAATCTCCTTTGCACCAGCATCTTTCAAGCTTCCACATACAAGCTGAAATCTTTTCTCCAAGAGATAATAGAGGCAGCTGAAAAGCAGCCCTTCCTCTTCAGGAAAGCAGAGAACTGGAAAGGAACCACTTGGATTTCTGAGCACCATCCCCTACCCCAGCAGTGGGGGGATGAAGAGGACGGAGTCAAACCAAGTCCCACACCCAGCTGTGAAATCCCACACCCAAATATGAACCATTACTTGGCTGCTTCCAGCACTCTGTTTCACATCTTCAAATTTCACAGGGCAGGGATAACCAAACAAGAAGAGGTTTTGTGTTTCCAAGGCTGCCATTTCTGATTTTCAGGGTTGAGAAACATTTTTGCTATATGATTTAATGGATATTTCCTGAAGCATTCCCCTGTAGTTCAGCTGTTCTTCTTTGCTGATGGAACATGTTTGAGAAAGCAATGATCATGTGGGGAGTAGCTGGAATAGCTATGAATACAGCTTCTGCAGTGTCCAATATGGCCTTACACAGCATAGTGCTCCTGTACGTACACAGCATCACATACAAGAGACCTCTGAGACCTTGCTGACAGGTTCTTAACAGTCACAGAAGAAAGTGGTGATGTCCTTCTGCAATTTCAGACAAGTTTGTGGAGCCATCTGCTTGCACATAGCAGATTTCACACCTCAACTTGCCAGACAGGCTGTGTTCTCCCTTTACACCCTTTTTTAAATGTCATCCAAGATCTCCACACTACTTTAGAAGGAAAGGTTACCAGTTCCTATCTATTGATAGCAGTTTCTGGCAAATGCTGGCAGAGATCAGTTCTTGGTGGGGAATTTTCCAGTTCTTTCCTTCAAGGAAGCTATAGTTAAATCCACACAATTCTGTTTGAAACACACCTGCTAAATTAGAATAGAACATAATCAGAATTAAAGGAACTTGTGTGGAATTAAAAATACTGCTGCTGCAAAATAACAGAGCAGAACATCCTGTGCAGAGAGCATTGAGATCTTTGCTTTGAATGGAAATGTGATCAGGCTTTTACATGGTTAGAAAGTGGGCAAAGAGGAATTGCAAGGGTAACAGCATGTTTGTCATGTGAAGAGTCTTGGATTCACTGAAGAGAAAACTTGGTTTCACATATGGCCTCGGCTCTGCATGTTTTCCTTTCCTTTTATAGTCTTTTCTCTCTTTTCCCATATGTAGTCATCAGAAATGAGCAGTTAATTAACTCTTAACATCCTTGATCACTGTTGTTAATCTTACAGTTAAAGACCCTCTGGAGTGCTGCTTAGCTCTGGTTTCCACTGGCCTCATCTTCATTTTGGAAACTGGAAGTGGGCTTTGGAGGGGTCAGGGCACCTGGCCACCTTCAGATTATACATTCAAGTGAGACCTCCATGTCTACTGGGTCTCATCCTCCTTCCTTCCCTGGAACATACTTGCTAAGTGTACCCCCAGGCAAATGAAATGTGATTTTTCCTAAGCTTTAACCTGCAATAACACTGTTACTCTGCCTGTTCACCATTATGCATGTTCCAGGGGCAAACCACCCTGCTTGCAAAAGAGGTCTTCCTTGTTTCAGTCTTCTAAGACTTTCTCTGCTGGGTGGGGACTTTCTGCCTTTCAGTCCTCAAATGGTAGGTTCAAACCAACAAACAAAATACTGCCTGTGAAACACAAGTTCCTTTTGAACAAATAAGAAATCACATTAGGGTCTCATGAAGGCACTTTTTCTCTGGCTCCTCCTGTAGTTTGGGGTGCTCTTGTCAAATCAATGTTGACTGGATTTTTTCATCTTTCAGCAAGTTCTTTGTAGAATGCATAGGCAGATGGCAGGCCTGACACCTCAAAGGGTGTTAGGAGCACACATTAAGATGCTGATGCTTGGTAAGTGTTGGCAGGATCAAGATCCTCATGTCTGACTGTGTACAGCAGTGTCAGTTCCATAGACAGAAGCTAGATCACTTATTTGTCATGGACCACACATTCATTTCTGTATTTCATACAGACCTTAGCAACCTGCTGGTCTCATTTACATTCACCACACACTAACCGGCCCAGACTAGAAGCACAATTAATTACAGTAGATTGGAGAAGTGCTGAGAGACCTCCTAAAAGCTTACAAATACATTCCAGCCCCACTCTGCACCTCAGCTAACCCCATTCCCTCCCATTCTGCTGGTACTCTTCTGCCTGGCTAACTGCCCTATCTCTGCCCACCCAGCTACCACCCATTTTCTTCTGTCCATCCTCTTCTACCAATTCCTGCTGTCACCCCTTCACTCACCTACTCATTCCTGCTCCCCAGCTCTGCAAGTTTCCTCAAAATCTCCCATCTCCCACAGTCTTTTTAGCCTATTTGGCAAGTGCTTCTGCCCACTTCAAGAGCAGGGAGAAGTACCAGGGCTTCACTCCCTGCTTCAACCAGAGCAGTAGGCATCTCACATAACATCTGCAAACTTCCCTGTCACTACAATCAGAGCAGGGCTGTAGCCACCTCTGCATTGCCCAGACAGACTATTTTGGTCCCCTCCTGTAACACTTTTTCCCTCTGCTTAATGATTTTTAAGTTCTATAATGAAGGAAATTTATGAGCTGCTCTCTTCTAGTATTTCAGCATGTGTGGGGTAAATGATCTGCTTTTATCCTGTAAAACATTACCTGCATTTGACCCTATATTTCATTTGCACTGTTCAGAAATGAGGGAAATAGCAAAAAACAACCCTTTCTCCTCCAGAAGTAGCCACTCTCTCTCTGCCTTGGATCTGATGCTTTATAATTCTGGGGGTTAAAAAAGAGACAAAGCAAAATGCCCTGCAAATAACTCTTTGGTTGATTCTGTTTTGTACTTGCAGGTTGACTGATGTTCAAACCAGAAAATATGCAGATACCATTCACTATGAGTATTGTGGCCTTCAGGATAAAAGGATTGCAGAGACATCTTTGGTCAAGTCACCTTTGAAGTGTAGATGCTTCTTATGCTGGTTCTGTAAGAGGACCATACAAAAGTCCAGGGTCTGCACAGCATCTTGGTAAGGTCTCTCTTTGAATGATGGAGAGCACTGAGATAATTCCTGGGTGTAGAAATGGCATAGGGAAGAGCTCAGATAGGGCAATGCCTCTCATCTCTTTGCAGTTGACATGGCAAAATCTAGTTGTCAATACCAGTGTTAAAAGCAGGGTATTTTGGCATAGCAAGTATCTGGTTTCATGTCACAGACTCTCCACCCTTACAGACCAAAGAGATTGCCACCCTGCAAGCACATGCAGCCAGGGCATAAGGGAATATACTAGCAGGATGATCCAGGGCTGGTCAAGTTCCCCTGAAAAGCTAATGAAGACAGCTGCTGCTGAGGTTTTAGGGGCCTCTCTGCCTTTTTCTCATACTTCCCTTTCAGCTGTGACAACTGATGCTAGCTCAAGCCAGTTTTCAGGTGGAAAATACACACAAACTCTCTGAGACCTTTACTTTGCTCAGACAGCAGCAGGGAAATAACCAGCAAAGACTAACAAACCAACTGGAAAAAACACTTTCTAGAGCCAATCCCCCTGGGGAGACAGTAAAACAGTCTTGTAGACCATCAGCAGCCACCTTCTGCCTCAAAATTAGGACCTAAGTTCCCCTCATCTGTTAGCAATTCCTGAAATACACTCACTGTAAGAGGGCTGCAAGTGGTTAAGTATGTGGATCATTGTCCATCCCTGCTGTCCCCCTCATGTGCATCATAAATTAAGCACTCAACAGCAAAGACCTAATGCTATAAGCCAAAACAAGCAATGATAAGAACAGTGTGTAGCCTGTTGCAATGAAATACTGCTTACAGAGGGCTAACTGATGCTCAGTTACCCAATATTGCTTTGCATTCACTTCACAGGAAGCCTCTCAACAAAGAGTCTCTGCCACAGTTATTGCTGCAGCTGAAAGTGAGCCCTTTCCCTGCCATTTCACAGCCTCTGAAGCACAGCTTGTGTTGCAAACACAACCAGGGAATCTTGCCTCTGGTTAGTCATTGCTGTCAGCAATTTCGTTACTGCCCCAATGCCTTTTTCTTTTTGCATTCATCTGTCAGTCCTTCAGCTGGTACCACTGTGGCAGCCACTGGAATGAAGGAAGTGACCATTTGGGGGCTATAGGTCCATGTGCATATGTATATCCATACACTCAGAGCATTTGCCAGTGTTCTTTGTCCATAGCCTGCAAGAAGACAATATCCTTTAAAGCCCTTTACACAATGAATCCCTCTGTAGGAACTTGTATGCTCTAACTCCTTCCAGAGTGGCAGGGTGGTTAACTGCTAGTTAGCAGGATGCTGCTATCTAGATTAGAGTTAAGACCTCTGTAGCAACATCCTGGGAGGGGATCTTGAGGCTGGCAGAAAGGGGACAGTAGTAATCAGGGAAGGAGATGAAGACAGCCACTATATGAGTCTTGGTTTGTGAGGCTGGACAGGAACATCAGCATCCCCCCAATTGTCCTGCAAAACCAAAACTGCATTTCTCCACCTAATCAGGGAGTGATAGACACAGGCAACCTACTAATAGGAAAATCTAACAGTACACTTGCATTTCTGTAAGCAACAGATACTAACCCCAAAGCCAAGAAACTTAGGAAAGTCTTCATGTTACTTTTAAGCAATTTGCAAAGAGTGAACTGTAACCCAGTGAGCTGGCCACTTCCCCTTTAGAAGTAACAGGTGCTCCCTTCTTACTTAGCTAATGTTTGTTTCAAGATGCTGGGCCTTTCCCTTCTCTTTTTCCTCTAGCAAACTGCTGCCTTACATGCCAAGTAGGTATTTACCCCTGCTGAGGAAAATGGCAATGGGAAATGTTGCCCAGGACTTGCTTTTGCATATCCTGTAAATGCCACACAAGCTCCAAAGAGAACCTCTCACCTTGTTTGTCTTCATCTTTTAAACAACTAATGAGAACACTTTCCTGATAATATAACTACCAGCCCTTCTCCTCTTCCATCTCTAACTGAAAAAGTATTCTTTATGATTGCTGATGCTTCCATTTTCATCTCCAATCTTCTCCTGTCTGACTTCTAATTCAGGGTGACTCAAAACACTGTGACTAAAGGTTCTAGGTAGGCAGATCCCTAGCCCTCTGTTGTTGATGCCCTTTGCATCTCACACAGCAGGAACATGCTCAACCATGACCTTCCTCCAAGATCTCCATCTCTGGCCTGCTCTTGAGACAACTGTTGTAGTCAAATTCCTCCCTAGGACCACTGGTTTTGGGGTGGCTAATACTGCTGCCTTCCGTTCCTAGGACTGCCTGTATCTGTCTGTTGCAGTTTTCTCTTTGAAGTCAAACTGAACAGGTTTCAGAGAGTAGCTGGGCTTTTTCTCTGAATAACATGTAGCATAGTAGGGCATTGATTCCAACTTACTGCTTCTAGGTGATGCAGTAATAATAACATCATCATAGGAACACTTCTATTACTACTACTATTATGGAAAGGAAGGCTCATACACATTGCAGTGGCTACTATTCGAGCAATTCTTAAGCTAGGTTTCCAAACTAGGTTTATTTGTTTGATCTGTTTTCCTCATGAAATGAGATAGGACCTGAAGGAACAAATGGATTGCTGAAAAAAGGAGAGACAGAGGCCAGGTTTTGTAAATTCAGCTGCATTTCAGCTTGGGCCTATGACTTGGAGTTTGCATCTCATTTAAATCACCTACCTATATGAAAGATAAACTAAATAAATCTGGAGCTCTGTATTTTTTTTTTTAAGTTTCTCTTTCAGCTTTTGGTGTTTTCCCTGCCCCTTCACACTGCCTAGCATCTTTAGTTTTCTCATTTCAAGTTTGGCTTATGAAAGAGGAAACATCATGCAAATTTTTGCAAGATTGTACAGTCCCTTGACCAGTTCCAGTGGGTGAATGAAAGAGGCTGCCAGTATATGCCACCAAGTCTATTTTTAATACCCCAACACCTGTTCGGTATCAAGAGATATCACTGCTGTTGTGGTCTAACACATCAATGGCAATCCCACCTCTCTTCTCAAGAGAAAGTATTTTTGACAACAGAAACACTGAAATTAGAAGTGTATCATAGATATAGTACATAGAATGAGTACAAAATGTTTCATTTTATGAGGCCCAACAGCTAACACTGAAATAGGTGGAGTCAGAAGATAGGTGAGTGACTTGTATACACAGCTCACAGCTGCTGTCAAACTCCCAAATTCACTGTAGGGAACTAAGAGCATCTGTGGGGTATCTGTTGGCTAGCAATGACAGTTTGCAGTCTCATGTTTCCTGGAGGCTATGAAACTTTCACAGAAAACATGTTTCAAGATGAATGGCATTACCATAATTGCCCCATGCTGTTTGATAAGGAAGTTACTGTTAGGTGTGATTACTCCTACATCTAAGACTACAGTTGGGGTATTTCCACCTTACCTGTTCTCCGTGCCTGTGACCGTGTTTGGCTGCTCCCCAGCTGCCACTTCTCCTTTCCACAGTCCCTTGCTGCATGGAGCGGCACTGAGCCCAGGACCCAGGGTCCCCATCAGGCTTTCACTTTGGTGAGGATAATTGCTCCAGAGGAAAAGTGAAAGGGGAGGAAGGCCAAAGCAGTTTAGCATAGTCTGAAACCTTGAGAACATGCTGTTTCTGGTTCATGTTGAGGTATTCAAGCTACCTGTGGAGAAGGAGTACTTGGTGCATCTCAGGCACATCAGGATTCAGGCAGAAATCTCATGGACCTGGTCTGAGTATGTCTTGGACATTTGGATGGCTTTACATCATCAGGCCTGGAAGTGGGGAGCGGAGCGGTGGCTTGAGGTAAACCACAGTGAAAAATCTAAGTAAGATGTTGATGGTTTTGGCTCAGGTTTGGATTTCCTCTGTTTGGGGATGCTTCAGAGACTGTCCCCTGCCTGCCCTGCCCTGCCCTGCCCTGCCCTGTCCTGTCTTTCCCTGTGGGCAAAGGGGCACGGCTCCTCTTTCCCCTCCCAGTCACAGGTGGCCAGCAGGAGTTACTAGTTACTTGTGAGGCAATACGGCACTAGGGAAGGAAACTGCAGCTGTCAACCAGCCAATACAAGACAGCGAAGTCTTTTGTAACGGCTGCTCTGAGGGGCAGGTGAGTGGTGTCTGCCCGGTACGTCTGGGCTCTTGTACGCCCACAGCCCTCCCTGCGCTCTCCCTCCCCCGTGGCGGAGGGGCCTGCTCGGGTCTAGGCCCTGCCCTTGCTGCCGTCTGAGGCACCGCCGCGCCAGGCCGGCCTTCAGGCCTCTGGGTCTCTGAGTGCTGCCACGCCGACACCTGCTGGAGCGGAAGCCTGCCGGGAACGAGTCTCCCCGGGCCGGGAGAGGGCTGGAGGGAGCAGGCTGTCAGCTTACAGGAGCTCGAGCGGAGAGGCGGAGCTCGGCCGCGGTCTCCCGCGTCGCCACCTGCCGCTGGCTCTGGCCGTGCATTGCACTCCGGCTCCGAGGCCCTGTTGTGGGTGAGTGGTTCAGATCGCTTAAAGAATTTGTGAAAGTGCGACTTGGGTAACAGAGTTCGACGGCGAGGTTCGGGCTGTTACTTACTAAGTGGAGGAAATATGCAAGGGGAAGTCGAGTTTGAATTGATTTGGCTCCTCACGACGAGAAAGATATGGAAGCTTTGGAGCATGTCCAGAGAAGGGCAACAATGCTAGGGAAGGGAGACTTATTCTGGACAGTAAGTCTGATGAGAAGCAGCTGAGGGAACTGGGGGTGTTTAGTCTGAGGAAGAGGAGGCTCGGGGAGACCTTAGCTCTCTCTACAACTATCTGAAAGGAGGTTGGAGCCAGGTGGGGTTGGTCTCTTCTCCCAGGTTACCAGTGAGAAGACAAGGGGAAATGGCCTCAAGTTGCACCAGGGGAGGTGTAAATTGGATAGCAGGAAAAATTTCTTCCCAGAAAGAGTTGTTAGTCCTTGTCCCAGGCTGCCCAGGGCAGTGGTGGAGTCATCATCCCTGGAAGGCTTAAAAAAAACATTGAGATGTGGTCCTTAGGGCCATGGTTTAGTGGCATGGTGGTGCTAGGTTTATGGTTGGACTTGATGACCTTAGAGATCTCTTCCAACCTTAAGGATTCTGTGAAGATCACAGCAGTCTAAATGCAACCTTCCTGTTGTTTCTCCTTATCACTTGGCACCAGTGGCTGCTCTGCTGTTGTAATTTAGTTGGTAGTCTGCAGAAGACAACTTGCACACTTGGCAGGGCCTAGCCAGGCAGGAAAAGAAAAATGAGAAATTAATAATGCATAAAAATGCTTTTTGCATGCTACCTTAGCATAATCTGCATTGGAAGAGGTCCAGAAGAATAAGCTTCCAGTTAAAGCATACTCATCATACTCACCAAAGCATACACCATCTCAATGCCTCCTCCCTTAATGGTTCACACAAAGACTGGGGATGTGAAAAGTTAAGGGAGGCCCTCCAGTAGAGTCAGGAGGTTCAGGAGAGACCCTCTTGCTCTCTGAACTCCTTCTCACAGAGGAGTGTAAATGCAGCTGCACTCCTAGTCCCAGACATGGTCAGTGGGTTAGGATTGTATCTATGGCTAAGGGATTATTTGTGTTTAGAGCTAAAGGATTATATGTGTTAACCCTTTATACAATTTAGGTAGGATTTCTAAGTTTCAGCATGCTTATTCCCAATTTACTTACCTTCCATCTGGGCATCTGGTGGTGGTTTGCTCTGAATTCCAATCTTAAGTTTCCCAAAGCAGACTCTCAGGCATTAAGTAGTATAAAATAAGGAAATGAATAGAGTGATACAACAGCAGGGTCAGCTCATGCAGGGAGTGTCCAGAAAGGGGTCCTATAAAAAAGGAAGGAGGAAAAGAAGGAAGGACCTGAACAAAGAAATCCCTGGGCAATTATACTCTTACAGACTATACACTTCAGGTGACAGTTGGGTACAATAGCAGTATTTGGGTCAGGGGTGTTCTTGTTCATTGTTGGATCCAAACAATTACTCGAGTCTGACCTCTTCTGACTTCTTGCTGAATGACTGCACTGTCTCCAGCCAGGCAGTTATCTTGTCTAGTTCCACCTGCTGTTGATGGTTGTAGCCTTGAAGCCTCTTTATTTTCTGATTTATGCAGGTTCTGGAGGGCTCGTTTTGACTAAATGAGTACATGTTCAATAAATCTAAGTTGAAATGTACAGCTTGCAGCCTAAGGTTCCAGCACATTTAGCTACTTATGCTAAGTGAGTCAAGTTAAGCAAACAGTATACTAAATCATGGAACTCTCAGCGATTTGTTCTATTTAAAACTTAACTTACTTCAGCTACATGACTGATCTCTCTAACGTTGAGAGGCAGCCCTGCTCAAGGGGAGAGTTGCATGGCATGCAGTCCTGTTACCAGACTGCTTGCACCCACAACTTTCTTTGTTCACACTGCTCCTCTGTGGAGGAGTTTCCTAGAGTTCTTGGCCAGACTACGGCTCAGGTCTTTACTTTCTTTGGAGCCTATACCAAATTGCTGCTGGTTTGGTCAAGGGGAGTTGAGTGCATCCATCACAGACCCCAAGAGCTTCTTTGCATGAGAGAGTTAACCATAACCTGACACAAAGCATCCTGAGCAATGAGGTGTGTTTCTGTAAGCTTGATTCTCCTTTTCAAGTCATTTTAGGTCAGGCAGCAGGATGGGAGTGACAGGATGTTACCTGTGTTTGAAAACAGATGCTTGATGGAACATGGGAGCTGAAACCTCCAGTTACTCAATAGTCATTTAGACTCATCAGAGTAGACAAACCTTTGCAACTGGGTTTATGGCCACGGTTTCAGAACACCACAGCTGAGCTCAGATACTCCCAGTCCTGGCTTTCAGCTGGGAATGTCCTGCAGACACCAGGCTCAGGATATTCTGATGGAAGGTGCAATCTGGCTCCATACATGTGTCACACTGTTACTGTGCTAATAAAAAACCCTCTCTCCAAATTAAAGGGGAACAAACTAACCTGCAGCAAGGCACATCCCAATAATCAGGTGAGAATAGTTCATTACAGGATCTGCAGTCTGTATTAGAACAAACCCCTGGTTTCTTTATATAGCAGCTACTGTGCTATTGCATATAGGCTACCAGTAATTAATGTTCTCTCTTAACCTAGCATTATCATTAAGCCAAGTCTAGGAACTAGTCTTTGATGAGGTCTTGTCTCTAAAATGCACACGTAACTTCAATACATTTCCCAAGTTTTCACTACTGTATACAAGTGAAGGAAAGCAAAAGAAATAACTTTTCTCAGTTCTTGCTGATAAAAAACACAAGGCAAAACCACAACTAAGGCAAAACTTTATTTTTTTTTTGTAGAAAGAAAAATAAAGCAGTATTTTCTAGGCTTCTCCTGCAGCAGAACCTTTGCCAACCCTCACTAAACAGACAGTCTTCTTCAGTGCATCTTGTTTTCAAGTACAGTAAAAATGAGATTACAAGTGGCTATTTGGAATATTTCTTCTGATCATGGTACCCTTAAAGGGAGATATCAGCCACTGCTATTTTTTACACCCCCACTTCTTAAACTGTATCAACCATACCCAACCTTTTGCCAGGTGCTCCCCCACTCACTTTTTCACTTTGCACAATCCCAGGTATCAGTGAAACCACTCCATTTTTTGTCAGTTCCACAATTCAGTTTTTGGATGCTGGCATCTAGTTCAGAAATTGCTGTCCTTCCCCAAATAGTGTTAAATTAGGATACATTTGAAGTTCAGTACAACATACACAGACATCTTCACCTGTCAGGCAAATGCAGTTATTACAGTACTAATTTTACTTGCACTTAGGTAAAAGCAGAATGCTATTTGTCTGCAAAGCAAGAGTATTTCCAACAGTATTGGGAATTACACATACACATGGACCTTCTGTAGTCTCATACTAGCTATATGTCTACACAGGTTAAGCAATGAAATGGTTTTTAGCATGTTCTTTGTACAGGACACTTGCTACATGTCCTAAATAGTCAAGTTATCTGAAGAAAGCAACCCTGAAACAAAACTGTCTAATAGAGCTTTAATACATATTGGTTAAAATCCAAACCAGCTTTATGGTTGCTGTTAGGTAGTTACCAGTCTCCTCCAAAGATATGCAGTCATCAAGAAAAAATTCTATCCTGAAGCAGCATCTGAGAACACAACTTAATGTAGCTGCCACTTAGTGGCAGCAATCATTTAGGCATTTTTGGTATCAATACATCTCTTTATCACATCATGTGTGCAGGAATCAACAAAAATGTAGGCCCCAATCCAGCAAATAACTTGCTTGTGTGCAAATGCTTTTCTTCCATGTGGAATATCTCAAGACTCATCAGATGAGCCAAGTTCAGAACTTGCATAAATCTTTACAGGAAGGGAAATTCTTAGTGCTTAAAACTACACTGTCTGATTTCATGGGACTAAGATCCAATTCTAGACTTGGAGAATGTAGGAAACACTCCTCCAAAGAACAGATACATATAAAGACAAAAGGGTTTTGGGAGCTAACAGGATCCTCTAGAAATGTGTGTGCCCTTTCTCCCAACACTTCGATCCTGCTTGGAGTAATGTGGGTTCAGTCTCACTACCCTGATTTCTGAGGAATCAGTAAAGTGCTCATCACAAATTCTGTAGCCATGGGGGCGGGGAAGAAATAAAAAATGTAAGTACCTTCAGAATGTCTTCAGATTTATAAACTATGAATTCATGGCTGATGTCTGATCCCCAGCAGGTTTCCCTGAATCAATAACATATTATGTTCTTCATTCTGAAGATAAATTAGAATTCTTCTAGGACTAGGTGTAGTTCACCTTTGTCCCAGTGAAGCCATTCTGACCTCTAGGGGAAAAGCTTAACTGGGTTTCATTTCAATGTCAATGTTCATGCTTGACTGAAATGTGATGCTCATGCAGTTTCAAAAGCTTCAGTATTCAATGTGACAGTCAGCTTTGTGTAATCAGCATGAAGCACCACTACTGTTTACAGTAGAGCCACTCTGAATTGTATTCATAATTTATTCCCAAAGGCACCGTAATCCTGAGAGGTCTTGTTTGCCCTTTGAACTTCACTTGGATTTGATGTATTCTGTTCCTCCTGAATAAGGTATCTTTGATATTAGCTTTGATATAAATTGTACTGATCTTTTGTGGCATCTTCTTCTGAACATAATTCTGATACTTCAGTTCCTAAAGCTCTCTCTTTAGCTAGATTATATATATATATACATTTAAAGTTTTCTGCTAGCTTTCAGATAGTCTATGAGAACTGGCTTAGACTGTATGCTTTCTGTAGAGAAATTCTTTATGCTCCTTCTACAAATAAACAAATAATGGTTTGAAGTTTAACCATGTGTCTGGATGGTTATTGTTTTTAAAGGCTTTGGTGTTGCTCCCACTTCTCTTCCACCAGCTACAGGATAATAGCAACAGCAAACACATTGACAATGCAGTTCATTGTTCGGTTCTCCCATCTCACCGTGCAGGTTCCTAGGAGAAATGATGACAAAATAAAACCAGAATGCCAGCATCTTGACTACACTCCCTTTATTGCACTGCTAATTATGTCAAATGAGTTTCATCAGTTCAGCTGTGTTGTAAGGGAAGTACTACTCTCTTGTCTTGGCTATATATAGACTATGCTCCTCAAAACATCTGTTTACTACCTAAGAAGAGCTTTGGATGCTTAAGATGGTTTCCAGGAAGACACCCTTTCAGTATCTCCCTTTCAAAGCTGGACTGGCCAAAAATCCTTGAAAGTCTACTGAAACTGGCAAGATAATCAGACAAGAAAGCAGAAAAAGGACTGGATCAAATACATTCCAGTGTATTTCCTTTCTGTAATTTTTTCCTCTTCTATAGTACCAATGCCTTATAAGCCAAGCAAAGGTGAAGATTAATCTGTATTTGTTTACTTCATTGTATGATTTTTTTTTTCCACCTTGGTTGATTTTCTAATACCACCTCTGTTTAAAAGTTCGATCTTGGTACCCTCTTCCAAAAAGACCTTTCTGAGTCTGAGACAAACATCAGATTGTTTTCATCTTGTTTCCCCATGATACTCTGAACCTGGGGGAAAAAATGCACGTAGAACTAATTTAGAAGCAATAAAAATGCATCCAAAGTCTGGCTGACAGTTAAGCAACTGAAACACATACTGCTGGTTAAACTAGCTCATGTTTTTTTTTTACCACTTTCTGTTCTCCTTCAAAGTAGCACTGTCCCTTTAGAGCAGACAAACAGATATGTTGAGTACTACCCACATGCATTTACTATCAGTGATGTTTTACTGCCCCTTCAACTGATCTGTGGTTACCAGTGAGGATGAAAGGTTTTGACTCTTGTTTCAGAATGAAGACATTTCTACTCCTGCTTCACATAATCTACAAAGCAGTCAGTCACTCAAGGCAGGCACTGACTGCTACCAAAACATTTCTGCTGGGACTGGAAAACAAGAATCTAATCCTGGAAGCTACTGCTGCTGCAATCACTCTTGAAATACTCCTCACCCTGAGCAAGAAGCAGCATTTATTTTACTACAGATGTTTAATCTGAGGGAGGAAACTGACCGTCAGTTGTGGTATCCCAGAAGCATGAGCTTGCTGTGTGCAGACCAGCTCCACTCCTCTGCATCACTGCACAGGTTACTGCAAGATAACAGTCATGAAATCAAGGAATTCCTTCTTAAAGCAGAAGAGAACCATTCAGTACTTCTGAACTCAAGCCTGCATTACATTTTCAAATGGCTAGCAGGAGGCATTCTGCTAAATCCAACTCCCTCACTTTCCAGTGTTTCCCTTGAGAACTTGCTATTTATTTCATGATTATATTTACTCACATGAAGACAACAGCTTTAACAAAATGCTTGCTAATAGGATTATGGGGTTTATCTTTTAACTCCTTAGATATGGCTTGTGTCCTGTGCACCTCAGAATGGGACTGCAGCAGGTGCTGTCCCCACAGATACAGCATAATGGGAGTTTTTTCCCCAAAAGTACTGGTTGACTGCTCACTGAAACCACACTCCAGTACCATGCAGCACTTCCAGACTGACCTGTAATGGTCCTAAAACTAGTAACAATCTGAATCCAAGACTTTCAGAGCAAAACAGTGTTAAAACTTACTATTACATCAACATTCCACAAAAGGACTACAGTAGGTTCAGCTTCTACTTACTTCCATTTCCCTTCCACAGGTATCCATCTAAATATAATGGGACATGACAGCCTACAGGACTAAAGCCTTAGACATCTCTGTATTGATAGGAAACTTAATCCTACTGAAAACTCTGTATAAAGATAAGCAATTCTTTTCTGAACTGACACCAAAAAGTTGGTATAATTGTTTTGGGGTTGCTTAACAGTCAGGAAAGCCCATGTAACAGGTTCATCTTCTGTGCCAAGTGTCATTAGCATGCTTAGGCCAGGTGAAACTGTCATGGGTTTCTCTCAGGTGTTACTAAAGCCAGAAGAGTTCAGGTATCTGCTCTGCTTTGTTTGCAGTTTCAACTTCCTATTGACTAGAGCACTGCATTCCAATGAAGCTTTCAGCAATTATGTAGTGTGACTGTAGGTGGTACAGGTGCGACTGCTTGTACTTACCAATGTACTTGTATGTTTTGCCCAGTTTTACCAGATGGGTCAGCGACTGTTCCACTATAGCAGCAGTCCACTGGTTGACTTTGTTGTGATTGTAATCTGCCTTGCTTAAAACACTCTCTATGCACTGAAATAGAGGGGAAAAAATAGGCTACAGTAAACATACTTCAAAAGGCTGAGGTTTAAAACATCTTGCATAACCTGAGGAATTTTATCTGGCTGTTGGATTACTTTAAATCACTTGAGCTCATCAGGTGTCTGCTGCTGAATGGGAAGTAAAGTGGAAACTCATTTTTAGTACATATTTACCACATTATTACATGGAGAAAAATGAGGCTCTGACTGAACATTTCTTGTAGGAAAGACCTTAACCATATGCTTTAAGTACCAAGTTAAGTGAATGGATTTATTTATCCATGCAGATACTAACACATCCCACTGTTCCCAAAGACTGCCTACTCCAGCTTGCCTTTGAGAAGCTACTGTAATGCGCATGATACTACTCAAATCAAGAACATCAGCTGGGGTTGGCCAACCTTTCAGAGCCTGGAAGCAAAATCTTCAGGGCTAGAGTGACAATAGTGAAATGCATACCCTAGCCTGAAAGATGAGGAAGATATAAGAGTTTCCTCAAGTAAATATGACAGAATAATGAGCTTGTGTAGCACAACCTTCTTACAGCATAAGAAGTAGCTGAACTCCTTGAAAATGGCACGTTCTCCAACAGCTACAGATTGGCCAACCCTTGCTTAACCTTACAATAATAGAACAGAAAGGCTCCTCTCTAACTGTAACTTTGACACTGCTTTCTCTACTCCTAAGAAATGCAGAATTATGTGCTGATGGGTTAAGAAATGCACACCTGAAAAAGGTAAGTGAAATAAAATGTTCTCCTTTGATTCAGTAAACTGAATCCCACCTACTGACCACCCACTAACAGGCTGTGTAAGACACTTGTACCCCAGATCTTAAAAAGCCCAATTAATTCTGACCACAGTGTGTAAAGCTGGACAAAGGCCTCAGTGAAAATGCACTCCTGCAAAATAGAAGAGGAGGCAGAAGAGGGACAAGATCCCTTGGGGATTTTGGTCCTTCCAGAAACGTACTTGGTGCTAGAGCTACTCAGCCTTGGTTAAGCTTTCAAACAGAGGTAGAAAGGCCTGGCTTTACTCTCAGCATCTGCAGACACAGTCATACCATATTTAGCTTTACAAAGGGTTGAATTGTCATTTGTCTGACATTCAAAAGCATGCTGTTGTGTGCTGGAGCAGTTCTGAAAGTGCAGCCATTCCCTTCCTGACAGGGCAGGTGGAAAAAGACCTGCAGAGCCCCTCTAGGTGTTGCTTTCTCAAAATGCTATATCCCTGTGAAACCTAACAGCATCTGTACGCCACAGGCTCTTCATTAATTACCTTCCAGTTACTAAGTATTTAATTTAGACCATCAGGCTGCTCACTTTCAGCCTGCTCGTTCTGCATAGAAACTGTTTCTCAAAAGCATTGCTAGAATAATAAGCTCATGTAACACAACCTTCTGCTCAAGCCAAGGCTAACTTCTGAGTTTAATCATGTTGCTCAAGGCCTTGTCCAGTCAAGTTTTAAAAAGCTCTGAGGGTGGAGACTCTACAAGCTCTTCCTGTGACCTCTCCAGTGATTCACTACTCTCTAGCTGGATAAAGAGGGCAAAAAGCAAGAAAAATCAGAGTGAATTTCCCTTGTGACTGCTGCCCCTTGTTGTTCCACTATAAGGAGAGTTATTAGGCAGTTGAGGACAGCAGTTAGATGAAGCTCAGAGCAGCTCCAAATGAAACTATTACCTTTATTTGATACAACTAACACTCTCATATAAGATTGAATTTATCTGGGATGGTCGATGAAAGTAGCTGCTTTCACTACACTGCAAGGTAAAGAATTTCTTTCAAATACAGCTGTTAGCTAAAACCTACCTCCTTAACTATGTTGTGGGCCTCATCAGCATTGAAGATCATCTGCAATAAAAAGGAAATATTATTATTTCTGATAGAAAAGTAAACAAATTATGCAGTTTTAAGTAACATGTAATGATGAGGCCCCATGTCTGGTTGTGTTGTGTAGTCTGCCAGTACAACTCTTAAAATTTTACTAACTTCCCCAGAATCATATTTTTGTTGTTTAATGTTTTGCTAGCCACATTTGAGTATGTCCAAAAAGCACAGGCCTCAGTAAGCTTGGAAATAGGTTCAACATACTGGAGTCATGGACTTACTAACCCATGGGTTACATCTTGCTGCCAATAGTAACACAAGGTTTTGGTTTCCACAGTCATTAGCTTATCCAAAAATCTTTCTTGAGTGCAGAAAAAGCTGGCAACTTTTAATGCCTCCTATTTTATGCTCATTTCTCCCCACCAGCATTTAGCTTGGCTTCCAAAGGAAACATGTGCCTCGTGGCAATCATCCATTTCCAACACTTGGGCACGGACAGCAACCTCAAGGGCAATAACGTTCCTATGAACATGGATTTTTCTAACGAAAAGTGATGGCTAAAGACCTCAGGTAAAACCCCTGTGAGAGGAGGTAATGGTTCCTCAGCTCTGGCTGCTAGCAGACTGGGCCCAGCACTTGTTTTGCTGTTGTGGTTTTTTTTGGTGGTAGTTTTTTTTTGGCCGAGGTGATGGCCGAAGGCTGACAGCACCACAGCGTCCTCAGCACCCCCACACATCTCTCACCGCCTTCCCTCGCAGGGACTTTTAGCTTCCCAAACAGACACAGGCCAGGAACAGCTGAAGAAGCCCCAGGCTGGCAGAGGGCAGCCTGCACCGGGAAACTCTCCTCCGCGCCTGGTGTTGCACCTGTTCCGGGGGTGCTGCATGGACAAGGAAGAGGAGCTGCCCACAGGGAGCTCACCTGTACAGATACAGCCTTCAGCTTGCCCGTCCCAGGCGGGGCTGCGGCCCCGGCAGCGCTGCCCTCCCCCCCGCCGGGCTGTCGGCCCGAGTTCCTCCGGCGCGACGGAGACCCCGCACCCTGCCCGGGCACAGCCCTCAGTCCCCGGCACCCTGTCAGAGGGAAGCAGCTCCTACCTCATCGTTATGTGGGTGAAACTCCTCCATGGCCCCAACACGGGCGGCGGCTGTTCCAGTAACAGAGGCGGAGGCTGTAAGTCCTGCGCGGCTGCGACTCCGCCCCCACTGGGCCGGGCGGGAGAGGCCTCCTGGAGGGCGGGCAGTGGCGGGAGGACAGGCGGACGGGCTCGGGGGTGAAGGGGTTAAGGAGAGCAGATCTTCCCGGGCTTGTGGGTATCGGGCGGACTCGAAAAGTGAAGGTGTCAGTGCCAGCCCTGCCTCAAAGCCTAGCCAGGCTCGCAGTGACCGCCCCCAGGCAGCAGGGGTGGTGAGGAGGGTGCTGCCGCTTCCCGGTGGCCTAGGCCTTGGTTCAGCCAGGCCTGCAGCAGGCCCTGCGGTCTGGAGGTTGAAGTCCAGCCTGACAGAGACCGAGTGTTTATTTCACAGAATCACAGAGTCATTAAGGTTGGAAGAGACTTCTTAAGATCATCAAGCCCAACCATCAACTTAACACCATCGTGTCACTAAACCACGTCCCTAAGGACCACATCTCGATGTGTTTTGAACCCCTCTAGTGGTGGTGACTCCACCACTGCCCTACGCAGCCTGGGCCAAGGACTAACAGCCCTTTCTGGGAAGAAAGTTTTCCTGATACCCAATCTAAACCTCTCCTGGTGCAACTTGAGACCATTTCCTTTATTGCTTGTATCTGCCTTTTGCTGGGCATACAGAATTCATACTAACCCCTGCGCATTCCTACATTACCCTTTTGTTTTATCCCCTCTGTTCTCAAATGAATCTGCATCAATTACCTGAGCCAAAGCAGCTCTTAGATTTTAATAATGACAAATTGCAATTAAAATGGGGTTTTAATTCCACTTCACTCTAAAGAATTGATTCCCATCCGTGGCAGTGTTCAAGGCCAGGATGGATGTGGCCCTGGGCAACCTGGTCTAGTGTGTGGTGTCCCTGCCCATGGCAGAGGGGTTGGAACTAGATGATCTTTAAGGTCCCTTCCAACCTGGGCCAGTCTAGGATTCTATGATTCTGACTTTTATTTGACTCAATATATTTACACACACACGCATCAGATCTTTTCCCTGTCTCTGAAGTTGCCTAGGAAACAGGAAAGACACCTGGCACAAAACAATGCAGAATTTTCGGACAGTGAGTTTTTGTGTTTGGTTTTGTTTCTTTTGGGTTTGGGGGTTTGTTTGTTTTGGGGTTTGCTTTGTGGATTTTATTTTGTTTATTTTTTTGGAGGGGGTCTTCTTTGGTTTGGTTTGGTTGGTTTGTTTTAGTTTAGAGGTAGTTTCTAGACTAGCTTTCAGTTCTGTTTAGAAATATTTAAAGAAATACATTTCTGGAATAGTAGCAATAATTGTACCAGTGAATTCCACAGAAAGTAGAAAGGGTTTCTGAATGATCAATGACTGTGTGTGTGTCTAGGTAGGTCCTAATGCAAAAATACTACCTTTCTTTTCTCCCCTACTACCTCGTACAGATAGGAGAGAGCAGGAGGTCTGAGGAAATTCTGTCAGGCTCAGCTCAACATCCAGAGAGTCATTAGAAAAATATCAAAACAATAGTAAGCCAGGAAGTGTTTACAGATAAACACCCAGCATCATCCATGAACAGCCAACACAAATTTGTCAAGAGTATATGTCAAATAATCTGATTTTATTCTTTGGTTGGGCAGCTGATTTAAATGGATGAAGAGGAAATTAATAGCATGTGTGGGGTTTTTTGTAGTAAATGTGTCTTTTTATGCTTTCCCACAAAAGAAAATATCATCTAGGAAAAAAATCACCAGGGTTATCAAAGTAGGAGGAATAAATGCAAGAAGATGGGTTGGGTTTTGCCTCAAGAGCTAATCAGTGTTAGTCACAATAATTGGAAAGATGGGGTAAAAATGGTGCTTATAGAAGCTTTTTCATGACAGCATGTTTAAAGAAGTTACAAGCACATTGAAGGACAAGATCAAAATTAAAAACATTCATTGACTAGTTGGAGAAATCAGCAAGAAGAAATCTCACAAAAGTATAAAGTCATAAAACCAGGACATCAAATGCACAATATGGGTTCTAATTGTCCAGGCAGTAGTGCTGCAGGAAAAAAAAAGCAATAATGGAATTACAATAAACAGGAACCCAAGTATGACATTACAAATAAATAAAACATCAAAGAATACCATGAAGGGCACAGAAAGCAGTGGTGGTGTTCTGCTTAGTGGTATTGATCAGGCATTGAATGTTAACTCTCAGCCCAGTGTGATGGCAGGCCAGAGAGAGAGAAGTAATTCTTCCTGAAGGCAGCACGAGCAAAAAGCTTAGAAAATGTGGTTTGTGCAGGAACTGCATTTGTTTTTACATCCCTTGCCCAGTCTTCCTTGTAGATGTCTCTGACTGTGCAGCAACTCACTGAAAAAGGTGATTAATGAGCCAGTGTAGGATGAAAGGTAGGACAAGAAGTAATGGCTTTCATTTAGAGTCAGGGAGATTTATGTTACCTATCAGGAAAGAAAAAATCCAAGTATAAGAGTAATGAAGCAGGCCTGGTGTGGAATCACCTTCAATGGAGCAATAACACATTAGATAATATCTGCCAGGCATCCTTTAGAGAAGAGGAGGTGTGAAATCATCTTTTGAGATAGTTTTAGACTTACAGCCATTCAACTTTCACAACTGCTGAGTGGTTATTTTCCCTTTTTTCCTAACAGGTTCACTTTTTATCTAGTTTCAATAATCAAAATCACAAGTATTTTTCTTTTTTTTTTTTTCCCTGAGGAATGACTAAATGCCATTCCTGATTTTTGAAAAGCAATGCTAAGTTATAGCAAGGAACCAGCACAGCTGTTTTCAAGGGGAATTGCCTGATAACATTGCTTAATTCCTTATTAAACTACTGTGAATTGTAAACTGAAAAATGCCAATGCTTTGGCAGTGCAGTTAGTTCTGTGACTTGTAATAGGAAAAGTGCTGAAAGAGGTGGCTCAGAACTACAACCCTAAGTTTGAAAGAGCAAGTCTAAAAGGCTTTCATCATTCAAATGTAGAGCAGGAGCTCTTAAAAAGAGGGAGAATAAACAGAACAGCTCAAATAGTTTGTTGATTACAAAGCAAATATTTGAAGAGGATTTGGTATGCTGGAGAGGTGGCAGCCTATGCAGGCTGTGCAGATCCTCCACTGCAGGAACAAATGTGAGTAGCAATGCAGCTAAAATAGCAGGCCTCCTCTCAGTTTTTCCTTTAAGCTGTTGTCAACATGTTAAGCCTGCACATCTGCCTTAAACTATTGAATACAAAATCAGTACCATTCTGGTATTTAATTTTCCTGGCTTAGTTCCTAAGCTACACATGGCCAGGTTTTTTTGGAGGAAGGATTGGCATGGGCTGCTCTCCTTCTTGCTCTCTTCCTGGGCACTCTCTGCTCAGTACCACAGGGAATGGAGGAGTGGCTTACATGGACTCTAATGGGCTGATCAAAACAGCAGCCTTTGTGTTGGCCAGACTGGGGACACTTGGCCCTAGCAGAGGTTTGAACTGCAGGAACATTAAGGTTGGAAGAAACTTCTAAGCTCATCAAGTCCAACCATCAACCTGGCACCAGGCCACTAAACCGTGGCCCTAAGAACCACATCTCTAGGTTTTTGGAACCCCTCTAGGGGTGGTGACTCCACCACTGCCCTGGGCAGCCTGGGCCAATGCCTAACAACTCCTTCTGGGAAGAAATTGTTCCTGCTATCCAATCTACACTTCTCCTAGTGCAACTTGAGGCCATTTTCTCTTGTCCCATTAAAAGGTTAACCTTAACCAGCTGCCATTGTTAAATGCCCTAAATATTTATTATCTGTAGTCAATGTTTAAGTTGTCCATCAAGGCAGAATAATTTCCTAGTGCTAGTCCACAGATGGTTGGTGAACAATGTGTGATCCTGAAATTCTCAATTTCTAGGTTGCTTACTTAGGGACATGGGTCAAGTCAGAGAACCAGAAATAAATGCAGTTTTAGTGAGGCTTTTCTTATGACTATTGAGTGAATTCAGAAACAACTGGTTTATTTATCAAGATTTCCAAAAAATGGTAATGTGTGGTAAAGAAAATAACCTTCAGTGAGCTTTTTGGGTAAACATTAAAGTCTACCAAGGCTGCCTGGTCACAAGCTTCTAACTCTTGCTCCTGTTAAATGATATTAAATAATACCTGAAAATACATGGAATATGGTGGTGTTTTCATTGTTATTCAAGCAGTCACCATTATACTGCTTCAAGATTATAAATTATGAAAGCTTGTGTCCAAAAACTCCTACAACATGCCTGGTTGAAGACAACAGCTTCTATAATGTATAAGCATTTAAAACTGTTTTAAAAATTATCTGTTTAAAAAATGTAGCCTGTGAATGTTTTTGTGTACTATACATCAAAATCTCTTAACCTCAGTCTTTTGTAGTTTAGAGATGCTGCAGTATCAGCTGCTAAAAGCAGACACACTGCTATCCTTTCCTTGAATGCAAGACCTCAATTCCTCACAGTGAAATAAAACATTTGGCTCTTGACCGTGACCAGAGCACTTATCATTTAAGCTATTATTTGCTTTACTGAGGTGAAAATAACCATTGTAGCTAGATGTTGTATTAAATACTAGCAAGAATGTTACATGGATGCATTTACATCTTTTGTCTTGGTTTTTGTGTGTTTGGAAAAAAGATGCCAAACGTATTTTACTTTTAAGGTGGAGTAAACATCACAAGATAGCAGAGCTGCTGTGAAGGCTCAGTTCCAGCATATGGAGTGGTCCAGCCCTTCTCCCTACCTCAGCAACACAGCCCTACCTTCCTTGGCAGATGCTCTGGTCCTGCACAGACTCCTCAGCCTGAGGATGTGGCTCCCTAAATCAGCAGCAACAAGAACTGAGTAAGTTTCTGCTACCTTTCTTCACTGGCTTGCTAAGAGGTCAGACAAGCAAATGAGAACCTCAATGAAGAACAGAGCAAAAGGTAGTAAAGAGTGGGTTTCACCTTTCAGTGGCTGCAAATCCTTAGACAAACAGAGCCTTTTAAGCAAAGATGAGCTCATTTTCCCCAGGTATC
Source organism: Galbula dea (assembly GCA_013399015.1). NCBI lineage: Eukaryota > Metazoa > Chordata > Aves > Piciformes > Galbulidae > Galbula > Galbula dea. The sequence continues at coordinate 110,210 of VWZX01005652.1, forward strand.
AAAAGAATTGTTAAAAATAATCTTTGTACTTGTCTGTCTACACCTGTGCTAGAGGCTACTGTTAGGCAGCAAGAATTTGTAATGATTTTTCTGTGTCACAGTCCTGGTTTAAAGCAATGAAGATTTATTCCTCTTTATCATTCTGGCTGAAACAACAAAAACCATTGGCCAGAGTACTGTCCAACATCTCACAGAAAAACATGGAAAGAAACTAATATTTTTAGAGTAAAGGAGTTCTCTGAACTGGAAATACAGGGACTAGGCAGTTTTCTTCATGTGCTAAGAGAGGGACAGCCAGCAGAGAGTGTTTGTGCCCTAAGTTAAGGATTATAAGGAGCAGAGCTGCCTTTAGAAAACATGCTTTCTGCAGAGAGAATTCTAGATGCCTGCACAGAAAAGTGCCTGCAGAAAGTTACCTTTCTCTACTGTTGAAGCCAACACAGTTGGGCTGTGTTTGTAAGTCACTTCAGCCTTGTTGAAGAGCCACTTCATTCTGGATGACAGCTTTTCTCTTAGCAAAAATTACCTCCTGTGAGCAAGGGCTTGGAGCTAAAACATCATGCAAATAGAAGAAAGACAAATTAGTGACTCTTGCCATGCCATTGAGTTTTCCAAAGGGCAAGGAATTCTTTTAGATAATAAATAGAAGTGGTTTTCACTGTGAAAAATAACCTTGGTTCTTTTTCAAAGCCCTGTTTCAAATGCAGAATGCAACTTCTCCCTTCCTAAGCAGTGTTTTTTTTGGTCAGGGACAAGTTGAACCAATTTATTTGAGCTAAAATGTCCTTTCAGTTTCTGCTCAGAATGGAAAGCACTGGTATATACAGCCTGCTTTAAATGGTTGCAGTGAAATATCTTGTCCCTAGAGTAGTTCAGTGGCAGCAAACAGAGGAGAAGGAGAAGTTCTGCCTGAAACTCTAGACATTTTTGCAAGCCACCTATTATTGCTAGGCTGCAAGGGTCCTGTGTGTTTCAGCCAAAGTAACCAGAGTCATCTTGCAGAGTTTTAGGGCAGTTTTGTTAGAAGAGATGGCATAGCTCTTCACAGCTCCAGCAAAAAAAATAGTAATTAATGAGCTAGGAGAGGACCATTTCTGCTCATTCTCTGCTGGGTGAAATTTTAGGAGTGTTTTTGGGTTTTGCCTTTCCATCTTGCAAATAAATCCTAAACCTTGTCAACTGACAGTTAGATAATCACTAACATTTAGGTGACTTGAGCTCTCTTCTTGATGAACCTCACAAATTTCATATATGGGAAATCAGCTATTGTATAAAATATGTGTATTGTAGAGGTCATTAAAATTCTTTGCAATGAAACATTTGTGAAGAATGCAGATCTTTTTACTGAAGGATTTGCTGATGGACAGAACTGTAGCTAGCTATTTTGAAGCAAACCAGTAATCCTAAGAAGTACCTCAGTATATTTAGGATGAAATGATATGTTATGCTTCCAGCTTTACAGGAGCATCATACATAGAACCATAGAATTGTCAGAGTTGGAAGGGACCTTAAAGGTCATCTAGTTCCAACCCCCCTGCCTGGCAGGGACACCAGGTTCTTTTGATGGTTCCTTCCCCATTGCCTTCTCAGTGTCCTACTGTGGAACACAGAGCACCTGGATGGTAACTGAGCATTTCTTTCATTCTAAACCTCCTACTCACTTAGCACTTTGCTTGTGCAAAGAATGCCAGAGCTGAATGCCAAATGCTGTTTGCATTTACTTAGACAAAGTAACTGTCTAAATAAGCAGCACCCACAGTGATGGGGACTGTAAGAGCATTCCCTGAGCTTGCATGAGTTCATTCTAGGCAGCAGTTAAAATACTGGCTTAACAGAGCACAGCGAGATGCCAATGAGTGCATTCTCTGATTCTTTTTCTTTTGAATGTGCTAATGAAAAGCAGGAGCAAGAAAATAGATCCCTCATTTTATGATGTGAGAAACAGAAGTACAATATATTGCTGCATTTGGTACATCTGTAAGTCCTCTTCTAACTTCTCCTTTGAAAAGAACAGGAGACACTGTAATTACCCTGAAAAGCTTTGTACAATTACCTGCTTTTCTAAATCTTTTCACTGTCTGAAACAAAAATAGCCTTGTCTCAGGCCAGCTAATGATAATGGTTCCCTGGTTTTCATTTTTGAGCCTGTGACACATAATTTTCCTGTTCATGTAGTAATTACCATTAAGAAAAACCTTAACTAATTGCCTTTTCAAAATATTGCCCTCAGGTACAGGAGAAGGCTTTATTCTTCTTGTATAATAACATTTTTGACATCCTCATCCTGCTTTTGACAAGGCTTGTTCAGTATGGAGAGGAAGAGAAGGCCAAGACAACAGTGAATAACTGGAATGAAACTTCCAGAAGATGTCTTTTCTCTCCCAGGTATGTTTCTTCACTTTATAATAAGAAAAGATCTTCATACTGCTTAAGTGAAAACAGTGGAGCAAGCTCAGGGCCAAGAACCTCTGACTTCCAGCCCAATACTATTGCTACAAACACACATGCAAGCCCTATGAAAAGCAGGTGGATCTGGATCCCCTGGCTGCTTGCTTGCACTGATCTCATCAACATTTGTGATACACACTGCAAAAAACCTTTGTTTTTCTTTGTTGCTCTTTGACAAAGCTTTCTTTTAAACTGTTGTTCTCAAATACTGCTCCTAACACCTTTGTTTATTTAAGAGCTAAATGTAAATGGTTATCCCATGGCAGCTCTCACAGCTGTGGGTGTTCATTCTAAAATCTCTTTTCTATTTTGTGCCACACGATTTCTTATCTCAAATCTTTTTGATGTAGCAAATGGCCTCAATAGGCTCATTTTCTGGTACTTACTAGTAGATCAGGTTGAGGTGAGGAGCAAGAAAAGCTTTCAGAGCACTCTGAAATGCTACCTGAAATGAAAGCAAACTAGGTTTTGGTCATTAGCGTTAATGAACTGAACCCTGTGTCAGTTGTGCAAGTTGGGAAGATGTTGTGGCTGTGTTAACCAGGATATCAAGAAATGTCTATGTTCCTTGATTTCTGCTGTGTGAAGTTAGCAGTTGGGTACCCACAGAAGAAAACCTACTGGGAAACCACTATCCCTCTGGAAAAGGGCCAGGAGTACCATGAGTAAAGCTGCAGCCTGGAACCATGATGGGGTAATTCCTTACAGTGATGCAAGTGTTCCTGAGGGAGATTCAAGTCACCAGAGAAGGAACAGCAAGAACACTTTGCCTTTGTTCTAAAATCTAAAGCTGTTGGTTTAACACTTAATTTGAGTCATACCTTACAGGGTACATTCACCTCTGTATCTTTTTTTGATGATGATTCACATCGTTATAGAGACCATTGTGTTATTCTGGTAATTATAGATAAGATGACATGCCTGAGGAATTAATGTAGAGCAGATCCCTTTGGTGGCTTTTCCTGAACAAACCAAAGAACACATAGCAAACTCCAAATAGCCTTCAAATTGTGTTTACAGAATCATTAAGGTTGGAGGAGACCTCTAACATCATCAAGTCCAATCTACTAACCAAGTAAACATTGTACCTCCTGAGAGTAAACTTGCCAAGGTAGGGTTCATTTAGAACAAGACAAGCACTGTAGTTTCTTCAAAATGATATTACACTGCTGTTGTGCCTCAAATGCAGGTTTTATGCTGAAGTTTTACATCTCAATCCCAAGCAGGAGATTTTGGTTGCAAGCTTCAGAGGGTTTTTTTGCAAGTGATAAAATTAGACCAGTTTTCAAGTCAGTTACAGCTGTGAAAAAGAAAAGCTCTGAAGTATTTTCAGGTGGCCTTCCTCTGTTTGCTGCACCAGTTTCAAACCCATATTTTTAACATGTTAAGAAGTACAAATAAGTGCTAAATTAGTTTCCTTATCATTTTCAGATGCCTGCTGTGTGAGCTCTTCAGATGCCTGAATCACTCAGTTCATCTGGATGAATCAAGATGCTGTTTTGCTTGGTTACTTTTGAAACTGGAATGTTTTGCAATACCTGTAGCTCACTTGAACCTTTAAAATGGATGGCCATAAAGCTTGAGAACCATTGTATATAGCTGGAGGGAGGACAGCTACAACAAGTGCCTTTTATTGTACTCTTAAATACTGTTTGGATACTTTTGGACTCTTCCCTCACTCAGTGCACTGAACAGACAAAGCCACTGTTTCCTAATGAGTGAAACAAAATGTAAACCCATTAAATACCTTTTTCCCCTCCCTTTCCAAGCGCATCCTGAGAAATCACTGGCTTACCTCCTGAGCTGCTAGCTCCATGCAAACACAGAGGCGATAGTAAAGGGAATCAGAACCACAGAATCTTTAAGGTTGGAAGAAACCTCAAAGCTCATCAAGGCCAACCATCAACCTAGCACCACCACGTCCCTTAATACCACATTTCTAGGTCTTTGGAACCTCTCTAGGGATGGTGACTGCACCACTGCCATGGGCAGCCTGGGCCAAGGACTAACAACTCTTGCTGGGAACAAAGTTTTCCTGCTATCCAATCTAAACATCTCCTGGTGCAACTTGAGGCCATTTCCTCTCGGCCTCTCTCAGGTTACCTGGGAGAGTTGGACTAGATGATCCTAATGGGTCCCCTCCAACTCTGGCAATTCTGTGATTCTGAGAAGAGACCAACCCCACATGGCTTCAACCTCCTTTCAGGTAGTTGTAGAGAGAGCTAAGGTCTAGCCCCATCGGAAGGGGAAACCTGTACAGGTGAGTGATTTCCCACCCTGGGGCACCACCCGCCCCGTACAGGGTTTTGGGGGTCACCTTTCACCCCCTACGCGCGAAGTAGGAGCGGAGAGGGAACAGCAGCTGCGAGACTCCAACCTCGATCCTCCCAGCGAAGGTGGGTAGTTCTCGGCCTTGTGCCGCTCCCTCTGCCGTTTCCCGCCTTCTGCACCCTATGCGGCTGTTTCCCACCAGCGAGGGGCGCTGTGGGCGGAGGTTGGCCTCTGAGGAGTGGCAGTGAGGTTAGCTGAGCAGCAGCCGAGGAGTGAGGACGTGCATGGGGGAAGCTGGAGGCTTCTAGCCACCCTGTGGGAACGGCTGGGGGGTGAAACCTACCCCTCCAGGTGGATTCCAGCTCTTCCCGAAGGCGGCAGCAGCCCTTGGGTGTGGGAGGAGAGCGGCGGGAGCAGGACTTTACCTCCCGGCTCCAATCCAGATGCGGAGTTGAGAGCAGCAACCCTCAACTGCCTCGGCGGGGATGCTACTGCTGCTACCGCTTGTATGTGTTTTTTTTTTTTTTTCTCCCGCTAAAGGTGCCCGGTAAGTCTTTTTTTCTTAATAGCTACAGTTTGGGGGATATTTTTTTCCCTTTGGGAGAAGAACTCGAAGGAGCTGAGGAGGAAGCCTGCGGCGCGGTCCGGGTAGAGAGCCGGGGGTGCGGTAGCCCGGGCAAAGCTGAGGGAAGGAGGCGGTGGGGATGATATGCTTTTGCGTTAATAACCTCTCGGGAGGTGATTACACCTTTGGCTGCGTTTTCTTTTTGAATGCTTTCTATTCTACGTTCCTATGACTGTTTGGGGAGGGACACGACCGGGACTAGATCTCGCCCCTCAGTGCTGTTGAATGTTGCTCGGTAGAAGCGATCTAAGAGCTCCCAGCAGGTGCGTGGCTCTGTGGTGCTCAGGTGAAGATCATCTCCTAAGTGCATGCTACTTAAAGTTTTCTCCCAGATGTTTTTTTGCTTTGAAAAATATGCTTTCATGTTACTATACTGTTCTACTAAAGAAGAAGTAAATGATGGAGAGTTGAGTTAGAGGATTCTGTGCCCCAGAGTTAGTGATTTGTTTGGCAAGCCTTAAGAGGGTTAATAAGCACTCAGCCAACTGCCCTTTGCGTGAGTGTGAGAAGATGAGGAGCAGGGGGGAAAAATGAGCTGTGAGGTGCACAGGTGCTAGTGTTTTGCTGATTGCCCTTCAGTGCAAGATTTGTGTGCAAGAGGCAGCCTTCTGCAGTACATGAAACATTGAAAAGCTCCTTGCTGTGCAGTCTCTCAGAGCACATGTCTTGAGGAGATCCCAAGGAGTGAAAGAAGTGTTTGGATCATTGCCTAGGAATGCCAAAGCGAGGAATAATGAGCTCCCAGCTCAAGCCAGAAAAGGTGTAACAACATCCAGGGCTGGAAATATGGACATCTTGAGACTTAGGGGGTGCAGTTTTTTAAAGTCACAACACTCATTAGATTAACAAATTTTTAAAATTTTTCCTTGTTAAAAAGCTTTTAAGCAATGATGTTTGTGGCTTTGGTTTTTTTCCTAAAGGAAAGTCTGTTTTTAACAGGACTTAGGGTGGGAAGATCTTAATGAGCTAGGTGTAGGAGAGACTGAACAGGTGACTGTGATGAATCCTAACTGCCTCCAGTAGGCACATATTGAGGAAAGCTGTGTCATCTCGGAGAGCACATGCTCTATTTACTGTTTCTTTGCTTCCTTTTACTTCCCCAAGTTTCATTGTTTAAAAGGGCTTAATAATATTGATAGTTAGCCTATATACTTTTCCTTGTATCTGTAGTATAAATCAGTCCCTGAATGCAATGAGATCCAGGGGTCTCTGTGCCTCTGTTTTACATCTGAGCTCCCAAGGGTGAGAGTTGCTGTTTGTAGACCTGAGTAAGGTTTGAGTAATGTGGTTGGTAAGGTTGGGGCTGTGGATGTGCTTTCTAGACAGAATCAGTGTGTTTAAACATTTGAAGTAACATAAAACATTATTTCCAAGCTGTCTTCAGCAGCGTGGTTTGACTTTTCTAGATTTCATGGTGATCAAAATCTTAAGTTCTTTAAACAAGGCTCCACGTGAATTTTGGGCTGTAGCTCTGCTTTTTTAGAGTGGAAAACCAGGATGAAGGACCTTATTAAACAATTTTCAGTGTGATGTTACAGTCATCTAGTTGTTTGCTTGTCTACAAAAACATGTTCCTAGTCCATCATGTTCCCTCCTCTAAATTTTCTTATCAAGAGCGATGGATTTCCTATCTGATGATTAACTGCTGTTTGTTAGTGAGACAGTGCAGGGTGGGGAAGAAGGGAATCCATTTGGTTGATGGCTGAGAACAGCTGCAGTGCAGGATTGCTTTGTTAGCAAGCATTTTTTTTCCCAGCTCCTTTATTGCTGTTGCCTTGCCTTACAGAACTCTGCCTTCTCATTAAACTTCTTTAATACCAGGGATGAGCACCCTGAAGCCTTGTCCCAGAGCATGGAAACTTAGGGAAGCAGAGCTGAAAGAGGAGTGTGGGTTTTGAGTCCAAGGGTGGTAGGTAGGAGGTGTATCTGTGGTAGCTACAGGAAGATAGTGGGTATGTATTTCTTTTTGGATCTTTAGAGCAGTTTTTCTCTATCTATTTACACAGAAGGACCATATAAACATATATATTCCAGTGATTATAACAGATACATAGGAGAGATGCCAGTGAAGCCTCCTGCCTTCTTCCTGTTCCTTACAGCCTGGCTCTGCTGTCAGAAAGGATCTTTCTAAGTGTATTGCTTGGTCTGTCCTGGGTGTCACCAAGAGGACCTATTCTGTGTGGCTTCCCAGATGCTGAGGCACACCTTCAGAGCAGAATCCATTGCTCAGGAAGTGAATTTGTGTGGGTGGGGATTTTGTTGCTGTTGTTTTTTTTTTGGTGTGGAGTTTTGGTTTTTGTGTTTTGTTTTGTTTTTTTTTTAATCTTTACCTCAGCCTGCACTGATATTTCTTCATAATTTAATTACTGTAATCTGTTCCCTTTTTATTTTCTCTCTAACTTTTCCCTGGGTATGCTTTTTGTATTGCTTAGCAACTTAAATGGGTATGGGAAATGAAACAAAATTCCACTGTGGTTTGCACTATATTCTGCAAGTGAGTATTAACAGGAATGGCCTTGAATGAGCATTTTATTGATTTATTTTTAAGAGAGTTGCTCTGCATGTTTGCTTCCCTAGGATATTTAAGTTCTCTAAGGCATCCTATGTTGTTGCCATGTAGCTTCTCTTTTCAGTTGCTCTGTGTTTTGGTTCCAGATTAATTTGTGGTTCTGTGGGTCTTTTTTTTTTTTTTTTTGGTAAAAAAAATGACTTTTCAGCCCAGCCATTTCATGCAAGGAAGTCTGTGCTTTTAGGGGTGGTTGCATTATGCATTGAAATCACTTGTGAGCAGAATGCAGCTGAACTTACCAGTGTCTCTCCACTGGGAACTTCTGGATGAGACTAACCTTTGACCTGTCCAACCTCACAAGTAGCAGTGGAAGTACAGCCCCTGGATGGAGCAGTGTTATCAGGAGGAGGGAGAAAAACATCTTGTCTCCAGGTTTTTGTATCATGTGTGACAGAGATGGAGACAAGGCAGGATTTGTGTACAGCACCAGTGCATTTCCAGAGGTGGAACATGAGTGGAGCATGAAAGAAATGGGGTTTTATATCTGTAGGTTGGAACTTGCAGGGTGTTCTCTGAATACCATGGAAGCAAACCTCCATGACCATGGGAACCTCTTTTCCAAGGGTTCTGCTATGAGGATTCTGGGAGAAAGCACTGCTTGAAAGCAAACCATTTGTTATTTGGAGATGGTATTTGTCATCTCGAGATGGTATTTTTAATTTGCAGTGGCACAGCTGGTAGAGGGTTTTTGTAAGCAATTGTATGGGAGGTGAACCAGAGCTTGCCTCCTTCCTTCTGGGGGCATTGCAGAACTGCAGGAAAGGTCAAATTTAGTACTGAAGTAAGTCAGTCCTTACTTAATATTAAATACTTCAGTACTTAATACTGCTTGTCAAACCTTTTCCTGACCCTTTGCACAAAATCCCTAGTGCCTGATGGGCTGGGGAAGAGAAAGGAAGTGAGTTCTCATCCTCACAATATTAAACCTGCTTAAGATAATAAATGGGCTAATGATCCTTGCTGCTTATATACACAGATGTGACTTCAGAAGCCTAGGAGAAGCATAAGTCATTCATTCAGTTAAATATTAAGATCTCATGTAGGAATTGTTGTCCATTCACTGGAGGCATTGGTGCAGCAATAGTACTAATGGTAGCATGGAGTGTGTTAAGGTGGACAAGTGAGCAGATGAGATTTGTACGGGGATGGGGAGTCTTCATCTAATGTAAAATAACCTAGAAGACTGGAATATGATGAAAGTGAGTGTTCTAGGTTGATGGTAGGACTTGATGGTCCAACCTTGAGGATTCCCTCTGATTCTTGGAAAGTCGTAAGTTCAAAATGTATTTGGGTTTTATATGGGAGATTAATAGCAAAAAATGGCAGTAGAGCTGCCTGCAGTGATATGTTGCCTTACAAAGGTCACCTTTTTTTAAACACCTTTTCCTACACTAGCTGTTGTCTCTGTAACATCTTTCACAGCTGCTGACTATAAAACAGCTTCTTTGACTTTTTTTTGTTGTGCTCTGCAGTTAAAGTACATACTTCTCTCCAGGGGTATTTCTATCCCTTTGGTCTATAGATGTATTTTAAGTTGGTTAAAATGATACAATAATGAAAATGTCCATGAAATCTGGCACCTGTATCTAGATTAGAGCCCTTTCCATTTTGATATTAGCAGGTTTAGGTCTTAGAAGGGAAAAAAATGATAAAGCTATAGCCAAGTTTTTAATGGGACTGTTGTTTTTAACCCCATCTGGTTCTGAACCCCATGCTGACAAAGCTATATGGACAAGTAGAAAAAAAAAATTAGTGCACTGGAGGGTAATGATTTATTAGATATGACAGAAAACAAATAAGGCTGTACCTCCTTGGTGTTTCTGTTTCTGTTATGAAAGCATTCTGGCAGCAAAGAAAGGTGGAGATGTATGAGTAACCTGTGCAAACACAAGTGTCAACTGTCTGACACTGTGGTGAGTAAGAAGTGCCCTGAAGGAGTAGGGTGGGAGGAATTCTGTGTGCCATGGTACTGTTGGGGTGTCTGTAAACCCTCTGCTTTCATCAGGGCACCTTTGGCTGGCTTTGGCTTTTCTAAGCACAGAACCTGAATGGAGTCCACTTAGGTGAATTTAACTGCACATCGTCCCAGCATTTCACACTGGAAATAATATTCTTTTGGCTTTCCTGTTTCTTTTGTCCTGAAGGTCTTTAGGCAGGGGTTTCCTCTTTGTTGTGATGATGGTTGAAATGATGAGCTTGCTCCTAATTAATTTTGTGCATATATATATTAATGTTATCTCACCACAAGATGTTGCCAAGCATGAAAAGACCATGCTTAGGAGTAAAAGCAATTAAGCATTTGGCTTTAGGCTTGGTGGAAGAGATGAACCATTGATGCTTTCAAAACCAACTTAAGTGAGGATAATCCTGATGTTGTCATTCTTGTCACTTTGTGATGTTTGTCATTTTTCTAATGTTGTCATTTTTCAGAGTGAAGTTGGGTTTTGAGGAAAAACAAGGGGCAAGAAATGTCCTAAATGATTTGTGTTTGTTGTACACCTTCAAACTAAGAATGGAGCTGGACCCAACCAAACTATATAATGACAGTTCTTTGTCCTTCAACAGAGCCATAGCAATTTATATTGCCAGAGGAGCTGGGTCCCTGTATTTACATCCCTCTATTTAAAGCACAGGCTCCTTGTTCTCAAGAAGAATTCTGCCTGGCACAGCAGCTGGAGAGAGCCACTTACTCTATGTGCACCCCTGGAAACTTGCTGGAGGCTGGTAGCAGGACTAGTGGCTGGTGGTTGTCAGTCTTCTGTGAAAACTCAAGTCATGTGGAACTGAGATGTGCATGTGGGCAGATTTTAATGACAGGATTGAAAATTAGGTTTTCCAAGCTTTCTGGGAGTTGTGGATTGGAACATAATCTGTGCTGAATTGGGTTTAAGTAGATTTTGTTCTGTAGTGAATTTGAACAGAGTAATTGTTGCAGTCATGATGGCCGAAGTGCAATAATTGCCTCAAGCTCTAGCAAAGCTGGATAATTTTTCACAGCTCTATTTCACCCTTAGAGTCCCTCTTCCAACCTCTGTACAACAGTTCACTCTTTTATTCCAGTAAAGCACCAAAGACAGTAACTACTTCACTAAAACACTGTTGCACCTTCCCCACACAATGTGTATGTATATACACTGTACGTACCTATGTGTCTGGAGTCCTCATGGACTAAAATTTGTATTAAATTACATTTGTATCTGGACTATTTCAATTAATAGACCTGACAGAAGTCTAAACATCAAAATAAGCTTCCTAAATTGTGTGAAACCTGGATGGAATTGTTCCTATATTGACACCCCAGGGTATTAGTCTTAGCTTTCAGTGCCTTCCTCTCTCAATCTACTTATTCAATTCACTTTTAAAACCATTTATAGTGTAGACTTACACAGGAAAGTTATCTCATGAATCAAATGTGTTTTGCTGTGTAGTGTTTTTGTTTTTCAAAGCAAATAGTTTCAGCTGTTCCAGAAACTTGAATGTTATTGCTTGACAGATGTTTATGGGAAACTCTTGAAGGTCTTTCCTTCTGCTAAGGGTGAGAACAGACTTAAGGATCAGGTTGTCCAGAATGTCTTGCACACAGAATATTTTTCATTTTGTATTTATTTCATTTCATGGTGATGTTTTGGATTTTTCCCCCNCTTTGGGAAAATTCTCTCTTCATGTATTTGGTAGCTGTAGCAAGTCTTTATCAAGCTTGTTCAAGCTATGCTTTCCTCCACAAGATTAAAAAGTAGGTTTTAAACCAGGTACATTTTAACAGCCCCTGCAAAAAGATATTACCTGATAGAAAATGCTCCCCATCCTGTTTGTTTAGGTTGAGGTTCCTGTCCTACAACTTGGCTAGGACTTTGTGAAAATGAAAATTGTTCCACCTGTAACAAAGTAAGAGCAATGGGGTGGGTGTGTTTGGCTTTTTTTCCTTGCTCTTTTCAGAAACTTGAGCTAAAATATGTCCCAAAACATCCCTCAGTGCTGTGGAAAACTTCATCTCTGATAGGGAAGTTGGCAGAGTTGTTAGAAAAAAGATCTTTTATAATAGAAGAAAAATACTGGTTATTTTTTAATGGAGAGGCTTCTTAACTCACCTAATGTTACATGCAAACCAAGAAAGAAAGGACTCTGTTTACCACAGAAAATAAATTGAGGGTTTGAGCAATTTGACATAACACTAAGTGAAATGTTTGGTATCTGCATAATCCCAGTGAGTTTGGTTTCCTTGAGATAACCTCTGGGGCAAGAGAAGGGCTTCTCTTGGTGTAGGCTGAGAGCTCTAGTAGAGAGAAGCTAAGATTTTCCCCAGTTTACATCACCGTTTTACATCCACCATCATACTTCTTCAGGCTGCAGGGTGTGTTCCAGTGTCTCAAAGCATTCAGATACTTCTGTTCCTTTTGTCTCGATCAAAAGTCACGAGTAATCTTCTCATCAGGTGCTTTGGAACAGCAGTAAGACCTGCACTTAATACATCTAGGATTAGTGGGTTCATTTATTAAATCAATTCTAGTCCACACCTAGAGACTTGGAAATCTAACTGTGCCTCTCCTTTTGCCTTCATGGGTAGGACTTCCCTGTTGCCAAACATATGGAGTGTGTATATGCAATTAAGCTTTTAAACACAGTATTTTTCAGTATGCTAGCTTACTCCCTTCACAAACAATGAGAACATCCCACAGGTGAGATCATCTCCCATCCAGCTCCTCAGTGATTAGCCAGAGACAGCCTCTCCTTGTTCTGCCTGCAGTCCCAGGGAGATGGTAGTCAGGCCCAGTGAAACTGGTCAGATTTTGCTCAGGTGAGCAAGGTGTCCTTGGCCCAGGCCATCTCCAAACCTCTGCTTTTTCTTCTTTGATGTGCAGGTTCATGTCTGTTGTTGTATCATGGTGATAAAATCTATTGTGCTGCAGCACACCTTAGCATCTCCCCAGCTTGTAACCCACCAGAAGCCCTGGTGTAGCTTCCTTGAGCAGATCCAGTTCCAGATCCAAAGGACTTGATGTACATGGGAAGCATCCATCCCACAGCTCAAGGCAGGGGGATGTGTCCAGCCTGTACCTCTGCTTGGGACTGCAGGGCCTGAAAGCTTTGTTTTTCATTGAGTAGATCAGATGTGACAAAGACCATGCTTTCTTATTTATGTTGTCATCTTCTAGTTCTATTTTCTGCTTTCAAACAGCAGTTTGAAACTGGTATGGATGCTATTAGCTGGGTTTTACAGCTTCTTGTACATTGTAGGGCCCTAATAACAATCACTCTACTTTCATTTTGTTTGTTTGTTTTATTTTGGTTTTGCATTTAAAAATTGCATTAAAAAAGCTTATAGAAATAAGTGTTCCTTAATGTCTCCCAAGAAGCTCTCATCTCACAGCTGGAAAGGCCATTTAGCTTCTGGGGCTGACTTTCTTAGGGTCTCTTGCTATCTTCTTTTTGGGAAATGATTAGTTTTACAACAATGCTGCTGCTTTAAACAAATGTTAGAGGGAAGAGTTTCAGATTTCCAATGGATTTTAGATGCTGTGTTGAATTTGAGTATAGAAACTGAATCAAGTTGCTTATAACTAGTTTTACAGTTGATTATTTTACCTGTGTCATTATCACTTCATAGTAGATAGAATCATTGTTCTACAGTGGGGGCGGGTGTGTACATACAGAAAACTAAGTAATAGATAAATGTGGGTTTTTTTCCCATCAAATAGATGTTTTGTGGCTTTGGAAGGTATAGCAAGTCTGATGTAGGACCAAAGACTGTGCCAAAACCTTCATGGGTTAGTGTTTGGTTTGGTTTGTTTCCTAAAGCGCTCCAGGAAGTAGAGCAGCACTTGCCTAGGGGTTTTGTGCAAGCTGCATTTCTGAAGATTGGAAGAGTACTGGCATTCACAAGTGATAAAGGCAGGACTTGTTGTGGAATATTAATTTGGAATAAAATTTTAATATGGAATGACCAGAAAGTGTTTCTGTTAAGACCTATTTTTTGTTTGCATTTCTTCACTCTGGTTTCTGGAAGCAGTAGGGGATTTATTTAAGGAGAAAAAGACATCTTTGAGTGTGTTGGTTTGCAATAGTGATGCAGCAAAGAATAAAGATGTAAATAGAGTAAAAACCAGGCACTTTTGAAAATTCAGGATGCTGTTTCTTCTTTCTTAAAATAACACAATGTATCTTATTAACCTCCCAGTAATCCCAAGCTAAAACTGTCCTTATCACTCCTATGTACTCCTTGAGGGAATCTATTAAGCTGTAGTTGCTGCACATGATAGGGAAGCAGAAATGCTCAGCTTTGGAATGTGGTTAGGCAGCATCTGATTAACTCTTTTTCAGACTGAGAAATTATTAACCAGGCTTCCATAAATGTATCCTTCACTTCTGAAACCTCTATTAGTAAAGAGGAATTTGGCTTTAGGGATCAGGTTGTGATGGGCTGGTTGCAGTAAGTTAGCAAGAGGGAGTAGCAGTGATGAGAGACACTGCTATTAGCATCTCCTGACTATGTCCCATTGTCTTGGAGAGCATGTGCTCTCCAGGTGAGGACATGGAGCTACTGTCCCTCCCATGTGGGCAAACTTGGGCTGCCTGCTCTCTGTACACTGGCACATCTTAGAGATGATCTGTCTCTCGCTGAAAGCTCTTCCATAGAAAATCTACTTCCCTACTCTGCTTTCCATCTCAAACTCAGACCAGTGAGTAGTTTGCCCCTCATGTCTCCCCCAACTTAATGCCATATCCAGTGGCAAGAACTGTATTGCAACTGCAATCAAAAGGCCAAAACAATTACTGTGTAGATTGCCGCAGTAAATCTTGGCCAAAAAGAGACAGGAAGCTGCTGCAGAAAGGTTAAGTTGTGATTAATACCCTGTGAGCCCAGCTCTGCATCGTCTTTCTCCTGAATAATAAGTCTTCTGCCATTTCACTACAAAGCTGGTCTACCAGCTTTTGTCTACTGTGGTGCTTGTGCTTGCCACCTGTTCCTCTCAAAGCTTGGAAGAGTAGCTCCCAGGACAGGTAGCAACTCTGGAAGCCCACTTCCAGGTTCTTAAACTCTTTTGCTGCTGGAATTATGCATCAAGCTGGAAAGAGGAAGGAGATAGTTGATATGGTAAGAAAGGAAATCTGAAGTGAAGAGAAATAAGTGTTTGTCTGTGTAGGAACTGCTTCTTGAGGGCTTCTGTATCCTCCTGCTGTTTGTACAGCACCCACTAGTATGATATCATGGAATTGCCTTGGCAGATCATGCCAGAAGGACACATGGGGAAGCCTGTGATCCTTTTCTTTACAGTTAGCATGGAGTATCACAGGATAGTGCGTACATTAGGTAGAGTTCATGTTTAAAAGATTCAGATTGCTAACAAGGTCTCATAAGGTGTTTCTTCAATGGAGATCTGTGTCTTCTGCCATGTTCTGTAAAGTCACCTTTTGCAGTTAGGTTTGCTTCCTTCTACAGCTTTGACCTTCATTACTCCACCCCTGTGCTGGGCTGCTGTTTGGTAGCCACTGTTGAAGTCTGTGCTGCCAAATCTCCGATATTCAGCACTGGCAACTTTGTATGCATGTCCTTTTCTCTGGGAGAGATCCATCTGAGGCACTGGATGGGCTGTGCTGAGAGGGAAAATCATTTTACAGTGGCAAAGCAGACCATCCCAGATGTTCCCTTTGTTTGATGAAGATTATTTTTGGAGGACTCTGTTACTTTGCTTGTTATGCAGCATGTGAAAAAGGCTGCAGGTGCTGCCTGTGCTGCTGTCAGGCAGCCTACAGAGGCTTCTGCTGAAGTTGTTCACTGGCTTCACTGGGGTCCTAGAAGATCAAACAGCAGCATGAAGTTCTTGTTTCACTGGTCCAAGTTGTGACCCTCAGGACTCTAATAGCTGATGCACAACCTAGGCTTCAGGCTGACAGCTGTGCTACCTTTGAAAGTGAGATTACGTTTCCTAACTAGAGTTTTGTGTTGGTGTGGTTTTCTTGTTTGGTTGGTTGATTTTTATCCTGCCTGCCACAAGAATTTTGGAAGCTGATAAGCCTACTAAAGCGGATTTCCCATCCATGCTTATTTTGAGGGAGACACTGGAACAAGGTGCTGATGAATTTCATGGCAATATTTAAGTGACCTGTTAGCTTTATTTTCTGTTTGTAACATTGTATTTAATGAAAACCAAAACAAGGCCACACTCCAGGCTCATCCTACTTCCTGATGAAGCTGTTGGATGTTCTCTGGTAGGATTCTGGACTTTGTGAACAGTTCATTTTATGCTGCAGATGAGAGGCAGGATGTATTTACTCACCTATTTTGTATGCCAGCATTTGAGGCAGTCATGCTGTATCCCTTGCAGCGTCAGTGGAGAGGAATGGATGCTACTAGACAAAGATTCCTCTGACCTTTTCAGAATCTTCTTCTGAAGATGAGGTGAGTCATGCCCTAGAAATTCATATTTCTCTCTGTTGCTTGTAAGTGGTGCAGGGATGAGTAGGTCAGAAGAAATGAGAGAGATCATAGAATAGAATCATAGGTGGTTTGAGCTGGAAAGGACCTTTAAAGATCATCTAGTCCAACACCCACCCCCTTGTCTTGGGCAGATGAATCTCCTAAAGATTTTTCACACCTCTATAGAGATAAGTCATATAATGTAGGATGTCGGTGGTTGGACTTGATGTACTTAGAGGTCTCTTCCAGCACATTCCTATGTGACCTACTGTAGGGAATCCAGCTCTGCCAGGGGAGTTGGACTAGGTGATCTTTTGAGTTCCATTCCAACTCCTAACGTTCTGTGATTTTACACCTTTGGTGTGCATGAAAACAAACTTGTTTTCATTAAAACCTGAATCCAGCTGCTTTGCTAAATAAAATAGAAAGTTAATACTATGAGCAGTGGTTAATGAGTGTTACCATATTGTTGTTGCAGAAAGGCAGGTGAGCACTTAGCACCTAACAGGCTGAAATACTGGAGGACTGATTTTTCTCACCTCCTACACAAAAATTTCCTCATTCAAAACATTCCCATGCAGGGTGCAGGGTTCCCTTGTCCCCAAGCCCAGAGTGGCCTTACCTGGCTTTGTGCCTGCTTTTCCAAATGACTACTCTTCTAAATGCTAGCTCCCTCTTCTCTGACTCTGCAGCCTGGCTGCAGTTCCTCAGCAGTCTCCATACAGTCCTCTTGCAAAGCTTGGAGATCATTTTATTTTTCTTAATTTGTGAGGAAAACAAAGGCACTGACAGGATTTTACCAAATGGACTAAACTTCAGGTTGATAGTCATGAGTTTTTCTGTAAAATGAAATGCTTGGAAAAGTCAAGGCACCTTCTTTAGAGTACTCAGTTGAGCAAATGAGTGAAAATATTTGAACTTGAAGACTTACTGACAAGTTTCTATTACATTTATGAAGAATCCTCATCCATTTCTGTAGGACATACCTTCTGATGTTTTCTGATGAGAGACTTCTGTTGGGGGGAGGAAAGATGTGAAGCAAACCTACTGATGTTTCAGTCAATCGCTGCTGCTAAAAGAAACAGATACTCTTTATTTTGTGAGAACATCTGAAAAGAGTTCTCTTCTTTTACCATGTATTTGTCTATGTGGTGTCAGATGAAGCTTCCTGTAATAGTGCTGCAGAGATCTCCCACACAGTTACACATGAGGGTTGCTTCCAGGGCAGCCTCAAGTCCCAGTGAAAAGGAGACAGGGCATTTAAGGAGGATGGAGATAGGTTGTGACTAGATGGTGGAGCAACAGCAACTAACCAGCAACAGAGGTGTCCTGGGTGTGCTACTTCATTCCTGTCAAATGCAATCATGTCCTAACACAATAAATACTAATTTAACTTCTCCTAATCTTATGGTGTTGGTAGTTGTTAAGTTCATTACAAGACAGACATTGAGGTATTGGAGCATGTTCAGAGAAGGGCAACAAGGCTGGGGAAGGGTCTGGAGAAGTCTCATGAAGAGCAGCTGAGGGAACTGGGGGTGTTTAGTCTGAGGAGGGGGAGGCTCAGGGGAGACCTTATGTCTCTCTACAACGGAGGTTTTAGCAAGGTTGGTCTCTTCTCCTGGGTTACCAGTGAGAGAGAACAAGAGGAAATGGCCTCAAGTTGCACCAGGAGAGGTTTAGATTGGATAGCAGGAACAGTTTCTTCCCAGCAAGAGTTGTTAGTCCTTGGCCCAGGCTGCCAAGGGCAGTGGTGGAGCCACCATCCCCGAATGGGTTCCAGAAACATTGAGATGTGGTCCTGAGGGTCATGGTTTAGTGGCCTGGTGGTGCTAGGTTGATGTTTGGCCTTGATGAGCTTAGAGGTCTCTTCCAACCTTAAGGATTCTGTAAAATGCTAGCAGTTAGAAAAAGGGTTAGGAAACTTGCTGGCATTGTACTTGTTTTCTGTTTCTAAGAGAGCTCTTCCAAAGAAGTGATTTCTTGCTCCCAAATGCTGTGCCTGCCTTAGTGTGGGGAAAGGGTGCTACTAATTTTAAGTAGTAAGCAGTTGATAAACTTTCTTCCCCTTGTCTTAGTTAATTTTCATAACTGTGAGTCTCAGTTGAATTTATCCAGCTACCAAACAAGTCATATGTAAGGTGCATATTAGACCTCAGTTCATTGTTTTTCTTTCCATTTCATCACAAAGTAGAAGAGACTCAGGGAATAGGTAAATTAAGGTAAAGTTCAGTACTGAATTAATTCTGCCTTTGTACGTGCTGTGAGTAAGCAGCAAGATTGAGGTGACTCAAGCCTTAAGTCATCTTTGCATGGATGATTTAACATTGCAGAGATGTGGGGTGGTTTTTGTGTTTTGTTTTTCTGTTGGTTTTTTTTGGTTGAAAATAGCAAAACCCAAGTGGTGTTCCCCAGGGCTCAGTATTGGAGCCTGTTCTGGTTAAGATCTTTGTCAATGATCTGATTGAGGAGATGGAGTGAACCCTCAGTAAGTTTGCAGATGACACCAAGATGGGCAGAGGTGTTCAGCGGTTGAGGGGAGTAGGCTCTGCAGAAGGGTCTGGCCAGGCTGGATCAAGTAGGCTGGGGTCAGTGGGGTAAGATTTTACAAGGCTAAGAGCCAGGTCCTACACTTGGGTCACAACAACCTCATGCAGCACTGCAGGCTTGGGGCAGAGTAGCTGGGAAGCTGCCTGGCAGAGAAGGACCTGGGGATGCTGGTCAACAGCTGCTGAAGATGAGGCAGCAGTGTGCCCAGGTGGCCAAGAAGGCCAACAGCATCCTGGCTTGTGTCAGAAATGGTGTGGCCAGCAGGAGCAGAGGAGTGATTGTCCTCCTGTACTGGGCACTGATGAGGCCACACCTTGAATCCTGGGTTCAGTTTTGGGCCATGCACTACAAGACAGACATGGAGGCATTGGAGTGTGTCCAGAAAAGGGCAACAAGGCTGGGAAAGGGTCTGGAGAGTAAGTCTGATGAGGAGCAGCTGAGGGAACTGGGGGTGTTTAATCTGAGGAAGAGGAGGCTCAGGGCAGACCTTAGCTCTCTCCACAGCTACCTATGAAAGGAGGTTGTAGTGAGGTGGCTCTTGGTTTCTTCTCCTGAGTAACAATGTATAGGACAAGAGGAAATGGCCTCAAGTTTCACCAGGGGACGTTTGGGCTGTATATTAGGAAAAATTTCTTCAACAAGAGGCTTTTGAAGCCCTGACCCAGGCTGCTGAGGGCCATGGTGAAGTCAGCATCCCTGGAGGTATTTAAAAGTGATGTAGATGCGATGCTTGGGGACATGGCTTAGTGGTGGACTAGGCAGTGTTAGGTTTACAGTTGGACTTGATGATCTTAAAAGTCAACCTAAATAATTCCATGATTCCCTATTTACTAGAGCAGAGTAATGTAGAGAAGACTTAGATGTTTGTTTATTCCAAAGTATCACCTGTGGGGTTAAATTCTCTCATTGCACTGTTTTGTAAGACTTCTGGGGAGGCTGGATTTGTGTTCAGAAGAGATCATCATCTGGTGTACCCTGCCTCTGGTCTCTTCTCCACTTGTTCCCTTGCCTGGATGCACACTGCCCTTCTCCCAGCATAGCATGCTTGAAAGAGCAGCACAAGCTGGTTGGGGCAGCATCCAGCCCCTGTACCCCTCATAATGATGTTCCCTGTTGCATGTGGAGTGTAACTTGACCATCTGAGGAGCTGGGTGAGCACAAAGTTCTACAGCAAGGAAACACAAAATGTCATTTTAAATTTTTTAAAGATGCTTTTTTTTCATGTTACCTGAAGATTTTTACCAGGGCTGCAGGAGGTATCTTTTAGGAGCATGGTCTGATGAATACTTAGACTGGCAGTGCTGAGCTTAGTCTTAGCTCTCTTATTATACAACTCGGGCGTGTTAATTTACTGCTTTCTTACCCACTAGGGTGGAATACTCCTAGATTTAACATTACTGCTTTAGTCTTTAAACACTTATGATTTTTGTTTTGAAATGTTATTACACCAGTGCTTAAAACTAGATCTAGCTCCAAGGCATTGACTGTGGCTGGAGACAGATCTGCAGTCCTGTAGGTATGTGAGAGCTTTGCCAAGACATTACCAGAAAGCTGGAGTCATGCCTGACCTAGAAAAGGAACAGCTTTTGAATCCATTGTGTTTGGTTAGTGAATCTGAGCTTGCCACTATGAAGTCAAGCACACACTCCATGACTTCTGGAGGATTAGGCTTAAAAACTAGTTTCAGCCTTACTCTCAGCTGATACTCCCTCCAGTGCACTGATACAAGTGTCTGTGATGGTGTTGCTGCCACTCAAACGTGACCCTTTCCTCAATGCAATGTTCCTCTAGCTCTTGTATCTAAAGACCTTTGCTGGCTGCTCTCAGTCAGTGAATCCACTTACTGTTTGCACTGTAACACTGACCAGAGCTCTCACTCATCTAATCCTTGTGCCATTAACTGAGATCACAGGCAACAAGTTTAGTCTGTTTTTTCCTTGCCACTTGATTTCAGTGTCTTGAGTCACACATCCTAACCTTGCAGGTTTATTGACTTTGTGCAACCAGCATTTCCTGGTGTTTCAGTACCTGCTGGGCACTTAGTTTGCTTACCTGGGTGTGTGCACTCTGCAAACACCTGCTTGAGAAGTGAAGCTGGTTTTTTCGCTTCTGTCTGTGGCTTTCTGCAAGCGCTATGCTTAAGTCACAACAGGAGGAGAGCCAAGTTGGCCATTGCCCTCTAAACATGGGAAGCATTACATTTCTTAAAGATTCTTGGCATGAGAAGAATCTTTTTTTAATGTCTTTCTACCACTTTATTAGATTTCATGTTGGCAATCTATCCTTCCCTTGGCATAAGCTTGCACAGAGAAAAAAAGACAACTGTGGACATGGACTGTGGTTTGGTGGCTGGCCTCATTGATGCCATCTTAGTTTTTGAATTGTATTTCAGATCTCCCTGTGAATGACAGGCAGGATTTGTGTGCCTTTAAGCAGGGCATATATGAAATGTGCTTCTTTTCCTTTGAGTGTCAAAGCTGGGTGTCTTGGAGCCAGGTCTAGCATAGAGTGCCAGCACCCAGGGGAGGTGGGGACTGTGGCTTCCTGAAGCACAACGTGAGAGGCAGCAGTTATGTCAATCCTGCTGTGGCTGAGATTCCAATGTGGCCACTGTGCCTCCTGCAGCTTTCATTCAGGCAGTGGGTGTTGCCTTTTCAAAAGACAATATATCATAGAATCCTGATGCTGGAAGAGACCTCTAAGGTCATCAAGTCCAACCATCAACCCAGCACCACCATGCTACTAAACCATGGCCCTAAGGAAATATCTCGATGTTTTTGGAACCCCTTTGGGGATGGTGACTCCACCACTGCCCTGGGTAGCCTGGGCCACTGCCTAACAACTCTTTCTGGGAAGAAATTGTTAATTGTTCCTAACATCCAGCCTGAACCTCCCCTGCCTCTCACGTGGCAAAAATCAGCTACAGTGCACCAAGCCAAGCTGCATTCAGCTACTGCTGGTAGGAATTTCTTCACTGGTATGGAAGTTCTCTTTGTGCCTGTCTCAGCTACACCTGGGCTAGTAAATACCTGCAATGCAGACTATGTTTCTCTGCTGGCAAAGAGTTTCCCAGCAGCAGTAGGTGATGGCTCTGTCACCTGAGCAACGGGAGGTGATGCCGTGGCTCCCGTACCACTGCAGTCAGTGCACATGGTAAATGCTGCCTGCTGCTGAGTCACTAAATTGGTCTATCTAGCAGCTTCTGGCTGAGTAAAACATAATGGCTTGGCAGTGGGAGTCACTTCTTGCATCAAGCAATTTGATAATAGCTCCATTGAAGAAAATAGGATGATTTCTTTCACCTCCTTTCACTCTGCCCCTTGGGAGCAGGTGACTTTCCTCCTTCCTGACGAGGAGAGGGAAATTGTTTTGGAGTGCGGGTCGTGGAATCCTTAAGGTTGGAAAAGACCTCTAAGCTCAGCAAATCCAACCATCAACCTAGCACCACCAGGCCACTAAACCATGGTCCTTAGGACCACATCTCTAGGTTTTTGGAACCCCTTTGGGGATGGTGGCTCCACCACTCCCCCGGGCAGCCTGGACCAATGCCTAACAACTCCTTCTGGGAAGAACTTGTTCCTGCTACCCACTCTAAACCTCCCCGGCTGCAGCTTGAGGCCATTTCTTGTCGTCTCTCACTGGTTACCCAGGAGAAGAGACCAACCTTGCTAAAACCTCCTTTCAGGTAGCTGTAGAGAGACATAAGGTCTCCCCTGAGCCTCCTCTTCGTCAGACTAAAGATGAAGCTGTTGACTTGCTGAGTTCAGGAGGATACCAGCAGTAGTGGTCACTGCCCCTGTGGTAACTACAAATGTAGCTGATTATGGTGGATTCACTGCATTTCCTGTAGCTCTTTATTAATTGTCCTTCATGAAGACTCAGTCTTGCAGGTGCTCTATTTCCAGTTATCAGAAGCAGGTCTGATAGCAGTTACAACAAAACCGCCAAACAGACAAAGACAAACCCAAACCCAACCAACAAACCAAGACATCTTCTTTTACTTTTCCCTTAAATTAACCTGAGAGAAATGAGTAGAATTGTTCCTTCTCCTCCTATGCTTATTGCTAGCAGAATGGAAGCATCACAAGGTGAATATAGCAATTTAAATGAGTTGCAGTAAGAAAGTCATTGGAGAGCCCTTATGAGAGCATAACAACATAGAGAAGATGATATCTAAGTAGCCCCTGAGATAAGCTAATAGTCTACAAGCTGTTCCTTGGTAGCCTTCAGACCTATTACTAGATTAAGCCTTTCTGAGATCAGTCTGTGATGGTAATGTCAAAATTCACCCATCTTTGTTTGTTTTCAGTTTTAGGTAGCTTGAAAATAAACACACACAGTTATTTTGTGGTTCCAAACTACAGTTGAGCCAGGAAGTTGATTCTGCAGCTGTTTCTGGAGGAAGGATCCAAGAAGAAATCTTTATTTCTCACATAGTTGGAAAGCAAACCAAGACAATCTTGACAGCTGGTAAACTTAAAGAAGCTTTTTTTACCTCTTGGCTGTGTGGATCTGAGATAAACATGCCTTTGGACTTGTGCAAATAAATCACTGTGGAGGAACTGATTAGAGGAAGCATTCATTGAAAGAGTGGCTGTGGAAGAACCATGACAAAGCACTTGGAGATCATCAATTTGTCATTTTTGCTGGAACATGAAAGGGAAATGATATTGGGAGTGTTGAAGAGAGATGAGTACCTGAAGAAAGTTGAAGATAAAAGGATAAGGTAACCCTTTTTCTGATTGCTCTTAAAAATATGGTCTGTAATATAGATGTACGTGTTTGTGGTACCTGGTGAAGATTTTCTAGATGCATAAGGAGAAGGATAAGTGGGGCCAATCCTGTTTAGTATCTTTATTAATGATGTGGATGAGGAGAGATCCTATCTCGTATTGGCCTTTTTAGCCACCAACGTGCTTGCAACAAACGTGGGTAGAGCCCTTCCCAAATCTTCGTTCACAAAGCCTAGCCGTGATGATGATGATGGATGAGGAGATCGAATGCACTCTCAGTAAGTTTGCACATAACACCAAGTTAGGAGGAAATGTTGATCTGCTTGAGGGGTGTAGGCTCTGCAGAGTGACCTGGACAGGCTGGATCATTGGGCTGAGGCCAGTGGGGTAAGATTCTACAAGGCTAAGAGCCAGGTCCTACACTTGGGTCACAATAACTCTGTACAATGCTCCAGGCTTGGGGCAGAGTGGCTGGGAAGCTGCCTGGCAGAGAAGGACCTGGGGGTGCTTGTCAACAGCCGCTGAAGATGAGGCAGCAGCGTGGCCAAGAAGGCCAACAGCATCCTGGCTTGTGTCAGAAATGGTGTGGCCAGCAGGAGCAGAGGAGTGATTGTCCTCCTGTACTGGGCACTGATGAGGCCACACCTTGAATCCTGGGTTCAGTTTTGGGCCATGCACTACAAGACAGACATGGAGGCATTGGAGTGTGTCCAGAAAAGGGCAACAAGGCTGGGAAAGGGTCTGGAGAGTAAGTCTGATGAGGAGCAGCTGAGGGAGCTGAGGGTGTTTAATCTGAGGAAGAGGAGGCTCAGGGCAGACCTTAGCTCTCTCCACAGCTACCTATGAAAGGAGGTTGTAGTGAGGTGGCTTTTGGTCTCTTCTCCTGGGTTACCAGGGAGAGGACAAGAGATGGCTGCAAGTTGCACCAGGGGAGGTTTAGTTTAAGTAGCAGAAACAATTTCTTCCTAGAAAGAGTTAGTCCTTGGCCCGAGCTGCCAAGGGCAGTGGTGAAGTCACCATCCCTGGAGGCGCTTCAGGAAACATCGAGATGTGGTGCTTAGGGCCATGGTTTAGTGGCATGGTGGTGCTAGGTTGATGGCTGGACTTGCTGAGCTTAGAGGTCTCTTCCAACCTTAAGGATTCTGTGACACTGTTGGTGTGCAGCCCATTTGGCTGGGAAATGTAGTGGCTCCTTTAAACAGTGAGGTCTAAAAAGAGTTGCTGCTTTTGCTGCAAGACTGAAAGGAGAAGTGTTTCCTTCTGATGGTGTGGGCAAATTAAGCATTTCATCTCCTTCATGATTTGTCAGATGAAGAAGAAAACACAGCACAAGCAAGCAGACGGAGCACTGTTTGTTCCAGGCATTGTGTTCTCTTGAAAGCTGCTACTGTTGCTTCCCAGTTTCAGGTGGAAAGTTAAAACTTCTGAGGTTTTTGTGGATTTTTTTGTATGTTTGGGTTGCTTTTCGTTGTTGTTATGTTTGTATTTATTTATTTATTAATACAGTATCTTAAAACCCCTAATTTTCTGCTTTTTTGGCGCTACTGGAAGTCACTTTGCCAATCCTACTGAGTTTGAGAAGCCAAGGCACTTCTGGAGGACGCAGTTTGGTGAAGTGGCAGTTGGTATTTGCTTACATGTGGTACAAATGGAAAGAGCACCCTAAGAAAAGGCTGGAAAATGAAGTTAATCTGAAACAAAGCTGCTAACTAGGGTAACTAACACTGCAATGTGATGCTCATGCATAATTCTAGCACCTCTGTATGACCCAGTTGGTTTCAGATCCAGGGTATACTTGGAAAGGTGTCGCTGGAGCATACTGTGCCTGATGTTTGTGGAATGCAGTTGATAAACAACTTCCAAAATGCCCACCCAATCTTTATAGTGTGTTTAACTGCTTCCTAGGAGACTTCATAAGTTTTTCTTTCTGAGTACAGCTTGGCAAGGATATGTTGAATTATGGTTTAGAAGTATGCTTCAGAGGAACATTGGTCACCTTTACGTGCAATCTGTTAGGTACTGAAGCACTTTGCAAAAGAACAAATACCTTTGCCTTTATTTTCAAGGCATTTTTCACCCTTGCAAGATGGTACCACCTACAGATGGTACTGCAGAATTATGAGGCTGTTCCACCCTTTCTGAACCTATCTTGGTCATTGTTTTTTTTCTGTTACTAGTCTTGAAAAGTCATTGTAACGTGAAAGAGTCTGTTCAACACAAAAGCAGTAGCAGGAGGATGTCCTAATGATGAAATTAAGAGTTATTTCCACTCTCACTGCTCATACTCATGTTCTGGAGAGCAAGTGGCTGCTCTTGTATTTTTATTTGTCATACAAATATTTCACCTCTGTGGAGGAGAAACATGGAAGTCAGCAAGTACTCTCTATGCTTCACTTTGGATAATGAAGATAAACCACCTGCTTAATAAATAGTAGGGTCTGTGTTCTTAAATTTAAGTGTGCATCTTGTGTGGCTGGAATTTTTTTTTTGAACAGTGATTTAAAACTGTTAGTGAATCACTTGTGCTAATCACCTAGAGTGTTCTAAGCCTTTCTCTGCCATGCTTTTGACGTCAGTTGAATGACCCTTGTGATTGTTTTCCAATGCCAAGATTATTTGGGTCAGATCATTAAATTCCACAGAGCTAAAACAGCTAAAACCAGTGAATGTGACCACGTTGAGGGTGGAAAAAGTAGTGTGATAATTGCTGAACTGAGTAAACAAAGGAGGAATATGCCAGTCTCTTCCAAGGATAAGGCTTTCTTGAATCATTCCCCTAGTATTTATGTTGTCAGAAGTGTTGCACCTCCCCAAGGTCTGTATTGACAAGGAAAGTTGTCAGGTGACTAAAATGACATTTCCTTATCAGTCCAGACAGATCCACAGAAGCAGTTGAGGATATTAACTTTATTAGAATATAGGAGAAACTGTTAGCATGGATACCACCATGTGGTAGTTACAGGCAGGCACTTTAGGGGGAAAAAAATAAATCAGTTTAAGTAATGGGAGTGGGAGTTTACTTGTCTGCTAAGTATAAATTGGGTCTGGTTTATAAGCACAGAATCATGACAAGATAGTATAGAGTATGGTATATGGTCTCTGTTTTCCAAAACTGCCTATAAATATTGGAACAGGAGTCCTTATGTTACAGCATATTGCTCATCCAGAAATGTTGGGAAGTTAGGAGGTTGCTTGTCTGGCACTTATCTCCCTTGTCATCTGAATTTAATATATCACCATGCTTTGAACCAGAGACTCTTCCATCAAAAGGAGTTACTGTTGCCAGTACCCTAAGGGTAGAGATGCCTGATTTACTCTCCAGTGTTCTTTGAGAATGAAAATCCTCCATTGGTGAAAGAATTTATGATGGAGTATTATTCATACTCTAGATACAATTTATTTCGTCAAAGATCACAGAATGTTAGGGGTTAGAAGGGACCTCTGGAGATCATCTCGTCCAACGCCCCTGGCAAAGCAGGGGCACCTACAGCAGGTTGCACAGGATGGTGGCCAGGTGGGTTTGGAATGTCTCCAGAGTTGCAGACTCTGCCACCTCTCTGGGCAGCCTAGTCCAGTGCTCTACCACCCTCAAAGGAAAGGAGTTCCTCCTGATGTTTAGATGGCACTTCCTATGTTGCAGTTTGCGCCTGTTCCCTCTTGTGCTGTCCCTGGGCACCACTGAAAAAAGCCTGGCCCCATCCTCCTGACACCCACCCAACCAACAAGCAATTCAGATTTAATTTGATTTGATTTTTAATCTTTGTAACAGCTTTTAGTTGAAAGGATGAGGGAATTGCTTAGGAAAAATAGGCTCATCTGTGAAAGTTTGTCATCATTTTGGTGTTCAGTTATCATTTCAATTCCCATGCCTCCTTTCCTTCTGTTCACTGAGCTCCTTTCTGCCATTTGTTACACCAGTTCTCTTCTTTGTGAATTTCCTTTCTCCTTCAGCCTCTAGAAATCTACTGATAGCAGTTCCTGCAGGGATAAATTTCTCTAATATCTAACAGCTTCAGAAGGAGGATGTGACAGCTCATCTGTAAAGGGAAGAGATGCAAGACTGGAGCCATTTCATATATTTAGCCTGTATAATTTCATATATTTAAACTGTTATGTTTTAAGATAAGACCTTGCTGAGCAGTGCTTTGTTAATGCTGGTTTTGGAATGAAGCAAGTAACACTGGGTGCATTTAATTGTAGAAGAGCTTCCAAAGACCGTAGCAATGTTGAATGTGGGAGAAGGGTCCAAAGCAGACTGAAGAAATCCCTTTTGGATGGAGGCCAGCAGATGAAAATGCTTGACAGGATTTTTAGTCTGCTGCCTGGAGGGACTGGACATGGCTGAGCATCCCCAGGCCAGGTGGCTGCAGAGCAGCTGCTGCTGCTGGTGGGATCCCAGTGGGAAGCCAAATGCTAGCTGACCTTTCAGCAAGGCAATGTATCCACAAATCACTTCATTCTGTCAGAGCTTGGTCCCTGATGGCTTAAGCAATGTTCCAGCCTTCTTTACTGGGCTGCAACCTGTACTCTTTTATTTGTTTTACCTTCCTAAAGTTGTTTTTCTTCTTGACATCTTTTTACGGGGCGAAGGTGGTAGCCAGTTTAGGTTTTGTCAGTTGTTTGTTTTAGGCTTTGAATAGCTGGTGCAGGGTTATACATATGCATTCCTGACTAACTCTACACTGGCATGGTATTAAATGCACAGTGATAACAGGGAAGATTTTCTCCTCTGGATGCACAACATAGTCCCAGTTTTGAGCTGCTGTCGACTTGGAGCAGAGAATGACTTCAATTATTGATGAGGGACAAGCAAAGATGGTTTACCAGTTGTCCAGAACTGCTCAGCTCTCTGTAGTTACTTATACCAATCTACCACAAGATTTTTCCTCTTGACTTCATGTCTGAGAGGTGGCAGATAAATTTATTCCTCTTTGTCAAGTGTGGCAAAAAAATACAGTGAATATATAATAAATAAATAGTACTTACTTGTGTCTTGTACTTTTAAGAGCTAAATCTTAACCTGTTAAAAAGTTCTGGTTGATTCTTTTAAAGAGATTAATGGAGTGTTAGGGGTTGGAAGGGACCTCTGGGAGATCATCTAGTCTAACCCTCCTGACAAAGGAGGGGCACCTACAGCAGGTTGCACAGGATGGTGGCCAGGTGGGTTTGGAATGTCTCCAGAGATGGAGACTCCAGCATCTCTATGAGTAGCCTAGTCCAGTGCTCTACCACCCTCAAAGGAAAGGAGTTCGTCCTGATGTTTAGATGGCACTTCCTATGTTATGTTGCAGTTTGCGCCTGTTCCCTCTTGTGCTGTCCCTGGGCACCACTGAAAAAAGCCTGGCCCCATCCTCCTGACACCCACCCATTCAGCACTGATAAGCATTGAGAAGATCTCCCATCAGTCTGCTCTTCTCCAGGCTACCCAGACCTTCTCCAGATCTAACCAGAAAGGCTAACTCAGGCTTTCCCCAGCTCATGGAGTTGTGTATCCAAATGAAAAGATTTTTATTGTCTTACTTCTAGGAAATTGAAAAATGAGCTTCTGGAAGTGAGAAGGAAAGGTGGCAACCGTCGCTGTCAGCAGGACAACAGCAGGGTCTGCGTTCGCTGCCAGAAGAGCTTGGGCTTCATCTTTGACCGAGGAGACCTGTGCCAGGCCTGCAGGCTGCGAGTGTGCAGCCGTTGCCGCGTGATGGGACCCGATGGGCAGTGGAAGTGCGCGGTGTGTGCCAAGATAGCGTAAGTGGGGGAGCTTTCACACATACCTCTAGAGAGTATCCCTTGTGCTGCTGTACACAGAGTTTTGTGCTGCTGTCACTGGTTTACATCCAAAAAAGATGCAAAGGGATGAGGCTCGTCTGGTGGTTTTCTTTGCTGCACTCCTTTACAGGATCATTTTTTTGCCAGATTCAACCAGCTTGCTTTCTAGAATTGCACCAGAGGAGGTTTAGGTTGGATATTGGGAAAGATTTCTTCCCAGAAAGAGTTGTTAGTCCTTGGCCCAGGCTGCCCAGGGGAGTGGTGGAATCACCATCCCCAAAGGGGTTCCATAAACCTAGATGTGTGGTCCTTAGGTGGTTTAGCAGCATGGTGGTGCTAGGTTGATGGTTGGACTTGATGAGCTTAGAGGTCTTTTCCAGCCTTAAGGACTCTGTGATTCTGCTCTCCTGGTTCAGTGCATCAGGTAAGAAAAAAAAAAAATGAAATGACATGAAGTCTGTCAGGGACTGGAGTAGGACTCAAGATATGATACCTTGCATAATGACTGCCTCGGATGAAGAATTTTAAGGGCTTTTGTCACTAGTAGTCTGCAACAAGAAGATAAGGCAATAATCTGCTATTTCCATGCTTGTTGGCACATTTTGGACTTTGATTTATTTTTTCTTTTTTTCATGACTCATGCAAAGGGGTATGATTCATTAATAGGTTAGGAGGAACTGATAGTGTTAGGGTCCTTTTCCCAATGGCAGGAGCCTAATCTGTAATTCTTAGTGATTTCCCAAGTAAATCCTCTGTTCAGGCATGACTCAGAAGTCATTTCATAGTGGAGATGTTGATCAGTGCTTTAAATACTTCTGTAGTAATTTTCACACCCCAGAGACTAAATGATTTCTTTTCTGGTATAGGTTTGAAAATAAGCTTTCTATTGTAAGCAGGAACATGTGTGGACCTAGATTGGTTTTTAGTGTGCTTGGTTTTCATTTATTTATTTCTTGAATTTTGTTTATCTGCTTTTCATTTCGGTATTCATGATCAGTAGCTTTTTTTGCCATCAGCTGTATGTAGTGATGCAGCAGAAATGGTGATGCTTTTCCATAAGGAAACTAATTCAGGAAAAGGCTAACAATAAGCATAAAAATACACCTATGGAAACTGGGAATGCCAGTATAGGATTTGTTTGTTGAAGAGAATTTGAAACCAGAAAAAGCAATGTCATCCAGAGCAGTCGCAAAGTCAAAAGGTCATTTCTTTGAACCTCTGGTGTATAGCTAATTAATAACATTGCTGTCTTGTGAATAAACTGCGTTTAGTG
Organism: Galbula dea; assembly: GCA_013399015.1. Taxonomy (NCBI): domain Eukaryota; kingdom Metazoa; phylum Chordata; class Aves; order Piciformes; family Galbulidae; genus Galbula; species Galbula dea. Next base: position 140,855 of record VWZX01005652.1, read on the forward strand.
GAATAATATGAAAATTGGAGATGAAAAAATATATGTTTAGGCTTTCGGCAACCTGTATGCAACCAGGTGGGGCCTGTAAATTGCCAGCTTGACTGGTAGGAACTCTGGTGAGGGTTTTCCACCTCCATCCACTCGTCTTTCTGCATCTTTTGTCATTTTGGAGATGCACAATGACTGACCGACAGATGCCCTAAGGGTTTCAGCAGGAGCTTTGCTTGGCCAAGGTTGTTCATGTCCATGTCTCTCTCTGGCTTTGCTTGGCCAAGGTTGTTCATGTCCATGTCTCTCTCTGGCTTTGTTTTTTCTATTTCCCATCTAGGCAGCTACGAATAGTGACAGGAGAATGGTTCTTTGAAGAGAGAGCAAAACGCTTCAAACAATCCAACCTCCTTGGAACTGATGTTGTCAGACAGTCTATCCTTCATAAATTCCCAGGTAGGGACCTCAGGAGAGAGATTTGCTTGCTCTTAGTAGGTGCAAACCTTGTTTCCAGAGTGTTGGATTTGGATTGTTCTGGAAGTGCAAGTATAATCAGTATTTTCATCTTCATTTAATATCTGGGTGTTAGTATGCAGTGATTTGTCAATGACTAATAGATGTGTAGGAAAGGTAAGGTATGGGTGGGTGGATGAGGAAATGTCTCTGTGGAGGCAGAGAGCTGCTTTAAAAGTCTGTCCCAAGAAGTGGACAGTGTCATTCAGCTGCAAAGCCAGCAGCTCCAGAAGTTCATTCTCAGTTCCTGCCAGGGAGTTTGGCTATGTGCAGAGATCTGAACACAGCCATTGTTACTTTCCTTGTTTTTAATTTTTATTCCTGATGGTGGTGTGTAAAAAAAAAAAACAAAACAAAAAAAACAACCAAAAAAACCCCAAACCCACCCCAACAAAAACAAAAAAACCCCCACCATTTTTCTTTTTCAACTCTCAACAAGAAAGAGAAATGTCAACTCCTGTGCTGAATGCTGGAGCATGGGCTACATCCAGCCTGCTGGATGCTCTTCAGTTCTCACTTGACTTTCCTTTTTCTCAGCTGTCTCCAATAAATTGCTTTGCATGCTACCCCAGGAGCAGTGGGTTAAGAAACAGGAGTTTTTGCTGCAGGCTAATGCTTCTGTCTTCACTTAACTCCTTCACTCTGCCTATAGAAGCTGTTATTTTCAGTACGAAGGTGATGGCTGTGGGCAGTATGCTTCTAACTGAACCAACATTGTAATCAGGAAAACTTTCATTAACCACAGAAAATACTGTCCACCACAAAATGATATTTCAGGTCCTTTGGTTATTAGAAGTCAGTGATAAACTCAGAAGCATAGTTCATGACAATCTTGATAATGAGAACCTTTTCAAGCTACTTAGTTTTATTTGCTTGTGTAAAAAGGAGAAGCCAAAGAACCTCTCCAAGATCATTTGCTTTTATTTTCCATGACATTATATCATATGGTATTGTTTAAGACTGAAAAATCTTTTTGTAGATTGTTTGACACAATTTTGCTGCCTTTTGCATGCAAACATTCACCATTCACTTTGGTTTTTCTCTTTCCCCCTCCACTGCAGACACAGTTTCCAGTAAAGATGAAGGAGGAACATCTAAAGCTCAACCCCAAGAGAATGAAGAGAAAAGGTCAGCTGTATCAGCCTCCTCCACAAATGGACATAAATCCATCTTCCCTGCACCTCGGAAGATAGGGTAAAGCCTTTTCTTTTGGAAACTGATCTGTCAGGCAGCAGCTGTATATGGTTGGTTGGATTTTCTTTTCCAAATTCGTAGAATCATAGAATGGCTCAGGTTGGAAGGGACCTTAAAGATCATCTAGTTCCAACCCCCCTGCCGTGGGCAGGGACGCCACATGCACTAGACCAGGTCATCCAGGGCCACATCCAGCCTGGTCTTGAACACTGCCAAGGATGGGGCCTCCACAACCTCTCTGGGCAACCTGTTCCAGTGCCTCACCACCCTTTGGGTAAAGAACCCCCTTCTAATCTTCAGCCTGAATTTCCCCTCCTTCAGCTTGTAGCCATTCCCCCGTGTCCTGTTGCAATCAGACCAGGAGAAAAGTCTCTCTCCTTCTGCCTTATAATCCCCTTTCAGGTACTGAAAGGCCGCTATAAGGTCCCCTCTAAGCCTTCTCTTCTCCAAATTCATGGCATTCCATATCGGACTTCAAATTCCCAGGGTTAGAAACAGCCTTCATATGTAGATGTACTGAAGTATAACTAGACTGCTGCTTCCTAGGAGATGCTATTAGGTAAATGGGAAGAAGAACTGGACAAACATTCATAGCATGATTGGAGCTCAATGGGCTGAGAGTTGGAAAACTTTGTTTCTGGTGGAAGAAAGAACATATTTTGTTATAGAACCTAAAGAGAGGGTGGGTTGGTAGCTTCCTACAGTGTTGTTACTTCTGAGAAGAGTTGAGTGTGGAATTACTTGTTGCAGTGATTCCAGTAATTAATGTGAGTGATTTATCTCCTTTAATAGTAGGGAAAAGATCATCAGAACACCTCTGGCTTCTCCAATTAAGGTGAAGAAAGACCCAGCTTAGGGAATCTATTTTAATAGGACCTAGATGTTGCTCTAAATCATGCTAATTGGTACCTGTAGTAAGAGTGCATTCAAGTTTACTTTTCTGATAACCTTTTCATTTCAATCCTTTGTGAAAATCTTAGTCATATTCCCATGTGAGGAACGGTTCTTATTGTTAACTGTTTATTTTAGTGGTGTCCAGCCTTTTTCTCTTTGTGGCTTGAAATGTTTTTGTGTCTTTAAAAGGAGTTTATAGCAAATATGATGAGTTTTATGTGTTCATAGGAATCAATTTGGTAACCAGAATTAGTTCTCTGGTGACCCTTATCTCCAGAGCTGTCTGTAGGTCAGAGAGATGTTTCTTCAGGGGATGATTTAGGGGTAAGAGTAGTGTAGGGCTATCGGTTGGACTAGATGATCTTGAGAGTCCTTTCCAACCGTAATGATTCTGTGATTCTGTAATGATTCTGTAATGATTCTGTGAGATGAAATGAATCTGTCATGGTATTTCAGCCAGGCTGCTATTTCCTAGGTGGTGGGAGGAAAAAAAACCCTAAACAAACCCAACCATGCAACTTTCCAAATCTTTTATTCCCTGTTTTCATCAGGAAAATGATTAGGGCAGTTACCAAAGGAGAACTTACAAATGCTAAAGATGAAGGTGAGAGGATCACAGGCTCTGAAGCTGAAACCCAAAGCCTGCACAGCAGCAAGTCAACACCTTCCTCTGAGAGGTGAGCAGCAGAAGTCTGGTACAGATCATGCTAGTGTTGACCTGGAAGTTACTGACCCCTAAAAGCTGTCTCCGTTTGTCTTCTTTTCCTCTCCCTCTGTTCAGCTGGTGTCAACACACTGTGTTTTGTTTTCTGGCTTTTGGTTGATGAGCTGTGCTCGTGTTGCAAAACCGAAGCCCTTCGTTCCCAAGTTCTTCTCCAGTAATGACATATTAATTGATGACTATTTATATTTTCTTCTTCAAAGGCTGTTTGCCCTACTCTTTCCATGATTTTTGTCCCAGTTATTTCTAATAAATACCAGTTACCATTCTGCAGGTCCTAAGAGATCTGTTATTGCCTCTGAGAGCATTATAAAATGCCAGATGCAACATTGCCCTAGTGTTCCACCTCCAAAATGAAGCCAAAAGCCAGCTCCCTTTTTTTTTCTTGTTCAGTTGAACAGTCTATACTAGATGTAGACCACATATACTTTCCTCAAGTGCACACACCTGGAAATTTTACAGTCTGGGTTGAAAAATAATAATCATTTGCTCTAAGATCCAGTAGAAATTTCTAGCTCTAAAGCAGAGTTCCTGGGAAACTCCAAACAGACATAGCCAGGAACAGAGGCTATCAGGTAGATGAACCTTCTTGCTTAAGGAAGAACTTGCTTCCCTTTGTTCCTTACAATTCAAACCCCCCAATTTGCTGGATCTTCTGCATCATACCTGAAGCTGATCATGACATTCTTCTTGAAAGTTGATCATTGGACTTTTTTTATTCCACTGGGTACTGCAGCACTTAGTAGCCAAATCAGCTTTAGAGATATAGTTTTCTTCTTCCATAGTTCACTAAGGATTTTTTTCATTAAGCTCATTAGTCTCTCTGTATCTAACCAGATTGATACCTGACTTTTTTGCAAGACCAGAAGCGGTACTTTTGCTGTTTTTTCTGGATTGGTTTTGCTTTTTCATTGAATAGAGATGAGCTAAGGACCTAAGAGACACAACGTCTGAGGTTTTAACACTAAGGTTACGCAATATTAAGGAACTTCCTCTAAGATTTTCCCAGGATAAGGACAAGGAAATGCTTGAGTGACCTCTGTAGCTGTTTTTGATGTGCCAGGAAGTTATCATGCAGCTAACCCCAGGTGAAGCACAACAATTCTGGTAGAATTCAGCACCTGGTAAGCTCTGGGTACAGACTTAGAAAGATACATAAAGCAAAGTAGTCTATAAAAATAGCCTTTATTTTAGTGTTTTCTTGATTTATTTTCACATTCCCAACTTTTGCCCAGAGTCATGATGTGAGATTTATTAAACTAGGTGTGTTGAGTCATGTTGGCAACTTGCTTCTCTACCTGTCATCTCATCCTCATCTTCCCAAACAGCTGTCCTGGGTCAGAGTGCAGAGTAGCCCAGCTGTGTGGCCAGGAGAGCTGAATTATTTTACTCTTTATGGAAGATAGTCTAAATATAATTTGTGGAAAGAGTGAGGAGCAGCTTTTATTAGCAGAGGGGTGAAAATTTCACGTTGGTACACACATGGTTAAAGCCTTAATTAGATCTCTGAGGATGCTTGGTTGAGTTCATCCATTGCTAATGTGGAGAGCCTAGTAGTGCTTACTAAAAACAACAGCACAATTTCCCAGGCTTCACTCCTGTCTTTGAGTTTCAAATTAAAAGAATATCATAACACCTTGTGACACTGCAGCTGCCCTAGATTTTCCTGATTTTCCTGATTTTTTACTTTTACTTGGAGTTGCCCTCATCTTTTTGACTACTTTGCCAAAATTGGTCATATTTCACCTACCAGCAGGGAAACAGAGAGAGGATTTTGTTTTCTTGCTGAACATTTCTGTTTAAGACAAGGAGAACTGAGCTGGGAACAGGGAGTCCCAGGCCATGAGTTCATCTCCTCAACTGGTTTGTATCTACTCCAGCAAAAAAATGTTTCCTGATCTTTGCAGCTGAATGAACATGGGAGGCTGCATCAGGATACTTCTAGGAGAAACAGCAAAGGAATTTCAGGCTCATCTACACAGGCACACTACCCCATCATCCTGAGACCTTGTCTACCACATGGAAATGCTTGGTATAAGTCACCCCACAGCAACAGTTTTCTTTCCATTGGCCCAGGGAGGTGGTGGAATCACCATCCCTGGAAGAGTTAAAAAAAACCCCATGTGGATGTGGTGCTTGGTGATGTGGTTTAGTGGTGATCATGGTGGTGTTGGGTGGATGGTTGGACTTGATGATCTGAGGTCTTTTCCAACCATAATGATTCTATGAGAGCCAGTAACCTTGATTTTTCTGACTTGGCAGCACCAAAGATGCATTTTAATGTAAATAAAGAGGGCTAAAATTCAACCAGAGCACATCTAGGAGGATTTATGGATCATTAGGTCATCAAATTAAAAGTAGCAGGGCAGGCATGTGAAGTGCACATGCAGAAGCATGTTTGTTATGCATTAGCTAACATTATCAATATATGAAACTGGATAGTTGTTGTTAAAAAGTTACCATATGCTCACTAAAAGGCAGAAACATGGTTGCACAGTATTTGTGGACAGTGCTGGTGGTTGGGGTTTTTCTTTGTATTCCTTGTTTTCAGTAACTCCACCAATGTGGATTCAGATGCAGTGGTGAGGCAGGAGCTGTGGTGTTCCTGAGTATTTTTTTTTTCCTCAGTTCAGCAGTAGTTCTAATAAAAATTTTCCGTGGTGGTAGATAAGACTTTTACTGGGATGACATCAAGGTGAAACCCAGTACAATGAAGATGCCTGCAAATCTGAAAGAGTTATTAAGCAAACCTCTTTTGGCTACTAAACCCCCAACTTTTAAGTTCCAAAAACTTACTCCAGCAAATATGCACTGCTGTTGTCCTCTGAGACTGTATTTTTCCATATGAAAAGGGTGCAATTGCTTCATCAAGTCCTATTTGTCAGTTGAGAGGGAGGTGAAGTAGTAATAAGGAATATATGCAGAACTCTTGCTGTCCTGCAAGACTCTCTGAAATTTCTCTGTATTGTGGAAAAACCAGAGTAGATTGGCCAGGAGGTTGGATTTTTTCCTACTAATCACATTCCAAAGGAAAATCAAACTTCTAATTGGAAATGGGTTGGGCTTGATGGACTTAGAGTTCTCTTCCAACCTTCATGATTCTGTGATTCTCTAGAAAATTAACACTGGCTGCAAAAGTGTCCAAAACTGTCCTGTCATTAGTTTTCAAGCCAGTGAATGGCCTGTTTGGAAGTGTTACATGAGTTGGCACACCAACTGTTGGGATGTGAATGCAGTGCAAAATGAACATGGTTGAATTCTGCTTCTGCAGCCAGGACAATTACAGGATCCCAGAATGTTAGGGGTTGGAAGGTATCTCTGGAGATCATCTAGTCCAACCTCTCTGGAGCAGGGTCACCTACAGCAGGTTGCACAGGGTAGTGCCCAGCTGGGTTTGGAATGTCTCTAGAGATGGAGACTTCACAATCTCCCTGGGCAACCTGTTAGTGTTCTACCACCCTCAAAGGAAAGAGCTGCCCATTTGGACTATTTGCAGTTCTGGTGGAAGTGCCAAAGATTCCTTGTATGTATAAAGGAACTAATTAATCTTTGCCTGTGCTATTCTTTCCAGAGTGACCATTTCCTTGCAGTGAATCAGGCAGCTTCTTCAAGGCAATGTTCTTCTAGTAAGCTGTTATCATGGCTGTCTTCTTGCAATGGTTTGCTGAATGGGTTACCTTGGTTTGCTCAAAGCACTAACAGTTGAATCCTCTTCTCTCCATCTCAGGGGCAGCACCCTTTCGCTAAGCAGCGGTGATGCAGAGGCTCCAGCAGGTCATCTGAGAGGAGCTGTAGGTCCTGGGAGCAGAGGCAACGTTTCCATACCTTCTCTTCCGAGGTCTCCAGCCCTCAGCACACGCAGCATGACTGCAGATTATAGCAGAGTGAGTACAGTGATGGAGAGCTGCTGCTAAATACAGCTGACACCAGACAAGATGACTTGGCTGGTGTCTGCCCTGTTCGACTGATTTGTAGCCCAGGAAGGGCTCCCTCCTGCTCTTGGCCTCCCCTCCCTCCTGCTCTTGGCCTCCCCTCCCTTTGGTTTCTTTTTTAGTTTCCAAGCCAAGTGAATTTTCAACAGGGCTGAGTGTTTCCCTCCTGATGCCTTGTGCTGTTCTTCAGGTTCAAAGTCAGAATGCATGCATGAATTCCATCTTTGTGCAAATATTATTCAGGATCTATGCTAAGCCAAGCAGATTAGATTGTCATCTAAGTACATTCAAGAATAGACTGGATGATAAAGGAGCCTTGGGAGTTCTAGGAGCTAATAGCTTTTGTAGGCTAATAGTGAATAGCCTTTTTGTATTTATGGGATGTGCATTTTCCTTCTTGGACAGGACACTGGCTTAGAAAACAGCATGAGCATTCTGGCAAGTGAAAGTGTACCTGAAGATTTAGTAAAGAAGCACTGTAGGAAAGCATCTGGAACACCTTCCATTGCAGTTTCTAGGATATCTTTGTCATCAGGCAAGTATTAAATCTTTCCCTTCTTCCTGCCAGCCTTTTATCATCAGGGTATTACTCATATGCTTGTGGTTCTGCTCCATTTGTTTTTTGAAGCACATTGGAAGACCAGATGTACGTGTCATAAATTTGTAACATATTAATTCTGAAAATTCTTCCTTTTTATTAACCAGGGTTCTAGTAGTTCTCAAGTTTTACATTTGAAGGAAATGGTAGTACTCAGCCCAGTCACCTTGGCACAATCTTAGTGTCAGGTAAATCACATGCTCTTAGAGTTGCCACAGGATTTTATTCATCATTGTACATAGTTAAATCATCCTCTGTGGGGTCAGCTGTTTAAATTACTACCTGTCTGCAGTCTCTGTAAAATAATGTCCTGCTGCTGCCATTCCATTTCACACCCACTTTGCCCAGAAGCAACTTCAGGAAAGTGAACTGTCAGAGAACAAGTCATGGAACCACAGAATGTCCTGCATTGGAGGGGACCCACAAGGATCATTGAGTCCAACTCCAGTCCCTGACAGACTTCATGTCATTTCATTTTTGATTTCTACCTGATGCACTGAACTAGGAGAGTAGAATCACAGAGTCCTTAAGGCTGGAAGAGAGCTCTAAGCTCATCAAGTCCAACCATCACCACCATGCCACTAAACCATGGCCCTAAGGACCACATCTCGATGGTTTTGAACCCCTCCAACTTGCAGTCCAAGTGATCATCACATCTACTCCAGCACCAAACTCTTCCTAGCACCTGCTTCAGATTAATGATTCTGCAGTATTTCAGGCTGATAGACCTGCACCAGAGAAAGTCCTCTAGTATCTGCTAGAGGAGACAATTGAGGTTGAGATAAGACTGACTAAAGTGTGGGAGATGAAACAGAACATTTTTGTACAAGTTATATAGCGAATCATAGCATGGCTCAGGTTGGAAATGACCTTAAAGATAAGCTGTCTCCAACCTCTCTGCCATGGGCAGGGATGCCACATGCTAGACCAGGTTGCCCAGGGCCACATCCAGCCTGGCCTTAAACACATATTTCATTTATGATTTTTATTTTCCAGAGCGTAGCCGATCTGAGATGGATTTGAGTGAATCTTTCTCTGAAGGACATGAGGATACTCTGAGCCTAAGAAGCAAATCTGTACCTAGTGCCTTAGATCAGGAAATGGTGAGTTTTCAATATGTCAGTGGTTATCTGGGTGGAAATCCTGTTTGTTCAGACTTAGGACAGCAGCACTTGTACCTGTATCTCTGAAAAATACAAGTAATGCAAAGGAACATTTAATGAAGGTTTAAATAGGTCTGAGTATGTTGACTATGGAATGATTCCAATGCATAGACATGGTTACAGCTTGTTATTGATTTGCTGGGGTTTGAGCTCACAGAGGAAAGAAAGCTGACCTGAAAATAAACTTCAGGGCCATTATTAGATATGCTCCAAAGTTCTGTTCGTTCCTACTTCCTTGGGTTTTAATTTTGATATTGAGAAATGCTATACTTTAAAGGCTTTAATCTTTGTCCAGTTTTGATTTGTATATATATATTTGTATATATATTATATATTTATATATATTATATCTACCCTGTTCTGGCAGGGGAGTTGGACTAGGTGGTCTTTTCAGGTCCCTTCCAACCCCTAACATTCTGTGATTTTTATATATATCTATATTTATAGATTTTTAAAAAAATATAAATATATATTTAGCAAATGAATCCCCAACTTTCTCTTCTGTCACTGTTTCTTGCCCTCTTCTTCCTAGTCACTGTTTTCTCCCAGAGATTCTCCATGCATTTTCCTAGGCCTTCTGTGGGCTCCTTCCCAACTTTCCTCTCCTCTTAAGCACATACCCAAACCCCACAGGTTGCAGATGTGCAGCAGTGCTAGAAAAGAATTTCCAAGCTTGTTAAATATGGGGAGGGGGGGGGAGTGGAAGATAGAAGACTAATTAAAATTAGTTCTTCATCTGATCATAGTTTGTTCTGAGGTTTCCAAGTGTGTGCTTGCTTATGCATTTTTGGCTATTGCTAAGTCCTTCCCTACCATCTGCACCTCTCAGAAGAGCATTGGTCATGGGAGATATCTCCCTTTCTTGTAACATTTGATGCTTGTGGCTTGGTGCAAAACAAGATCTTGGGATTCCCATCTGTTTCTTGGGTTGTAAGCACTGGGAGAACTTGCCTGCAGCACTGCTTTGTTTGGGTTCATCTTTAAGGAAATAAGACAGGCTCCTTCCTGTGTGTCAGACTGCTGTGGAAGAATAGCTTCAGAAAGTGGGGGTTTTTTGATTGTAGTAAAGGGAAAGGATCTATTCTTGATTAAGAAGCTGGAAGAAAAGCATCAAATAAGAAAAGCCAAACTTTGACTCTCCTTATATCAATTTTCTGCTCTGTTCCCAGTGTAGTAGTTCTCACTTAGGGGTTTCTCTGAGGCAGATGCCAGGGATGCCAAGTCCAGAGAGGTTTGCTGTTCTTGGATTTTTTTTTGTTTGTTTTCCTTTAATTCATTTTTTCCCCTTTTTCCTTTTTCTTTCTTGGACCCTGTGTGGAATTTCAGAACGCATCTCAGCCATTCTCTAGCTTCTTTGCTAACATAAGAGGTCTCTCTTGTGGCATAACCTAGATTAAAATGCTCTGGGCTCTGAGACAGCTACTAATTCACCTTTAAACTTCCTTTCTAACTGCATTCATAGACCTCTCATTCTACCCATGTTCTTGCTTGCTCTCTGTTATGAAACTGCATTCATGGGGGTTTTTTTGGGTAGTTTGACTCACAGGAGTCCTTCAGAGTCTTCCTCTTGATGGTGAGAAGGGACAACCCCCAAAAACCAACAGACTGGGATATATATTTATCAAGGAGTATGGGGAGCCAGTTAAGCCTAGTGTCATGGTCCCAGTGACACTAGAGAGGTGTGTGTTGAACTCCTGACTCAGCAGAGATCATTACATGGTCAGCTATTTTATTAGAAGCCATTAGATCATGTGCATCTTTGTCTTTTAGGATTGTCTGGATGAAACAGAAGAAGATATTGATGACATAGTGGCCTCTCGTTACTCCAGGAGACATGGACATTTGGCAAGTGGATTATCAACAGTAAGCTCTTGAGTCAATTTATTTGAAATGCAGAGAACCAGGCTGTGGTGAGAGCTTCCATCTCAAACCACTTTCTGATTGTTCAGGTTCTTGGGACACAGAGTTAGTCATCTATGGGTATTACACATACCATTTCTGTGGCACCATTGTCCATCCCCCAGTCCAGCTTCTCCCATTCTTCATGACATGATTTCTGTGCCACCCACATCTGAAAAATACTTCTTTTCACAGTGAGGAGGAAGATACTTGGGGATTTTAGTTGGTGACAACTTTCCTACCTTTTGCAATAATTGCCACATTAGTCTGCTATATCCTTTTGTTTCTTCTCATCCCCACAAACTATAGACTGGAAATCAGATGTCTTGAGTCCTGCAGTTGCCTAACTGCTGCAACTTAATGTTGGGTTCAAGAGGATAGCTGCATTTTCAGGTGGCAGTAGGTGCTTAAGAGGTAACCAGTTGCCTTATGCAGTTCATTATGCACTTTGCTACTCACTGGGAGAGAAAGCAGAGTAGAAAAGTAGCCTTTAACATGTCTAATTTGTGACTCCCTGTTGTGTACCTCACTTCTGGTAGCTGACACTTAGGATGTGGGCAAGCAATAGCATCTTCAGAAAAGTCATTGAGCCCTTTCTGGCTACTCTTCTACATGGCTGGTGCCTAAGAGTACCAGAGAACTACAACAAACTCTCCAGGTAGAAGATGAGAGAGTTGAAGAGAGATGAGAAGTCTGTGTGCTAAAAGGGAAGAGAAACTTTAGTCCATGACAGTAACCAGTGAATTGTCCTTTCTAAATCACATCCCCACTAGTCCAATGCAAGCAGAGCCCAGGCAATGCCCATGGAAGTTATTGATCCCAAAGACATGGGGTTAGCTGAATCTCCAGGTTTAGCTTACCTGGGGAGAAGAAAGGACTGAGAAAATTGCTGTCATGGACCATTTTAGTATCTTAAATTTGTCCATGTCCAGACTCTTGTTCTCTCTGATTCGTGTAGCTGACAGAAACAGAGACAACAGAGATGTGTGACCTTTTCCAGCACTGTAGGTTTGAGTTAAATCTCACATCTCCATGCCCTCATTTGCCTGTATTCACCAGCACAGGATTTTTAATGTCACTGCATGCTGTGCTAATGGTGGTGGTGTGATGGCAAGCTGCTTCTCCCTGCAAGAGCAGGGCAATTTTAGACCTTGGCTTGGGGGGGTGTGGATTTTTGTGGTTTTTAATTTAGTTTTTCTTGGCTTTTGTGTTGTTTTTCTTTGTTAGGATTGGGTTTGGTTTTTGTGTGTGTGTGGTTTTGCTTTGGGGAGTTCTTTTGTTTGGATGTTTGTATGTGTGTGTGTTGTTTTCTTAATTCCCCTGAGTTACTAGTTACTGACATTCCACCCCCCCTTATATTTGTGTTTACTCTGCTTGTTAGAAGCCTTTGAGCCTTCTGCACCATACAGTTGTTTTTCCATGTGCTTCCCTATCAAATGTGACCAGGTTCTATTAAGTCACATGGAAATGACTTCCTAAGGATCAGTAGGCTCTAACTGCATGGGGTTTCTTTCCTTTTAGCTTGGAATATGAGGATTTAAAGTACACTAAGGGTACTCTGACAAGGGTGTGAGCTAAAGGAAGAAGTATCTCCAAGGGTGAAGATTCTTGAAATCAACCTGCAACATGAATGAGCAAAAATGGAAGTGGAAAGTGGCACTGAACTGGAGCATGTATCTCAGCCGTAGAGTAGTTTTCTTGGTGTTTTCCTCCTAGTATTGAGTTTTCCCTGGGTGCTTGGCTGCTTCCTCTCCTGAAGGTATTCATGTGGTGTTGTCAAGAGCTGTTACATCAGGGAGGCTGAGTTGTTCCAGTGTCTTACTGCAGAGGTAACATCAATGGAAGCAAATAGCATTGTTAGTGAGGTCCTAAGATGAAGCTCTGCCTTCCTCCTTAGGGAACTGGAAAACTGAGTAGATTTCTGAAGGACATTACATGTATCATTGTGAAGCACATACTGGGATGGTTAAATTCACTGACAGTCTCCAAGTGTACCCCTGTTTCATGTATGCTAAAAGTGGAAATCCCTAGGTGGTAAAGGCTGGACTTCAGCTTGAGGCATGTTAGGAATAGGAGGCAGTGTGACACATTTGTCAGTATGTGTTGCTAATTCTTCAGTGATTTTTAACCAGTCCTGGTAATGGAATTTCAGCCAACTTTATAAAGAATTAAAAGGACAAGATTTTCTTTCTTTTCTTTCTTCCTTTCTCTCCTCTTTATTTTTCATCTTTATCTCCTCTTACCTTTCTCCTCTCCTTTCCTCTTACCTTTTTCCTCTCCTCTTTCCTTTCTCTCTTTCTTCCTCTGGCTTTGCAGTACAAAACTTCCTTTTCCTGTCTCTGTAAGTAAAGATTTATCACTGCCCTCCTCTATAACTGCAGTTACCTAATACTCTCTTCTCTTGACCTTTCCCACTGCATCCTTTAAAGAACTCCCCAGAAGGTTCTGACAGAAAATGGACCTATTTAAACGTGCCTGAAGCAGATGGTGACACTGTGAGTCCTCCTGAATCTTCTGCCTAGCTTCCTTTTAATGTTTCTCTTTCTTTTCTCCCTTGTGTGTTGAAGGCTATACCTGTGTGTCCTTGCAAGGTTCCTAGGTGGGAGGATTGTAACTTTTCACTTTTATAACTTTTCCTAATGGCTCTGTCAGCAGTTGTCTGAGGAGACTCAGTAAAAATAAGGTGGGCAGCTGAGCCAGAAAGGCAAATTTTGTCTGTCTATTTCTTTCTACTTGGAACTTCTGTGAGCTCACAATTTCTATAGCCTTTCTGCTCTTTGGTTGATGCATGAATTAAATAGTGGCAATTTAGATTTGGTCATGTTTATAAATAGGTTTGAGTCCTGCATGGAAAAAACATGTCTAGACATTTCATTTATTTTTAATTACTCTCTTTTGCATCACATAGAAGCAAGTGGTATTTCTGTTCTATCATACATTTATTTTCTCTTTCAAGTCCTAACAAGTGAGATGTTTTTGCAAGGCTGTGGCTATGAAAAACAACAACCCAGAAGAGATTCTAGGAACATGTCATTTGTTTAAGCCTCTGAGTCCTTTCTCTCCCTCCCTCCTTCCAGACTAGCATCAACAGCATGCTGAGTGTCTATAGTGAAACTGGTGACTATGGCAATGTGAAGGTCAGTGGTGAAATCCTTCTCCACATCAGCTACAGCTACAAAACAGGTGCCCTCAACATCCTGGTGAAGAGTTGCAGAAACCTGGCAGTCGCAGATGAAAAGAAGCAAAGGACTGATCCGTAAGCAATGCAGAAGCATTTCGTTTTAGGCTCCACCAAGGGTGTCCTCATCCATGTCATCTGCAGTGGCATGGCCTGGGGTTGTGATACAAACCTGGGGACTCATAGGATACAGTTTCTCCAAGCCAGTGTTTTGAGAGTGGTTGGTTTGGAGTTCCTGGTGAGAAACCACAGAATGTTAGGGGTTGGAAGGGACCTCTGGGAGATCATCTAGTTCAACCCCCTTGCAAAGCAGGTTCACCTGCAGCAAGTTGCACAGGATGGCGGCCAGGTGGGTTTGGAATGCCTCCAGAGATGGAGACTCCACCACCTCTCTGGGCAGCCTAGTCCAGTGCTCTACCACCCTCAAAGGAAAGGAGTTCCTTCTGATGTTTAGATGGCACTTCCTATGTTGCAGTTTGTGCCTGTTCCCTCTTGTTCTGTCCCTGGGCACCACTGAACAAAGCCTGGCCCCATCCCCCTAACACCCACCCATTCAGTATTGATAAGCATTGAGAAGATCTCCCCTCAGTCTGCTCTTCTCCAGGCTACCCAGCTCCAGCTCTCTCAGCCTTTCCCCAGCAGAGAGATGTTTAAGTCCCCTAATCATTTCTGTAGCCCATTTCTGTAGCCCTTTCCTGTACCCTCTCCAGAAGTTCCCTGTCCTTCCTCAACAGGGGAGCCCAGAACTGGACCCAGGACTCCAGCTGTGGCCTCACTAGGGCAGAGTAGAGGAGGAGGAGAACCTCCTTTGACCTGCTAGCCACACTCTTCTGGATGCACCCCAGGATGCCCTTGGCCTTCGTGGCCACAAGGGCACATTGCTGGCTCATGGTCATCCTGTTGTCCACCAGGACTCCCAGGTCTTTTTCCACAGAGCTGCTTTCCAGCAGCTCAGTCCCTAACCTGTCCTGCTCCATGGGGTTATTCCTCCCCAGGTGCATTACCCTGCACTTGCCCTTGTTGGCAATTCCATAAGGTTTCTCTCTGCCCAGCTCTCAGCCTGTCCAGGTCACACTGGATGGCAGCACAACCTTCTCATGTGCCAGCCACCCCTCCCAGCTTTGTGTCAGCAGCAAACATGCTGAGGGCCCACTCTATTCCTTCATCCAGGTCACTGATGACTGTACTGACCATGACTGGACCTAGTACTGATCCCAGGGAACACCACTCATTGCAGACCTCCAACTGGACTCTGTGCCATTGTGCATTTTCTGTGTGTTCCTTAGGGCAACATGTGCTTGTTCTGTGGAAACAATAAGATTACCTAAATTACCAGACCTGTTTGGTAGCAGCCTCTGAAGAAAAAAAAACCCAAAAACATAGGAAGGAACAGGGAGACTGCACTGATTTCTTGCTAGAATCATATGAGGATAGTGATTGTTTGGAGGGAGGGATGGAGATAACTCTGGTTTTATGCATCCATAGATTTGCTTTGCGAGGACCATGTTTTCTGAGCTCATTATAGTTTTCAGTGTAATATGTAAACTTTCATCAGGCAGTACTAATTAGTGTGTACTAATCATCAGTAAGTACTAATTACTAATCAGTAAGTACTAGTAGATCAGTACTAATCATGTGTAATCCTGCAGTATGCAAGGTATGATTCTTTCCTTCACTTGTCTTTTCAGGGTACGTGTTCTCATATGCAGCCAGTCCTCAATGGTATATTAGGAAAGGAGAAGTTTTGGGGAAAGCTTTCAGCATTCCTGAGGATGTTTATTAACTTATTACCTACATTCAACTTTGCCTTTTGTTCTTC
Source organism: Galbula dea (assembly GCA_013399015.1). Taxonomy (NCBI): domain Eukaryota; kingdom Metazoa; phylum Chordata; class Aves; order Piciformes; family Galbulidae; genus Galbula; species Galbula dea. Next base: position 156,745 of record VWZX01005652.1, read on the forward strand.
TGCTCCTCTCTGAATAACATCACTATGTGTGTGGATACAGACCATGCCTTTCCAGGTGTCCCATAGTCTCTGCTACATTGCTTAGACTGCAAAACTGAATTTCCTCCTATTTAGTGCTGATGCAGGAATGTCAAACCCTTGCTCCCTCTGCTCCTTCCTTTAGCTCCTTGCTAACCATGTCCTGCTTGGTCTGCAGCTATGTCAAAGCTTACCTCCTGCCGGACAAGTCTCGCCAGAGTAAACGCAAGACCAAGATTAAAAGCAACAGCACCAACCCAGAATTTAATGAAACACTGAAGGTGAGAACATTGCTCTCTCTCTCTGGCTGTGATGAATGTTCCTCTTGTGCTCACAGACCTTTTCTGTTTCAGTATGGAGAGGAGGGTTTGGAAGAGATGCCTCACAAGGAAGTGTATTTAAGCAAAGCTGTCTAGTAATATCTAAGTTGCAATTTCTGGCTTTCAGCATGGAGGAGGTGGTTTGGTTTGTGCCCCACTCCCTCAGAGGTAAAACTTCTATTAGTTACCAGAGGTCTCTTTCATAGGTTAGGTATGAGGAAAAAGGTTCTTCACCCAGAGAGTGGTGGTGGAGCACTGGAACAGGCTCCCCAGGGATGCCACCAACTCTCATGGAATTTCAGAGGCATCTGGACAATGCTCTTAGGCACCATGGGGTGACTTTGGGGCTGTCCTGTGCAGAAATAAAAATTGTGCTCAATAATCCTTGTGTGGGTCCTTTCAACTCAGGATAGTCTAGGAAAACTGCTGATGTTCCTCTCTAACCTGAGCTCAGAGGTGTTAAAAGCACCACAAGGATTTTGCAAGCCCTAAGCTAGCAACTGATGCTGAACTAAAGTGAGATTAAAGCTTCCCATCGAGGTGATTTTGAGGAGAAAATAACCTTCTGCAGTAAAATCAGAACTTCCATGGAGACTTTAGTTTATTTGTAAAGTGGATCTGCCTTGGATAAGAAAGTGCCAACAACAGCTTCGCTCCCTGCCTTCCTAAAAAGCTGTGGGAAGTTCATTTTCTGTTGCTAAAGACAATGAGATGACTTCCTTGAGGCATGTGGAGCAGAGCACCCAGGCTCTTCCTTCCCTTTTACCCACATCTCCCTCCAGAGGCTGAGCAATTTGGAGCATCTCATGAACTCCTTCACCTCCTTGGTTCTGTGATACAGGTGGGAATGGCAGAGTTTCTGCCCAGTTCACTCACTCCCTCTCTGGCACCTGGACCACAAGGTGGTGATTCCCTTTCCTTGGTGACTGACAAGAGTGATCCCAGCCAGCTGTCATCAGGCCAGAAACTCTTTAGTTTCTCCCTGATGCTTTAAATAACTCACTTCTAATAGAGGTTAGTAGGTGTTCTGTGGCCAGTATACTTAATTTAACCTGGCTACAAAACCATCTTGCAGAGTTGGACACACTTGGTCTGGCCAGAGCTCCTTGCCAAGGCAGAGTGTGTCTTGTAGAGCCTCACTTTTAAATGGTTTATAGTAAAAACTTGCCTGAACTTTTGGTGGGGGGAAGAATAAATAAAAAGGTGTTGGACTCTCTTGTTTAGCAAACTAAACATGTTTGCTAGTAGGGAACTGGGTGAGAATGGGACATGGCAGCTTCTGTTTGTCTGAACTGGTGCTACTGCTAGAAAGGAAAAATAACTAAGCCTGCTTTTTATGCTGTTCTTGCTAAGTAGGACATTTCTTGCAGGGGAGCTGTTGGCATTTAGGAATAAGCATTGTAGACGTGTGAATATATATATACATAGACACATCATCTCCAAAAGCTCAAGCCAGTTGGCAAGCCACAAAAGTGTGTGTATGTTCAGACATTGTTCTTGATGCAAAAAACCCCTGAAGACATCTGGGTTTCCTCATCTAACACTTGGAGAAAGCTGAATTTCAGGGAACTAATGAGCCTTTGGCTAGAAGCAGAGTGTGCAGAGCTAGAATTGCAGATGTTTAGAATTGTCTGTCTACTTGCTAGAATGGGATGGTTCTTCACAGGAGTTGTTCAACGCCAGTGAAAGAAGGTGATGAAGAAAGCTGGTGAATGCTTTGCAGATGCATTTTGACTTGTTTTCAGAACAGGTTTTCAAAGATACAATTAAAAAAGAGGGTAGGACACTTATTTCTAGGAAGTAGTGTGCACAGGGTGCCTGTAGGGATGAAAAAGTAGAGGTTTCTTCTTATAGCCTGAACTTTGATGTTGATCTGCTTCTTTTACATGTAAAGGTTTACAAACTAAGCTTTGTTGATTTGCTCCTTTTACCTAAGCTTCTTTTACATACAAACTTTGATGGAATTAGCAGGATCATGCTTTTGAAGCATTGTAATTCACCTTATAGTCCTAAATCCTCAGGAAATAATACTGGAGAAAAACCCTCACCACAGTCATGACAGCAACATTAATTACCACTGAATGCAGACTGCAAAGAAAAGAGTTAGTTTTAACATGAACATTATGAGCTTTCTAGCAAGGTCCATCAAGAAACCCAAATCTTCCTTCCTTTGTTAGCTGCTGTGGGCTTCATGGCATTGAACTGGAGCTGTAAAAGGCTCCCTGGAAACTGTTATTTATGCATATTTTGAGTTTCTTTTTCTCTTTCTCTCTTTTTTTTGTGTGGGTAGTATGTCATCAGTCACACACAGCTAGAAACCAGGACCCTGCAGCTTTCTGTCTGGCACTATGACAGATTTGGACACAACAGCTTCCTTGGGGAGGTGGAAATTCCATTTGATTCCTGGAACTTTGAAAACAAGGGAGATGAGTGGTTTGTGCTGCAGCCCAAGGTAAGGGGTTCCAGGGCCTGCTAGAAGTGCTGAGGAGGTCAATTTAGCAATGCTTAGCTGGATTGCCTTTGGAATGTGCTTATAAAATGGTGACTTTGAGTGGTCATAAAATCATATAAGGTAATAGATGAATCAGTTGCAAGTGCTTCACACCCTTCAGCTGTGGCAAAACTGACTGGCTTAGTCACCTGAACTAGGAAGGTGCAAGATGAGGATCAGTTGGTTTGTGAAACAGGACTGGCATTGGACTTAGCTAAGGATGGGATGACTTCTGTCTCTAGGGCACTTCCTGCTTTGGCAAGGGTGTTTGTTTCTGGAAGGGATTCAAAGAGCTATTGTCAGGTAGAGAATTAAAGGCTTTTTTTTTTTTGCCTTGCTTGCTGCTGCCACAGCTAGAATCCCCAGAAATGCTGGGAATTGCCTCTTCAGAAGGTGTCTTTTTCTTGCTGCAGAAAAATCCAAGGTTTTTCTGCAAGTGATGTGAAAATAGACATTTTTTTCCCTTTGTGTTTGTTATTTTGAAGAAAATAGTGCTTTTAAGAAAACAGTTTTAGGGGGCAGCCAGTGTGGGCTAGGGAGTACAATGCAGAATACAGAACATAGAGTACAATCCAGAACATAGAGTACAACATCTAACATTTGTTTTTCTTGCTGGTTTTATGTGAGATTGGTCTGAAATTGAGCTTCCTATCGTGCAGGAGTTTCTTTGGCATCTTATTACAGTCCCTGGGGATTTGTATGTGCATGGGTGGCTTCTGTTAATCCTAACAGGGATAAAAAAAACACCCAAGACAGTCATGAAGTTCTCCTGCTCAGGAAAAAAGTAGTGAGGCACTAAGCATTTCAGCCATTCCAGCTGGAAGGTATTGTCTAATTAGTTCCAAGACCATTACAAAGGTTTTTAAATGAGTTGTTTTTTTTTTTACCCAAAGAAAGCAAACACAGAACTGGTCTTCTCTGCTTCCTGAATTGTTTTTTGTCCTAAATAATATTTCTAGACCTAAAATACTTCTAAGATTTTTTGGTCAGCAAAGATAACATCTTAAAAGAAATTCTCAATGATTGCATTTTGAATTAAATAGGTTAATGCACATGCAAATTACATGCTGCTCTCCCTGCTTGGTAGAGACAGGAATGGCAGTGAAACATTTCCTGGCTTTTATTGCAGCACTTTATGCTCTGTCATGAATCATTTAGCTGCTTTAGTGAAAAGGTTGGAGTCTTGCAAACTTGTTCCTTCAATGGCCATTGAATGTCTGCTTTCAAGAGGAGTGTGGTTAAATCAGAAAGGAGAAAATGGTTCTGTGGTTAAAGGGGGGACAGAGTCTAGAGCCATGTTATATGTGGGTCTTGGGGGGGGGAAGCTTTCCATGTTGTTCCTAAGAACTTAAACCCATTCTATGATTCTAAGATTCAAACATTTATCAAACAAAAAAGATGCAGAAATAGTAGGAAAGGAAAAGGACAGTGGCTTTCAAGAAGTGTTTCTCTTTCAGAGCTGGACTCTGCTCTCTCTTCCCTCACCTCAGTTCTCCACATCTCCATTCCAAGAGTGCCTCCTCTAAAGCACATGAAACCAATTATGGTTTAAAGTGTTGATTAGGGGAAATAAGGGCTGAATATCAGCTTAAATTAGCTACAGTTTATACCTCCAAAAATAAGTTTCAGGGTTTTTTTTAAATCTGTTTGTTTGCTTCTCTTACTCATGCTAGATTGTATGTTCATTGAATAGTGTTTAATGCCGCTTGGCTTTATTGCTCTGAGAGCCTGCATTCCCTAGCTCATAAAGGTCTCTAAAATGGGATTGCATTCAGCCTGGACTCTCCAGTTCTCTGAAAATGGACTGGTATTTCTGGAGATGTCCAAGTCATGCTTCTAATATATTTGTACAACAAAATTCAAATCACAAAGGAGGAGGTGAGTGATTAACCTTAGCTGGATTTTCCTGGTTTCTTTGGTTGCTTTTTCTTTCCAGGTGGAGGTTGCAGCAGATGTTGGCCTTCAGTATAAAGGAGAACTGACAGTTGTGTTACGTTACATACCCCCAGACAGAAACCTAATGCTTCCTCTGGGGCAGCTTCAAGGTAAAGCAACTATTAATCTTTACTACTCTTGACTATTAAAACTCCTCATTGGGTTGAAGACTCAAATCACACTCACACACTCTCACACACAACACTAGTTGTCTTTAACTGTGAAAATAGTGAACCCTGAGTATGCTCCTCCTCCTCCATCCTCTTCTCTTACATTGGACTTCAGGAGAGAGGAGGAAAGAGAAGTAAGCATGGCTGTGACCTAATTAAAGAAGAATCAGACATGAGATAACATGACTGAGGACAACCACATGGAAATAGTCAGCATCCCAGTCTGTGGGTTCTTTGTTCAGCTACTTAGATCCAGAGGATAGCTGGTCAGAGGAATAGACTTAGTTCTTCATGCTTCATTATCATGAAGCTTACCTCTCTCTTCAGGTCCACTTCTTTGTCCTGCTGGAGTTTACTATATTACTACTGTCATTCAGTCCTGGAAAATATGATTGGAATTCTTTAGGGAAACTCATTATTTTCATCAGCAGTGGACAGGGGAAAAGAGTTACTAACTTTTTGCATGAGGAGCAGCATTTTCCCTTTCTTTTTTTTCCCCTTTTCCTTTCCTCTGTCCCTTTGCCTCTCCTTTCCTTTGTCCGTCCCTTCTTTCTCTGACAGAGTCCCTTCCCTCTGTTAGTAGTAATTTCAAGCTTTTCTCTCTCAAAAGCAAATTTTTGGCTCAAAAGTCCAGATATACACTACTTGCTTGTTTTATTTTTTGGAATGAGTCCATTTGAACATCATTCCTGATGTTTCCAGCCTGACTCAGTGTGTACAATCCCTGCTCATAAGCCTCTTACAATCCACAGCAGCAGCTTTTATTCAGATGAGGCATGCTCTCCTCTCAGGTTCTTTTATCAAATGTGCAGTGATTTCTCTGTCCCTACCTCCTTAGTTTATCTACCCCCAGAGAATCAGAACCTCCTCATAAGGAATACTTGAATCTCATTGCAGGAAATGATGAAAAAAATAGTAATAAAATGTAACCCAGCCAATTTATATTTCCAAATCAATCTTGCAGTGTATATTTAATTTTTGCTGCTGTTGTTGCAACTCTGTTTAGGAAAGAAGAGCTGCAAAAAGGGGAGAAAGGGAGACTCTCGCTTGCCATCTGGGGGTGTACTAGAAGTCCTCGTCAAAGAAGCAAAGAACTTAACAGCAGTGAAGTCAGGAGGCACATCTGACACTTTTGTGAAAGGGTCTGTGGTTTGGTTTGCTTTCCTCTCCATTTTTTATTGACTGCAGTGATTCATATTTTGAGTGACCCTTTTTTTCCCCTCCCCCCAATATATCTGTATATGTGTGTAGCACATAAATAGCACCTATAAAAGCTGTCATGCTCCACTGAACTGTAGTTCCTCCTAGTGGGTGTCACCTGAAAGATGTTATCTTGATCTTGTAGTGTGCTTCAGACTATCACTAGGCTGGTACACTTTGGTAACCAGACCACCTGATCCCACCATGGCTTGCTCACAGCATCACAGAATGTGAGGGGTTGGAAGGGACCTCTGGAGATCATCTAGTCCAACCCCCCCCCCCATCAGATCAGGGACACCTAGAGCAGGCTGCACAGGATGGTGTCCAGGTGAGGTTGGAATGTCCCACCTGGAGCTTGCAGCAGACTTCAAGGAGAAGATGATGTCAAAGCCTTTCTACGTGAGCAGTAGCAACATGTGGCAAATCTCTTTAGTGAGTGGTGCCTGCTCTGGCTGGCAGGAGTCTGTTTTCCTTGGACTATTGGGCTGCCATGTCATGTCTGTGATGGCCAAATGCATGATCTAGTTGCCATGAAGAAGCTGAGGTGCTGCAGTGATCTAATCTGCACTGTTAGCTCATGGGTATTGCCAGGTCAAAGCTTGCACAGGGCTCCTGACCAAGGTTTAGTGTATAATTTGTCTGGATTTTTGACCAGATGTGCAACCACATTGTGATTCTGTTATCTTTGCTAGAGGAGGTGAAGGTATAGACTGAGAACATTTGTAGGCATCTCTGTTTTTTCAGCTAGTGTGAAGTTCTTCTAGTTTCACTGAAGAAATTACCCACTAAAGATAAAAAGTGAAGAGCTTGTCAGCCTTTACAGCATTTGTAAAGCAGGGCTTTAGGCAACTTAAATTAATGATGCTAACCTGCTGAAGTTCCTTCCTTATCAGTCACTTCCATTTCTTTCTGGAGGGCCTCCTGTCCTCCTCTGATAGGAACACTGGGCGTGTTGCCTTCAGATGCCACCTCTGGCCAGCCTTTTTATGATCCTGTCTGTATTTAGCCTCAGTGAAAGAAAAATTGCTGGCCAAGACCCAAAACTTGGGGCCAGAAGACCTACTGCCAATTTCTGCTGGTGGTAACTGACATTGTAAGAACAAACAGGGCACAAACCCAAAATATGCACTTCAGGTATATGTTTAATAACAGTAGGGAGACAGGGTCCTGATCCCATTTGAGCCTCTGGATGATTGTGATTCTCTGTGAAGGTTATGTGACATCTATATAATCAAGTTTCTTCTTCTCTCTCTGCCAGGTACCTGCTACCAGATGACAGCAAAGCTACAAAACACAAAACTCCTGTCATAAAGAAGAGTGTGAACCCTCAGTGGAACCACACCTTTGCTTTCAGTGGGCTGAATTCAAGGGATATTCATAATGTCTGCCTGGAACTGACTGTGTGGGACAAGGAATCCCTCTCCAGTAATATCTTTTTGGGAGGTGTCCGTCTGAGCACTGGAAATGGTAAGGTCCCATCATCGCTGTCCTTATTCTGCTCTTCTGCTTCCTCACCTCATGCCCTTCAGCTCTCTGAAGGGCAGAAATGTTACTGAGTGTTTGGGAAGTATGTGAGCTGTTGGAAAGAGTGAGCAAGGACTTGTAGTAGCTGCTTACTAATATGGCCAAATGCCTCCTGTTTTCATGATTGGCAGGTGTAAGTAATGGGAAGGAGGTTGACTGGATGGACTCTCAAGGGGAAGAGCAGCACCTCTGGCAAAAGATGATTGACAGCCCAGGAGCTCCTGTGGAGGGGATACTAATGCTGAGATCCAGCATGGGAAAGCGCAAGCTCTGACATTCAGACAATAACAAGGACTCCTGACTTCAGTGGGGGTCAAACTCTTGTTACTTTGCTCATTGGGACATGAGGAACTTGGGTGTTAAGGCTTTTGAGTGACATTTGAATGCATTCTGCACTTTCATGCATGTGTTCTTCACCCAGGCTTGCTGTGCAGGTTTATGTTTCTCCTGAAGCCAGGGAGAATCTGACCTTGTGCAGACATGGAACTGGCTATCTGTGTCCTTCCTGGTGAGTGCTGCACAGCTGAGGGACACCTGCCTGGGGGGAGGTGTTGCACAGTGACCAAATCCCCTGGTTAGTCATTTAGTAAGTAAATGCCTGGTTTACATATCTCCCTCTGGGTCAAAGATGGCCTAGAAGACAGCAGTGAGACAGTACAAGCAGAATCAAGAGTCTGTGTTTTGGTATTTGAAAGAAAAGAAACCATAATGGTGTGAAGGATAACAAACAATGTGGGGTTTTTCTCATATTTGCTTGGTGGCATGTGCAGGATAGCAAGGTTAGGACCAAGGAAGCCACCAGGGAAGGCCAAATGCACTGTGTTACCCTCTAGAAGCAGGCAGCAGGTGAGCTGCTGTGCAGTGCCAGTGGGCTGGCATCCTCTGGGTTAGTTTCATGCACTGTGTTGAAGGGAGACTCAGTTCAACCTCACCAAAGAGCCTCTGATGAGGAGAGGTCATCACAGCTCCCCAGTTTCCAGAACTACATGGCATTATTACTCTGGTTTTCATCAGAGAGCTCCAGCCAAGGTCTTCTGATGTCATTGAACAGATATTCACATGCCTGTCCCCATCTGGTGCACCTCTGAGATGAGGCACACACTGGGTTTGGAGATAGCTCTCTAACAACTTGGTTCAACAGATCACGTAGTCAAGTGACATGCTGAAAGCACAGGCCAGAATGATCTGCACAGCTGTGGGATTGTCTCTGGATGGGCTGGGATCTCATCCAGGCATGCCCAAATATATAAATCATTAACCAGAGTAGGGCTTTTGTTCTCCTGAACATCCTCCTGTGAGTCAAGAGTGGATTTAATGCTAAGAGTGGGGTATGGGCCAGTTATGAACTGGGACAATTGGTCAGGAGTAATTTTACCATTGAGTTTCCTGAAGTGGTTTTATACCTCCTTAGGTCTCCTGTTCTTTGGGGGGACTTCTGCAGGTCAGCTCTGAAAAGCATGCTGGTTTGAAGAGTTGTTGTGGGCTTCTCCTACCCTAATGAGATGGGATTGTAACTGGATTGGATCCTAAGATAATTGCAAGGCAAGTGCTGGCTCAGGCTGTAAGGCAAAGGAAGCTCAGTAAACTGAGTGAACAACATTTGGCCTGAATTCTCCAGAATTAGAACAAAACCTCCTCTTTGATCTGCTAAATTCATCTGCAGCTACTCTTCCCCTTTTTAATTTATTTATTTATTCCCCTCTAAGATGTTTATATTTTTGGGAGCAATGAAGTGTTAGCACTAAGGAAAGAAACCCAGCCTTTCAAACAATGGCTCATTCATTCCCTCTGGACCAACACATCACTGTTCAAAGATCTCTGTGAACAATAAAGGCCATAAAATGTAACTGGGTTGAGAAAGACAAATGTTGTTCTTCACAATCCAAAACCTGCAAGAAATGCAGACTGAACAGCAGAATAGGAACTGATAAACTGAGTAACTCCAGCTGGAAATGTTGACATCTGCAGCTGTCCTAGTGTACAATTAGGTCCAGTAAGTTCTCCCTCTTCCTTCTAAAGGGCAAAAATTCCCATTCTGAGCCTGCACCTGAAATTACTGACCAGACTGTGACTATACTGTAGATGTCAACTGCAGTTCAGCATATGAAGGGAACAGTTTCACCTGGGAAAGCAATTTTGGCCAAGGTGTTGATGTTTGTCACTGGTGGGATTTAGGTAGTAGAGCAAAATTACCTCCTAGGTGAGCAGTGACAACTCTGTACTGTGGCAGCACATAATAGATGTCACACTGCCTCAGAGGAGCCTCTGGGAGGCAGGTGATGATGAGCATCAGCTAAAAGCAGAGCCATTGGGAAAGCTTTGCTCTTCTGGGATGTTATCAGCAGGTTTGTAGGAGCGTCTGATTTGGGGGAAATGTCACGTTTAATTCTCTCTCTTATATCTCTCTTCTCTTGCCTTACAAAATTGATTCTGGGCTGGAAAAAAAAAGCAGGAGATGGTTAACTGATTAATCACCAAGATGTGATTTCTTAGCTCCCAGCTATTTGAATGAATTGCCAGGGTTGTGCATCATCCCTCAGTGTGTGTGTTACCAAGGCTGAACAGACAGAAAGCCAGCGAGTGAGGCTCAAGCCTTCCTTCTGTCTGCATGTTCATGGTGTTGAAGGTGCAGACATGGTTTTATCCAAGGCTCATTTTTGGGGAGAAGATAGCCACAGTTTTAACACTGATTCAGAACCTCCTGCCCTGAGGAAATGGCCACAGCAGAGCTGAGGTTTCTGAAGTATTTTTTCCACAGAGACTTGAAGAATTGAAGGTGAATGAGTGGAGAAGAAACCTTTCCTACAGTGGTGTTTGGAAAGTGTGTTGCAGGATGCAATTTACTGACACATCTTTTTCTAGCAGGGTAGCTCTAGGGCTTCCAGCACTGTATTTTTTTTCCCCTTTGTGATTTGGTTTTGAGGATTTAACCCATTAAAGAAGAATTCAAGTGCAACTTTCACTGCAGAACATCAAGTGGGGCCAGTAGACCTGTGGTTACTGCCAGTACCCATCCAAAGGAGCTGATGCTGAGGGATCTGCAAGCCCTGCCACCAGACTTTGGTATCCAGCCCTGTTCTCTGGAAGTTTCTCTGCTCACTTTTATCAGCTCTATGGGGACTTCAGTCTCCTGCAATGGAAACGCTCTTGCTTGCATGCTCAGCTGCCACAAGCGAGCTGAACCAGGTTTGAAATGGCCTCCTCATCTCCTTTACCACCATCAGGTAACGTCTGAGCAAGGGTGGGAGGAGAGCTGCTCAGAGAAGACCCAGAGGGACACCGTGGCCATCTTCCTGGGCTGATCCAAGTGCCATTGCCTTCCTTGAATGCCTTTTAAGATGCCACATCTTGATTTTTCTTTCCCAGCTGGATGCTTTAAGGTGATTTAAGGGAGGAGGCAGTGAGATGGTGAGTATGCTTTGACTGGAAGCTTATTCTTCTGGACCTCTTCCAATGCAGATTATGCTAAGGTAGCACGCAAGAAGCATTTTTATGCATTGTTTTCCTTTTTCTTTTCCTGCCTGGCTAGGCCCTGCTAAGTGCGCAAGTTGTCTTCTGCAGACTCCCAACTAAATTACAACAGCAGAGCAGCCACTGGTGCCAACTGATAAGGAGAAGTAACAGGAAGGCTGCATTTAGACTGCTGTAATTTTCACAGAGTCATGAAGGCTGGAAGAGACCTCTAAGCTCATCAAGTCCAACCATCAACCTAGCACCATTTATAGGTGGGTTGTGGTTTGGTTTTTTTTAGGTTGCTTTTGAAACTCACTCTGGCTGCATCTTGGCTCTTTATGGAGTTATTTCAACAATTCTACTTCGTGGCTCTGTGCTGCTGCTTGGTGTCTGTTTTAGAGGATAGTTCTCATTGCTGAGCTCTGCATACAGCCAAGTGTAAGTCCCTTGGTTCAGCACTTAAGAGGATGTCTCATGTCCCTCTCCTTCTACCTTTGTTCTGCTTCAAATCTGTCCTTAGCTATTTGTTTATTGACCCTGCTGGTGGTGAACAGTAGTAGCAGTAAATAGCACTGCAGTATGTTCCATCCTGCCCTAATTTAACCAAACAAGAGTGTTTTCTACCCAGGGTATGCATTTTTGTGCTGCTCACTGTAGGTTCAGTTTTGACAAAGGCAGCTGCTGCTACATTTGCAGCCATTGTCAAGATAACTGGTCTCTCTTTTCAGTTAAAATACTGAAAAGTTCCTGTGTCCTTGTCTCTCTTAAAATGCATGCCAGTAAACTTAGTTTACTAAGTTTACTGGGAGTGGAAGGTCAAATACCCAGAAACTGGAAGGCAGCTGCAGGTGGGGGAGTTCCCTCCTACCATTCCTCTGCTCCTTCTACCTTTGCTTGGGGCTGTACTTAGGATTTGCTTGGAGGGTGCTGTGATGTGGGTCTGGAGGACACCTCTAAAGTTCTGGACAACTAAACTGCAGTCTGCTCTTGGAGGTGACAGCCTTGAGGTGACAACCTAATGCCTGCAGTTCAGGCCCTAGTTACTTTCTGGGTGCTTAAGGGGCAACATGGTAGTAAGTAGATAGGCACTAGAATGTTCTGCATGGACATTGCCTTTCCCACCTGTTTCCCTTGCATTTCAGAGCATGCAGCAGGTGGTTCACTGCTTGGAATAGGCCAAAGAAATGCCAAGTGTTACTTCTCCCTGGCTCCTGGAGGCCAGGCAACCCTGCTGCCCTCTGCTAACCCTTTCCCACTCTTCTCACCAAGCTGCCGTAGAAACATCCTCCAGCCATGGACACCGAGAAATAGACAACAGCTACATGACCAAGAAGAGCTGGACCATCTCCTGCTGGTGAGAAGCCCTCACTCCCTTCTTCCCTCCTGGGGATGTTCAGCACTAAGAGGCTCAGGTGAGTGGCTGGAAGTGAGCTAATGCTGAGGCTGCACAACCGGAGCTCTGCTATTTCAACCACCTCAGTTTAAAAAGTGTTTTGCCCTCCTAAATGTGTTTAAATGTGCTTTAGGTTACTTTGTAGCCTCTAACTTCTCATTGATGCTGTCACTTAGACCTAACTTCATGCTCTTAGGTAAGTACTGAGCTGTACCAAAGCTGCATGTTGTAGTTATTTAGTCAGGAGCTCTCAGGCTCATCGGGGTTTTCATTAAACCATGTCACTTTCTGTCCCAGAGCTGAACGGGCTTCTAGGAATGTGCAACTTGCAATTATCTCTGTCCTCTGCAGGCATAGAGGAGGTGTGTGACTGCAGGGCTTGTTCTCATCAAATCAGGAGGCTTCTTGGGTAGGATCTAGGGAAAATGAGGCCATTTACAAATGATTTTTTCTTTGTGCTCATGAGAAATTGCTGCCTGCCACAATTTATCCCAGGAGTTTTGTTTCCAAAAGATGCTGCATGACAGAAACATGAAATCATTTCTGCTCTCAAAATGACTTTTTGGTTCATGTTCAAAAGTGGAAAGTATCTCCAGGCTGGTGCAGGAATCACCAGCCCATGGCTCTATCCACAGCCTGGGATCTGTCACATCTCCTGTGATGCACAGCCTGGAGGTACCAGCAGAAAGGGCAGGACTTGGGACAGACCTTGCTTCTTGGAAAAACAGCCTTTAATCCTCCCAGCTAAAATTCCTCTTTCAAAGAGGGTTTGCCTTTTGGCAGCAGTGGCAGGATTAGAGCTGTGCCAGGAAAGACTCCAGCCTGCATGATTTTGAGGGAGCTGAAATTTGTTAAATGATCAAAAGAGAAGTGCACTAGTGTAGACACTGCACCTTGTTTACACAGTGTTACTCTTCTGGGACCCAAAGTCCACAGGATGAATTACTGAAATAGTTGGGAGTTAATATTTGAGTATATAAATGCTGGGCTAAAGCCAGAAAGACTGAGTCCCTTCTTCCCCAAGGGCCATTCTGTCACATCCCTGCAGAGCAGGCTGATTTGACTCCAAGAGAGGTGGCACATGATGGTTTTTCACTCTTCCCCACAAAAATGTACAACAGAAGATGCCAGAAACTAAGCAAGAACAGCTCCTGTTAATCACCAGATGTTCTGAGTGTAGAACTGTAGCTAGCAATCCAGTCACTCTTGCACTTTTCCTCCACTTCATTCCATTTCCTGTAGCAGCCTAGTGATTGCAGTCACCTTCCTGATTGCTGCAGCTGTCAAGCCCCCCCTCTTGTTTGCCTCCTGTTATGGATGATGATTTGGATCCTGCACCTAAATCAGAATGGAGCAGCAGATTGGAACTGCAGCAATACAGTAGGAAGATCAGATTGATTGATTGATTGATCTCTGGTTTAAGGTATCCTTACAGTGATTCTAGGACTTACTTTCATTTTGGTTTGATCACCAATATCTTGTCCTTGCCTCTTATTCCTAACAGCAATACTCAGATAGCTCAGTCAGGGCTTGGTTGGTTTCTTTTTTTCTACTCTCAGAGGGTGTGAGAGACCAAATTCTAGTCAGGATTGCTTTAAAGCTGCTGATAAACTGTTCTGCTGCTGACACCAGAGTCTGAAATGAAACAATATACAAATACAGTCAAAGACAAACAAGCAGTTGGCTGGAAAAAAACCCCAGGGCTGTGCTGATGGGTGGTAAAAACAAACAGCACAGACAGTGGTGTGCTGCTTTCCAGGCATGTCAAATTTTGCATCAGATCCTGTCAACCAAAGCTGTCACTAACTCAGAATATTCAGTCCTTTGCTTATATTCATCATGCACAATGTATTTTCTTGGCAGTGGTTTGGCAAGACTCTGGGCTACAATAAAAAGAGTAGAAAAGTACTTCTTGTGATTGCCTCCCTGCAGTTGTTATCAAGCAGGGAACTTTTGTCGTTCATTTCTAAGTGATGACTTGCAAATAAATATTTTCACAGCTCTGGGGAAATGAGTCCTTGAGGAAGTTTCCCTGGGGGTGATGCTTCCCTGCCATCAAACCAACAGCCTGCCTGTCTCCAAGGGGAAGAGTGGAAATAACTCTGCTACTCCAAGTCTCTTGGACATCTAAAGCCAGAAGCAGAAGCATACCAGGTAAGAGCATATGCTTCTATCAAGCACTGCAGTACATGGCCTTTAGTAATTACCACTCCTCTTCTACAGTCCTCACTGTTCCTTTATCATGTTCCTTCTGGTAAGGATTTCCACACTTCTGCTGTCAGCTCTTTTCTCCTTGCTGCTGATGCAGACAGACACTTGCATTGCCTTCAGCTTGTCCTTTGTGCCTGGGATGGACCATATCAGTGGACCTGAAAGACCCTGCTAGGTTGTTCGCACACTTTCAGTCTGAGCCTTCTGGATCTGTTTTCTTCTCAGGCCTCTGACTGTTAGGATAGCACAGGGCATGACGCTTTAGTTTATCTTGTGGTAGCCTTAGCTAGCAAGAGAGGTATTTTTGATCTCAGCTTTCATCTCCGAGAGGAATTTTAAGACAACTCTCTCTTTGCAAAACAAATATTTTATTCATAAAAAGACTTACAAACAGTAAGAAACCAACCCCAATTTTACACTGGATGAAAAATCCAAAAGAGACTCCCAGAAACACCTCAGTTCTTCACGCTCTGTACAATAAACTCCACTGGGTAGTAATCCTACCTACACACTGACCTAAAAGATGGCTGAAAGTACAAAACCCAATAAAGCATCATGCATACTTCTGTGCAAAGGAGCTGCAGAGCTGCACACACAAAAGAATCTGTACATCTGTCACTAAAAAAAAAAGCCATGTTTTGGGTAGCACCAAGGGGAGAATTACATGGATTAAACAACACAATAAATTCCCTGTATAACTGAAAGGCCTGTAATCCTGAATTAGGGACAGGACATCTAATTAGGGACATGACTGACCAATTTCTGCCTGCAGTTTCATCTCTTCTTTTCTCAAGGGGAAGTTGTCAATAAGTGCAAAGAGCTCAGCTGGCGTGGCTGGGAAAGGATAACGTTCCTTGTCCATGCCATGCTTGTCCATCACCACGATGTTGAAGTTGTAGTGGGGGATCCTCAGCAGCAGCCTGCAAAAATCAAACCAAATGCCTTTCGTTTAAAGCATGGCACCTTGGGGCACTTACAACTCCTAAAGGGCACTGCCTAAACAGAACCCCTGTGATGGAGCTGGAGTTACAAGCAGATTATTCCCTTTCTTAGCTGCCACGTGGTATCAAACCACAATGAGATCTAACAGGACAAGACTACTGGAGTCAGTTTTCTTTGCTTCCTAATAATAACCACCAGCTACCTCTCCAATTTAGGAGAACAGAGGCTGCTGCTAATCATGGGGAGGTCCTTTCTTTCCAAGTGCTAAAAGGGATCACTTGAGCTCCTGCTCAACTTTAGTCAAAGTACTTTTGCTTTCTTGAATAAAAGAGCAGCTCTTTCTGCTCTATTTCCTTTTATAGACAACAAATATGTTTATTGCTTGCAATCCAAAAAAACCCTTGGTGACGTGTCAGTGTTTGGATTTTTTTTGCTGTCCCCATTTAAAACTCTGTTTCTTCAGGCATATCACAGAAAATGTTGCCTAAAATGCTCCTGGATTTTTTTCCTAACTAACTACTACTTTCCCTTCCAATGAAGCCTTCACTGCTGGTTTTTTGTAGTCCTCCTGTCCCTAGGAAATGCTGGCACTTGAAATCTCCCTTTCAAGTGCAAAGCAACCCCCTGCCAGTCTGAAACCAAGGCAGAACAGTTGAAGCACCTCAGTAAAACTGCTGAATGTTGCAGCCAGGCTGAGATAATTTCCCCTTTCAAATACTGCCCATATCATTTCCAAATGTGGGACTTGAAAGAGCAACCACTGCTTCCCTTTCTAGCCTGGCCACAACCACGAGCAGAGCTGCAGAGAAGATCAACTGTCTCTCTGCTATTTGGGGATGCACTGGCAGCTCCTCCAAGGCTGTTGTTGCAGAGTGACTGGGACCTGTCCTGACTATATCAGACCAACTCCAGCACAAATCCAGCCATACGTGAAGTGTTTTCAGTGGCAGCAGCCAAAAAGAGAGACCTATAACATGGTCAAAGGCATACACAGAGAGTTCACACGAATCCAGAAATGGGTCAAGGAAGACATGGCCCTTGAAAGAGTGGCACAGACTTCAGCTTGTTTCACACTGACATGGGCAACCCTTTTAAGCGTGAAACTAGCTGAAGTCTGTGCTCCTGATTTCCTAAATATCAAATGCCCGTGAATTTGCAGTAGTGATTGCACAGGAGAGAGCAAATCAAGCACAGGATGATTTAAGGCTTATCAATTCCAACTGCCAACCTATCACCACTCTGTCCCCAAGTACCACATCTCTCCAAGTTTCTCATCAACATCTATCCTCCAGTGTCCAGCTCCGTACATCAGAGTAGACTATGTCTATTTATAGAGTAAGACAGAGAGAATCAAAAGCAATACATCATGTATGCTAAGGTGCAAAGATAACCAGCTTACTTTACCTTAGTTGCAAGGCAAGTGATGGGGGCAGCAGCTTCACTCCTATTCGTCCTATCTGTGCTGGGAAGACACCAACCAGTTCGACTACGGTAACGTGCCGGAGGTCTAAGCCACACTGGGCTGGCTGGAAGGGGTACAAGGAGGAGGTGAGTTAGCAGAGGGAGAATGTTTGCAGCAGGCCAGGAGTGTTCATAAAGAGTCTGATCATGAGTGAGATGGGCCAAACTGAAATGAGAGCAGACTGGAACATCTCTTAATTCTCCCTGTGAAGAGGTACAGCCTCCTAACTCCAGGGGATGGGGAGTGATGGATTCTGAACTACTCTAAGGAAAAACACACAGGGACCACCTAGGAGAAATAGCAACTAGATGCCAGGGTATTAAGCATTATGCCAGTAATCTAATTTGGTAGTCACAGCCAGCTATGTGAATGGAAGTCAACAACAGGAAGTTCTCTTTCATGCCAACTTGTTTCACCAGTTTCAGAGAGTGGGAAAA
The DNA here is from genome assembly GCA_013399015.1 of Galbula dea. NCBI lineage: Eukaryota > Metazoa > Chordata > Aves > Piciformes > Galbulidae > Galbula > Galbula dea. The sequence continues at coordinate 174,301 of VWZX01005652.1, forward strand.
GTACTGTAAGCCATGAAATTGAGTATTTTAAACTATGCCATTATGGTCAATAAATTGAATTGTCTTGCCAAGTTAATCTAATGAGGGGAAAAATGACTTGTAACAAAACTGTCACTTAAGCCAGCAGTTAACATCATGATGTTCATGTCCCCAGTGACTTTCATACTGAATTGTTACTGCTGTGAGAAAAGAAACAAGATAGAAGCACTTGCTGCTGTGAAGGAACACAGGACTGGCTCCTTTCCCTCAGGATCCAGATACATTTCTGAGATGCACCCCTCAGTCTAGCAAGAACCCAACAAAAGAGCATTGCATTTCCAGCACCTAAGGACAATTAAGTCAAGTTGCTGGATCAGTTCTCTGCTGGGTCTCTGGTTCTTTGGTTGCTGGGTTTTTTTTCCCCCCCCCCCTGGAACTTGTCACACTTCATTGCACTGTACTTAAAGCCTGTAAGCTTGGTTTGCATCAACTGCAACCTCTGAAGTGCTGGGTGGTTTGGTTTTTTTCCAACTTCTGTAGTAGCTAAGGGAATCATTATTGAGCACAAGATAATACCAAACTGATTTAGGGAGGATGGAAGAGGACCAGAACTTCCTGGGATTCAGCAACTGGACAGTCAGGGCAAAGTTCAGAACAGAGCTGAATGAGAGACTTGGGAGATGTTACAACTCAAACTCATGGCAAAGGGACTAACCCAGAACCAGTACTGCTTCAGCTCCAGTGGCTGCAATATCACAGCTGAAGTTCACTGATCTACATCAAACGGTGAAGCTTGGTCCTCTGGTCTCTTTCTGCAAAGGGAAAAACAGTTGCAGCCCCCCCAGAATGTGTCTTACCTGCAGCATTCCTAACTGCATCCTGTAGAAGAAGTTGGCTGCAGTAGGAGTTGAAATAATGAGCAGTCTCCGCTTCTCATAAAACTGGTCCAGAAGTGCAGCTGCAGTCCTCACATTCACATTAATATTCATGGCTAGTATTAAAGGGAAAATAAAAGTTAAGAGAGCATACTGAAAGCAGATCAATTTCTGAAAGCACAAACAAACTGCAGAAGCACAAGAAGAAATAAAGATAAAGAAATCATAGAATTGTCAGAGTTGGAAGGGACCTTAAAGATCATCTAGTTCCAACCCCCCTGCCACTAGATTAGGTTGCCCAGAGCCCCGTCCAGCCTGGCCTTAAAAGAAGATAACAGGTGAAAAACCCCTGGCCTTATCAAAGCCAACAATTTTATCTCAGATTGACTCCAGAATGTGATGTTTCGTGGAGAGCTCCAAGCTAAAACACTCTATCAATTGTGAGGTCCCATCATCATCCTAGGAAAAAGCAGCCAAAAGGTGACAAAGGCTTCAGCTCTAAGTGCAAACTGGCAGAGGAGACAAAGATCTTTAGTTTCTTACCTCAAGGGCATTAAAGTCTGCAGCTGTATTCCACCCCCCAGCCCTTCCCCAACACCTCCCTGCCCCAGGAATCACTGCTCTGGCAGCCTTTCTGGGACAGTGCCAAAATACTCACTTACGTGCACAGGTTGGCTCCATTCCTGACCATCCCGAGTTGTACTGGCACACTCGAGCTGGGCTTCCTTGCAGCTCATAGCCCCCAATGCAGGAGAACTCACATGTAGCCCCATAGTTATTTCCATCACCTGAACACTTGATGTAGCCATTATCTGGGGCATTTAATTTCACACAGCGCCTGACTTGAAGCAAGAAGCAAAAGAAAACCAACACCCTAAAATTAAAGCTGGGCATGAATCCCCCTCTTTGTTACAATGGGAGTATGGCCAATCAGTTACCAATAGAGAAGACATTTTTCTGTTTGCTTGCTGCATGATTAGAGTCATGCACTTAAAAAACCCCAACTGGCCAAACAAAAGCCTCTTAACTCATCTGTAAGCTAAATGAGCCAGATGTATGGAACCACAGAATGGTTTGGGTTGGAAATACTTTAAAGATCATCTAGTTCCAACCCCTGCTATGGACACACACACACACACACACACACACACAAATATGTTAGGAGTACCTTCTACTAGATAAAGTTGCTCAAAGACCCAGCCAGTCTGGCTTTGAACATTTCCAGGGATGAGGCATCCACAACAAATCTGGCCAACCTGTTCCAGAGCCTCAGCACCCTCCTCACAGTAAATAACTTCTTCCTTATAGCTAACCTAAATCTCTATACAGGTATGTATATATCTATATATATATATACAGGCATATGTACATGATTTGTGGTATCATGGTGACAAAAAGTCATGGAGCACAAAGAGAGCTGAAGCTGAAACCTAAAGGGTTTAACTCTCTCTATTCAACTCCAGATTTCAAGAGCTGGACTTGTGAAGGGGCAGCTCTACTTGACAGAGATGATAAAAAAACCCAAGCAACAACTTCCTTCACATGCTTGTTTCAGAAGCTGGCAAGCTAAGCATCAAGGAATAGCCAGCAGGATGGAAGGAGTGTGGAGCTGATTTATATCAAATGTGGCGTGGAAGGAGGGAAGGAGTGTGGAGCTGGAGGCAGGAGAGACAAGCTCTTCCCTGATGTGTGCAGTGCCAGCCAGCCACAAGCATTCTCCCTTTCATCATCAACATACAGCTTATATCCACATTTATATACAGACAAATACAGAGAAGAGGCCACTTCTCCAGTTGCCTGCTAGCCCAGATGCAAACCAGTGGCTGTATTTCTAGGGTAAGTAATCATTCTTACCTCTGACTTTCACCAGAAATTTGCAAGTGCCTTTGTTTTCAGCTCTGTCATACACAGTATATTGGATTTTGTGGTCACCTTCTGGAAAATGTGACCCTGGTGGCAGGCCTTTCAAAATAACACTAAAACAGGAGATAGAAGAGGACAAACAGTCATCAGTTGTGCAGTCTTCTCCTCCTGACAACCTTGTAAAAGCCTGAAGAGGGACAGCTGTGGCATGCTGAGATTGTCTGGCTGTGTTGCACAACTGGAGACTGAGAATAAGCAAAGGAAGAAGGTGGACAGTTGTGACCAGAGTAAACTTGCTACCATGAGCCCACCCTGGAGTTGTCCAAAAGGCTCCCAACTCTGCCTCTTCAGAGCTAGGAACAGTACAGTTACTCCTGTAACAAAGTCTACATGGGATGTTGCCTGCCAGACATTACTTCATCAAAAAGCCTTTGGAATTTCTTTATCCTGCAAAGTAAGCCTGATTTAAAAAAATATTTTAACTGCTGGCAATTGTCATAGATTTATTTATTACATCAGATCTTAACAGCAATATTGGTTTTAATTGTGCAATGAATTCTTCTTTCTGATACTAGTCAAATCATAGCAGTAAAAAGGCAATGTCATCATGTCTTTCAACAGCCTTTTTTTTTTGCCTTCACAGCAAACTGTAAATGTCTTGAAGCTGACAACTGGGAGCTCAACCACTAACACACTGTTACAAGATGTAACTTGCTTACTGGAAAAAAAGCAGCAGATTTTCTATACTGTTACCATTAATAATGAAGAGAGCTTGCCATAAATCCTGCATAGTCTCCTAGACAGTGATGCCATCACAAGCACACCTGGCTCTTCTGCAAAATGTGACACTGGAATCATTCAAACTGACAAGGATATTTTGAGGCAAGGGGCAACTTTAAATCCAGTGTTTGCATCTCCCTCATTTTCAACCAAGAAGCACTACTTCAAAGGTAGCTGCAGAATGCTTGGCCAGCAGGAGCCAGCCTAAAGATAATTACAGATATTCACCTAGTCAAAATTACCTCTGCTGCTACCTCCAAAGCACTATTCTCTCTTCACTGTTATATAGAAAAGGGAACTTGCTGACTGTGAGAGCCACAAAAAAGGTCTGGAAAATTTCCCAGATGCAGTCAAAAAATGCTGTTGTTTAAATCCCATGACCACAACAATCTGCTACCCTTCAGCTATTAGTTGCTGAGCTAATTGCCTCCAAGTTGTCAACTTTTCTTTTCTTCCAGTTCAACTTGCAATTCTTTACATGTGACAGCTACAAAGTAAGCATCTTGGATGAATGAAGGGGGGAAGGGTACCTGGCCCCCACCCCCTCATCAGCTAAATGACTACCCAAGGACCCCCCCCAGAATAAAACAACAGCAAAATCAAACCTGTAGAGGTTTTCACCTACTCTGTCAGAATGCCATCAGCAGTGTCCCGTCCCTCAGGGGTGTCCCAGAACACTCTGGCTGTTAACTTGTTGGGCTCTGCAGTTTTCTCCTTGACACTTGGGCACTGGATTCGTGGAGGTTCAGTGTCTGTGGAAAGAAATGTTAACAGAAATGGGCACCTGGGCATCTCTTCTGACAATGCATTTTCTTCACAGCTCTTGGCCCTGCTATCAGTGTAACCCAGGAAGACCTTCAGCTGGCCTCCTCAAGCCTGGAGCCATCCCAGCCAAGGCACGTGGAGCTTGGACTTCTCACTTTGTTTGTAAAAAGAGATGATAATGACCAACCTCTTGCAACTAATTAAAAGTAGTTATTGTTCATTTCTTTACCTAGTTCTCAGTTCAAAAGCAGCGTCAACAAATAGACCTGTATTTAGCTTTGAACTCTAAAGAAGGGATGCCCAAAATTGTACCCAAGGAGCTTGGATGTCCTGTTTATCTGTTCTCCTCCTCTCTTTGTTCATCAGTGCAGGAGACACTGTGATTAAGAACATTTGCAAAGCACACCAAACACAGTCTTGTTCTGCATGATAACTTTGCATCTTGCTGCTAACACTTTGGTTATTCTTCCTCCAGCAAAAACAGAGAAACAACAGAAGGCTGGTAAGGTGATGACAGGTTGATGGTGGGGACTTGATCTTAAAGGTCTCTTCCTCATGTTCCTTATTCACTGCCTTCTTTTTTTGAGTATCTTCCCATTAGGTGTGGAAACCTGCTCACTCTGCAGCCAAGCAGAGCTCTGCCTTCCTCTACAAGACTACACTGCTCTCAGTTGAGTCCCAGTGTGGCTGAATTAGGGTAGGAAATATCCCACTCTCACTAAGGCTGCTTCTGGCTCTGGTTAGTTTACTGTGGCAACAGCTCACTGCTGTGCTATGAAGATCAAATAAAACATTAAATAAATGTAATGCTTAAACAAAAGCTAGAACAACAACAGAACACCCAGTGTCTTAAGCACTTAATTAATCAGAAAGCTCATTATGCTCTTTAGCACAGAAAAGTCTGGTTGCTACAAACCACCTTGGATTTCCACATGGTTAAGACAAGCAATATGGTTACTGTGGGAACCAACTTACCAAGCAGCCAGGGGGCCAGGCAGCCTTTTTAGCTGGACTTAAAACATTCCTGGAAAGGATTATTCTCTTTGGTCATTTCAGCTTCCTCTTAGCATTCAACAGGCAGTAAATGAACCCCACCAGAATAACTCTGCCTGTCTAATTAATAGCTCAGAGTGCAAAGCTTGTTTCAGACATCCAGTTGGAAGCTGTTAGTTAACTGCCTATCAGTACAGTCATGGGATGTGACAAAAGGATGCCTTAGCATGGTGACAGCCACCTACCACAGCCTCTGCTACACAGTCAGAAGGAAAATGAACCCTTCCTGGAAGAAAAGCCAGTGACCTTCTTAAATCTTCTCTAGGAAAATACCTCCTTCACTCTATGTTCCAGTGCATGAAGCATATAATGGAAGTGTTATTCAAATGAGCATTGGCATTTTTAGCTAGTTGATACCCAAAAGCAGCTGTATGCTGATCTTTTAAAATCAAGAGTTATTTCAGCAACAGGAAGGTGAGGAGCAGGGTACAAGGCAGCCTGCCTTGTTAGGACAGAATACTCACTGGCTGGAAGGGCTTCGCTAAGTGACTGCTAGGTCATACCTAGTTTTCTTTAGCTAAAAGAGAGTAAAAATGTTTGTTTTCCTCCTTTTAATGAGTCCTTGTTCCAGCAATGGTATTTGCCTTTTGTCTTTCCTACATGGCTCTTAAGCACTGCACTGGGAACCCCACCTAGTTCTGTGCAGAAATGCTAAGCAGTGCAAGTGCAGTACAGAAAGGTAGAGGAATGACCCTTGTTTACAAGAGGATCATCAAATCAGGTCTGCAGTTCTTTGGCCATACTTGATGCTGTGGTGTCTCCAGGCTACTTCCCTACCTCTCGGCAATGACATGAGCTTTACCAGCCTATGCCTATGAGGACTTGTCCTGTGCACAGTGCAACTAATTGCTTCAATGCTCAAGTCAGAAATAAAGCAGCATCTTTGCCTTTGTATTTCATTTTACACCTCTGCTGAAAGTGAGCTGTTGAGCCAGTTCTCCCCTGGCCACTGGTAAGCTTTTGTAGGCTGCAGGTCACTGATGATTTCTCTGGAACTACTGAAATTACAGTAAGGGATATGTGTTCAGTTGCAAACTACATTATGCTCTTAGGGTCATGTCTGGTCACAAAAACCATCTCTATCCTACCTCTGATAACTTGAATAACCAGTTTGCTAGCTGCACAACTCGCCATTCTACAAACTGGTGTGCACACAGGGTTTGAAGGGCTCTTCTCCATACTACGTGTCTCCACAGAACTTGAGTAACAGTATTACTGTTACTGGGTTACTTTGGACTTGCAGTCCTACCCTAGACAACAACTATCCTGAGTCTCTAGAATCAAAAAATAGAGTTAAGTGCTAACTTAGGCTCTTTTTTTTTTTTTTTTGTCTTAAGACATAGTTGCTTACTATTCTCTGCAAGACAGCATCTTCTGTAATAAGCACCCTGTCACAGCAGATAGCTGAGATTCTGAAGGTGCCAGGAAATAGAGAGGACAGCATTTTTTCATTCCCAAACTTAAAAGGGCTTGTTTTGCTTTCCCTGCCCACACCATTGAGAAGGAGAAGGCTTGTTTACAAGTCAATAAAACCGAGAGACAGCACAAACAGTCTGGACCTAAGCACCAGGCTTACTTCTGCATTTGTCCAACACCAAGTAACAGGAAACCTGAACAAAATTCTACAAGCATCAGGCCACAGTGGAGAGACTCCAAAGCCATTTGTTAACCTAGACTGAGCCACAGGCATGCTGAGGAAAGCCAAGTAATCCTACACAGAAAACACTGAGCACAAGTACTCTACCACCCACAAGCTTAAATTACTGGTAGTCAATTCAGATGGCCAAAAAATACCTTCCTTTGTGGGTGGCTGCTGAACCTTTTATCAGAGACTTCCCAGAAGCAAGAGCAGCAGCAGTTGAGACTTCACTGTCTGCTGAAATCTTGTTAGTAGGCAGGAAAGTTAAATCTCAGTATTTGTCTCTCTTTTGATTTATGTATGTAAAAACAATTATTCCAGCTCCTGAGAAACTGCTGTCTGCATAATGAAAACTGATGGCAGAACTCATGTGAACTGAAATTCAGTTCTAGTTCTGAATTCAAGTGGCTGAAGTGTAGTTTAGCTCACTGGAACCATGCTGGTAACTACAATCCATTCATATTCCCTGGATACATTTGGAAACCACGATCCCAAGAAAGGAAAGCAACAGGAGAAGTCAGACAAAGGGTTGAGTTTCACATCTCTTTTATCATTAAGTTGCAGGGAGCAGGACAGGGAACATGCCAGAAGAGCAGCACAGTAACTGCAGACTACCAAGTTGTCACCCAAGAGACCAGGGAAGGCTGATCAAGCATTGTAAAACACTGCCCACCTACACCAGCTTCATCTTCAGTAAGGTGATGACACTTGGGCCTGACAGGGAGCACCTAAGGAAGATGGTCACTTGTGACTGAAAGTACCAAGTGACAGAGGAGCACTTGGAAAACCATCCTCTCTGCTTCCTCAAAAGGGACACTTGCTTCTTTCCCTCCAGAAACTGGCCAGAAGAGCATTTTGGACTTTACGTGAAGGAGTTGGGCAGCAGCAGGTCCCTCAAGCAGTAGATGTTCCAGGCTGCAGACTAAGCCTCCTCCTACTCACCCACGCAGGAGGCAGGACGGCCGCTCCAAGCCTTGTTGTCCATGCAGGTTACTATCCGGTCCCCTTTCAGCTGGTATCCTGGGGAGCAGTAGTACTCACACCTGGAGCCAAAGTAGGCACCATCTAAACACTTGAAGCCCCCGTTGGTTGGCATGGACAGGGTAGGGCAGCGCTTCTCTGAAATGACAAAAAGAGATTTCCTGGGAAGCTGTCACCCCCCTTTTAGAGTAATATCCAGGTGGGGTGTTACACAGAAATAAGGATGCAGGGAGCAAACAACAAGGGGGAGCAAGTTGTGGTCCTCGTGAGTCTTTCCATGTTGTGTTAGCTGTGTTTCAAGTTGAACTTTGCATACACTATGGCGTAGTTCAGTATTTCTAGGACAACAAGAGGACAAGTACCTAACTCCTCTCATCTCAGGAAATGTTTTACTCCAAGAGTCCACCTAGACACCAATACAAATTCTGTCAGCTTACAGTAACTTAAAGCAGCTTTATGGCTCTGTCATCAAATGATTCCTACAAATCAAAATCCCACAAGGATTCCCTATTTCTGTCCTCTGCCAAGAGTATCTATACCACTCACAACACTTACCATACCTGGTACCACTGTAAGAACAAGTCAAGCCCCATCTCCAGGTACACTGTCAATCTTTAAAATGCAAATCACAACCTGAGATAGCAAGAAAAGCTTATTGTCTGGTGAACCTAAGGCACAAGCCACTGGCAGAGATTTCAGAGCTACTTACGTTTGCAGAGCACCTTCCCAGACCAGCGCTTGCTCGCCTGACAGATGAGCTGCTGAGGGCCATGCAGTTCGTAGCCTTTCTGACAGCCAATCTCACATCTTGTTCCCAAGACATTCTTGTAGTATCCCCCTTGAGGAGTTCTGCAGTTGGCATAACCATGTTTCACCTTAATGGGGGAGCACCACGGTGTTTCTGGCACAGAGAACAAACAAAGCCCACTCATAGTACTTTGCAAAATGTCAAAGGTCAGACACACACAGAAAATTACTTTCTTTATTCAAGGTCAAAGAGAATAAATGGGGAGTGGGGGGGAGGTCTTATTTAAAAGCTGCCAATCCTCCAAGTGGAGAAGTAACAGTGCACCAAGGTTCACTAAGTCTTCCCCACCAGAAGGTCAAGACTGGCAGAGCTCTCTCATTAAAACCATTAAGGATTGTAGCCATGGGATGAGGTGGTCTATGGTGGCATAAGTGTGCCACCACGTGGACAGCTTGATGACAACTGGGCCTTCCCCCCCCCCCCTTTTTAAATTTATATCTCCCCTTTCTTTTTTTTTACTTAAATTCATACATCTACCTTCTCTTTGTTAACAGCAGTCTGCATTAGGACCACCTTGGGTCTAGCTGTAGTTGTAACTTTACAGCATTTAACACTCTCACTGCCTGGTCAAAATACAAAACCCCTTCTACAATATCAAGTAAATGCAGGACATTGCCTTGGCTGAACTCTGGGACAGTTGAGGCCCTCCCACACTTAGAAAGGATCTGATTTACATCAATCAGATCACCAATATGTCATCCTCTGTCAGAATATGTCAATATGTCATCCTCTGTCAGAATATCCATGCAGGGTGTAAGCACAGCTCTAGTTTTGCAGTTATTTTCCAAGTTAGCACCCAGGACTAAACTTTAGGTGTGCAAGGATACAACCCACAGTGTGTGACAGCCCAAACCACTGCACTTAGTGCTCTCAAATCCTTCAGAGGGTCTCCATGTTCATTCATACACTTAGCACACGCTCAGAAATGCTGCACAACTTTACATTCAATTATAAATGTTCTCAAAGGTCTGGACTTCATGTCTTGTACTCCTTCCTTCAAGAGACGGCTGGAGGACTACCTTCCCCTAATATCATGGAAATGCAGCCTGAAGTACAAGAATCACCTTCTAGTTGCTGCTGGATGGATCTGCCAAGCCAGGAAAGCTGGAGTTTGGCTGGGACTTCCTGGCTAATGCTCCTGCTGAACTCATGGGAAAAAGGGAAACACGTGTACATGAAACTCAACCTTTAATGACACTTTAAAGTACTCAGGATACAGGTACTGTCTTTTTGTGAGGATTTAACACCACACTGTGATACTGATCGCTGCAGGATCAAATAGAGACCTCTCCTTCCCAGCCAAAGCTTCCAAATCTTTGTTTAGCTTTGACACCAGGGTGCCCCAAGAAAGTTGTGCTTTTCTGCCATAGGCAGCTTCTCAGCAGGGGCTTCCTACACAAGCAGTGACTAAGCCAGCTCTAAGATTTAAAAAGAACATATTGAGAGGAGGGGAGGGAGGGATTACAGGGCAAAAAGAGGAAGAAAACAGGCCCTGAAATCCTGTGTGACACGTAGGAGGTACATGAGAAAACTTCTGCAATCTACAAGATGGAAAAAACCCCCCAAACCAATAAACCAACCCACAAAGTTTTAGCCTTCATCCTTACAAAAGGCACAGGAGACACTTAAAAAATCATTTTTCAATCACCTTCTGCAGATGTTCAGGTCTAACTCTTAATTCCTATAGTTATTATTTACATTTTCCTACACAATTTCGATTACTTCCATTTTTCTGCAGAAAGGTTTAGACCTGAGATTACTAGGAGAACACTGACTGAGGAGGCAAAACATAGGTGCTGAACACTCAGCCTGCCTGAGCTTTTGCCCCAGCCACCTAGGCAAATTTCTCAGCAAGCCAGTTCAAGCTATTTCTGCCTGAGGTTTTCCACACATCTAAGGTACAAAGGTACATGGCTGACTTGCTTTGGAAAGGGTGTGAAGACAAATATTCTTTGCAACATGATCAAGAGGCTAATAAAATCAAACCAAACCCAAAGCAGCTGTTGCAAGGACTGCAAATTATCTGAGTTTTTCTGCTAATGCTTGTGGCTTTACAAACATGCTTGCTTTCTGAGTAAACAGCTGCACATGTATTTGAATACAAAGTGCCTAAGAGCTAACAAATGCAGTTTCATGCACAAACAGAATACTGAAAAATGTGACAGAGCCCCTCCTGGGGAGGTGGTGCAGCTATGGTGGTCTGCAGAGAGAAACAAAGTTCCTAGGGAGGGGTAATATATCTCTTAGTGGACCAAATGATACTGACAGGAAGGAAAACAAAACCAGCCGTGCTTTTGGATGCAGATAACTTGAAGAGCTGAGCAGGAACATCTGTTTGGTCTAAAACATTGCTATGCTTACTTCAGAACTGCATGTGATTAGGAGGAAGAGGGTGAGGCAGCATTTATAAAGGGGGTGACTATCTGGGTGTAGATTAACTGTTATCAGTGAAATAAAACCCCAGCTAAGCTGAAAAGCTGAAAATGATAGAACAAAGTTTTAGGTCTTTTAAGTGAAGTCACACATTGGTTTTCCAAGGGTAAGCAGCTACATGGAGTATTTATGGAATATTAGGGCTAGGTGTGGCCCCTGAGATGTCACACAAGCCTTTCCCTGGCTCCAAACAGGATCAGCTGTGCTCCCAAAGGCTCTGGGAATAAGAAACCCTACAGGTTTTGCAGGCATCTGATCTGGAGCTTCACCATGAGGACTGAGCTCTGGTCACCTAACTGAAATGAGAGTTTTTAGGTACTAGAGCCTATGGAGTGGTTTCTCAGTCCTGGGCTTCAGCTCACTGGAGAGAAATATGAGCAGAAACAGTGACAGCCACACTGCTGCCTCTGGACTACTGGTTTGATCATTACAGTATTTGAGAAAACATTGGGAATATGATCATCAGAGCAGTGGCACTAGAGCTGTGATGGATAAAGACAGGAACTGCTGTATTCAGTTTCTTCTCCCAGGCTACCAGTGAGAGGACAAGGGGAAATGGCCTCAAGTTGCACCAGGGAAGGTTTAGACTAGATATCAGGAAAAATTTCTTCCCAGAAAGAGCTGTCAGACATTGGCCCAGGCTGCCCAGGGAGGTGGTGGAGTCACCATCCCTGGAGGGGTTTACAGAGTGTCTAGATGTAGTGCTTAGGGACTTGGGTTTAGTTTTAGGGACATGTTTTGAGATGATGGTCATAGGTTGGTGGTTGGACTTCATGATCTCTTCCAATCTTGGTAATTCTGTGATCCTGTATTTGCCTCATGAATATGATCCCAGACAGCCATGCCAAGTGGAAGGAAGGAAGGAAAGCATTTTCTAGAATGTTCTTTTTCCCCAGCCCCTCAGTCCTGCTTCAATACCAGCCTCAGCTGAGCACTGCCTTCACAAGCAGCTTGAAAAGTACACAGCAGCCAACAGAGCTGAGGCTTCACCAGGAGGAGGAGGAAACCTCTTTAAAAATGCAGTGGGCACAGAAAGTCTTGAGTGATGTTTCTCTAGAAAGCTGAGCAAGCTGAAAAACATCCAGATGAAGACAAAAGGGTTTGGCAGGAGATCAATTTCCCCTCCCTCTCTGTACTGCAAGGTTTTGTTTGCAGATGCCACATAAGACAATTGTGTGCTCACTTGCACCTTTTAGTGAGTATGAGTGCAAAGAAAAAACAGAGCTGCTTACATACATAGGAAGACTCATTTAGTTTTGTGTTACTGGGAAGTTTCAGTTGCTGAGCAATGGGCCATACTCAAAGTGCTGGACCGCACATGCAAAGAGAAGCTCTGAACCTAGCTACTCAGCTCATTTTTCCTTGCTTTGTCTTTCTTTACCCCCTTTCCCCCCTGTAGCAACTTCAGTATGTTAATGAAGAGTGAGCCTTTTCTATGCCAACACTTCATACTCTTGGATTCACATGGTCTGATCTTCCAACACTTGGCAATAGTGCTTCCAGACCCAGGGTAGCTTTGAAGGGCTGCATGAATGAGTCATTATGTTGCACTCACCCTGTTGACATTTTGGCTGACCTGAGTATAATCCATTTTGGATCACCATCTAAACCCAAAAGAAACAGAAACCACATTTTAACTACTTGCCTGCCCTGGCATGAATTGGCACTGACTATCTTCATGATCTCTGGAATGTTTTTTTCTGTATGTTTGCAGAGGGTTATATGTTAAAAGGCAAAGAAAAAGTTTATCTAAATAAAGGTGTAAAGATAGATTTCTGCCTGTGTTTGACAGCAAAATTTTACACTTGAGCATTTTACTGGGAGAAACACAAGACATTTACTAAAACAGCACCACAGGCAAGAGCATCTGTGCTCTCCACTGCTGTTCATAAACATCTCAACTACTTTATGACTTACCTCTTACAAGGCTGATTGATTCTTTCTAGAGAATCAAAAACATACAAGGCACCAATGCCCACTACTGTCAAGGAATCAAAAGTTATTACAATTCCAGCATGTCCACAGATTACTTTACTAAAACCAAAGACAGTTACCATTCAAAGTGACAAATTCAGTGCTAAGTTTCTTTAGTGTCTAGGCTTCTGAGGGTTTTTGGCAGAGTTGAGAGGCACTGAGACAGAAGCAGACTTTTAAAGAAAATAGATGCAGTAAACGGAAGATTTACTGGTAGTGGCAAAAAAGCTCAACCTTGCTGCATGGGAAAATCTTCTACAATAGGGAAGAAAACCTGAATTTGCTTTCTCAACATGCCAGGCCATTCACTCATTTATCCAGCTACATCACTGGGTTTCTGAATATACACATTCATTTGTTAAACACACTTGGCTTGGCATTTCAGGTAGCAGGTTAACTTGAGATGCAAACAATTGTATGGGGAGAGCAAAAATAAAAAGGGTCATGAAAATCAAGTTCTCTTGCATATACTTCTATACATTACCATCAACAAGCCCAGTTTTTGAGCCATCTTATCACTGATGGTTTTGTTAGGATGTATGAAGAAGAAAGAGAAACTCTTCCTAGATTTTCATGATTTAACAACCTGGTCTTTCAAGAGCAAAGGCAGTGCAAAAGTTACTTACTCAGGTGCATAAGAGAGTGGTGATCAGTACTTGGTCTAATTTCCATTGTTTAAAAAAAGGTAGAAATTAAAAATTGATCTAGAAATCCATGAGAAAAAAAAAAACCAACACCATGGAGTTGGATCACCAAGATTTTCTAATCCATGAGAAGGAAAAGGATGAAGCTTTCAGCCATCAGCTGATCCTCTTTAGCACATAAGCAAAGCATTCACCTTTGTATCTACTGCGTGCATACACATCTTCATCATCTTCAAGGGCTGAGTATCCCGATCCTACAACACAAAATAGAGAGAGAAAACTGCAGCAAGGAAGGAAATATAAATGAAGCATAAAAGAAAGCTTTGCCATAAAAAAAAAAGACATGCAAGATTAGGATGCAATAATCTATGCAATGCCATCAGCACAGGCTGAATCTGAAGCTCAGATTCACAGCAGACCCAGTTTATAGTGAGTGTGAAAGGGGCAAGTTGATTTGATAATCAAGTGGAACAGTAAATCTCTCTCACTATAAAGTGGATCCATAGTGTCAGTGGCTGTTAACAGCCATCAGGCCAAACAGCAGAAGTAGAATGTGCACAGGTCAAGAATAAACCTCTTTTACAACCTGCATGGTTTTCAGACCAAGAACAAACCACTGAGGTACATCACCTGCAAACACAAGTTACACTCCAATCAAAACAGTACATACAGTTTGGTATCAAGCAGTCTTCTGGAGTTGTTTAAAATAAAAGAGACAGTGCAGTTCTGTACTTTAAAACAAACAAAAAACCAAACCCAACCAAATCCTGTGAAACACTTAAAAGCCTAAAACCAAGGTAGACACTGCTTTATAAAACCCAGAAACCATTTGGAGCATCATCATTCAAGTAATGGTGTCATTCAAGGAAAGTAATTCAAGTAATTTCATTAATAAAACATGGCAGCTGGCAAGAAAGCCTTCAAAATATCCTTAAGAGACATCCACTGAAAACCAGCAGCTTCAGAGCATGAAGTCTAGTGTAAATTCTAGGTTAAGTCTTCTCCAAGAAAGGCTCATCCATACTTCCCTTCTGAGAAACCTTTCTAAAACCCTTGCATGAATTGGCAGGTACTGAGGAGGCTCAGCACTACACTACAAGAGCTTCTCACATGTGGTATCTCCAATTCCATCACCACTTGCGGAGGTCTGACACCATGGTCTGTACAAGCTGCTGCTTAAAGTTAGGCTCAGATAATTCAGGCACCTCAATCAGCTACTAATTCCATGTGCAAAGCACACAGATTTTCTGCAGAAATCGAACCCATGAATTGATTTAGCATCAGGATAAAAGGGCTCCCAAAAATTCCTGTCAGCATCTGTCAACAGATTCCACTTCTCAAAACCAAATAAACTGTCCAGAAACCAGGGAAACTTTAACATCTTACTCTAGCAGCCTCAGGAAAATCCAGGAGAGAAACCCAGCTGCTCTATGGGAGAAGCTTTAGTGCACAGGGTCCATCTACAGAAGGTCCAAGCTCTCCACAGTACTGCTCACAAGGGTTTGCACTGCCTGAAGGTCAGATTCTGCATCTCCTGCGACCCTTCTCACCACACTCCTTGCACAGGTCACAGGAGCTGTGCCCAACCTGCAGCACCCAGCAGCTCCTTCCAAGGAGTGTGGGGAAATGGCAGATGCAAGTGCTCCACATCAGACCAAAATCTTGAACCAGTACTGCAGCTATGTGAGCCATTTAGGCTCCTGCACATCAAAGATAAGAGAGTTGTGGTCACAGGTACCAAAACAAATAGCAAAACCTCACAATTCACTTTGGGCTCTATTCAAAACTTGCTGTTATCACTGGAAATCCTTCCACCAGTTTTCAGAAGGCTTTGAGCTGGGACCTGCTGAATGAACTTCCAAACAGCTTCTCCCCTCAAATCAAAGGCTTTTTAAGTAGCACAGGCTTCCTACCACCGAGGAGCCATTTCTCTAGAGTCTTGTATTTATGGTTGTGGTTGAATTTTTGATGCCTAAACGCTGACATCTGAGAAACTTCTCAACATCAAAGTGGTCAACTTTGTTGCACTTTTGCAGTCTGACAGTACAACATAAAGAGCAAGCTGTGATCCCTGAGGGCTTCCTGAAGACCTTGATATGTAAATGAAAACCTCTCTAAGCATCAATTATTCTGTCAGAAACTGGGATGCTCTTAGCTAATTACTCAGTTTGTTCTAAAACTGTTCTCCACTGTTATCACTCAATTGTCCAAGGTTTTAGTCTGCAGTGCCTTTAGCATCTGAAACCAAGAAAGGTTAGAGCTGAGTGAGCTCTTAGCCATTTACCTTTCCTTAGACAAGAAAGAATGGACTGCTTTTGAAAGTCTTCTAACAAAAACTGGCCTTCAAGAATTATTCACTGCTCCTGCCTTGGAACAGGGCTCTCTGCTCATGGAGTCTGACACCTTCTGCTGCCAGCTCATTTTCTAGCTCCAGAGGAGAAGCAAGTTGGGTTTCTTTCACCACAGGCAATATTTCATTGCCAGGAAAGATCACGACAGGCTTGGCTTGGGAAAGTCCAACTCCTGCCCATGCACAGGCCAACCCCAAAATCACCCCATGTGTCTAAGAGCATTGTGTAACTGCTTCTGGAATGCTGTGAGAGTTGGTGCCGTGACTGCATCCCTGGGAAGCCTGTTCCAATGCTCCACCACTCTCTGGGTGAAGAACCTTCTCCTAATATCTAAGCTGAACCTCCCCCACCACAGTTTCATGCCATTCTCCCAGGTCCTGTCGCTGGTCAACAGACAGAAGACATCAGCACCTGCCCCTCCTTCATCTCTGGTGAGGAAGTTCTAAACTACAATGAGTTCTCCCCTCAGTCTCCTCCAAGATGAAGAGACCAGGTGATTTCAGCCTTTCCTCATATGGCTTCTCCTCCAGACCTTTCACCATGGAATCAGAATTGTCAGAGTTGGAAGGGACCTTAAAGATCATCTAGTTCCAACATCTTTGTGGCCTCCTCTGGACACTCTCTAACAACTTGATATCCTTCTAGTATTGTGATGAACAAAACTGCACCCAATACTTGAGGTGAGGCCACACCAGCACCGAGCAGAGGGGGACTATTGCCTCTCTTGATCGGCTAGCATTGGAGTGCTTGATGAACCCCTGGACCTGGCTGGTCCTTTTCGCTGCCAAGGCATGCTGCTGACTCCAAAAGATCACCTTTCCCATGGCCTCTTCTCACAGACAGCCCACTGGCTGACACAAGACCTCAGCAGGGCTGGCAGAGCCTGCACAAGGCTAGGGAGCATCAAGGGCAGTTTGGGCAACAGCCACCAACTCCACACCATGGAGAACCAAACTAACTCAGAGGGCTGTCCTTGAAGAGCTGGGCTGCCTCTGGGAGGACCTCTCTACACCACCACACTACTGTCCTAGGCACTGTGGCACCACCTCACCCAGAGGTGCTGCCTTGCTTCCTGTCTCCACATGCCCTTCTTCACATATGACAGGACCTGACAACTCTCCCTCCACCTCTCTCCGTACTCACCCTACTTTGACAGGCCTGTCCTTTCCACACATCAGGTGTGTACGGCCATGTTATGAAGGAGGCCACCAGCAAAACTGGCAGATGACTTTGGCAGATGGCTTCTGTCCCAGCAGCCACAAGGCCTGACCTGGCACCTCGTTTCCTGCTGGTGCCACCCCGTGAGCGACCTCAAGCACACTGCCATTTCATCTTCATTTTCTCCAGCCACAAAACAAAGTATTTCTGCTGCACACAGGTTCAAAATTAGCTCCCAAGCCACATAAGTACCAAGTATTGTTCTGCATTTGAAGTGCTAAAATTATCACAGTACCAAAACTGTGGAGAAGGTACAAGAACGTCACGGACAACAAACTGCTTTACAGATGTCCTACAGCAGGGTTCAGGGTCTATAGGTTCCTGCATAAACCAGCTGTGCATTTTCTCCTCATAGATGGCAAGCAAAATGCATGAAATAACACATTTTCAGATCAATCTATCATGAAATTAATCTATTGATTGAGACAATTCCATTCCTATTAGGAAGGATTTTTTCATTCCCTGAATAATCACTACATTGCGAAATCCACTCCAAGGGTCCTGACGCCAGCCTTCAAGCCAATTCTCATTCTGAAGATCTCCAAAGTATCTCCTGAAGTGGTCTAACCAGCCTCAAGGAGACCACTTCTTTAACCCTGAAACCATGCAAAATTGGTTTAGGTTGAAATCAAACATCTGCTGAAGTACTCTGCTGCTTTATAGTACCACAATCTCCACCCAGTGGAGGCTGCTATTCTAGTTTCTCACAGTGGCTTCATTTCCACACTTACAGTCCTTGGTCAGCTGAAAAAGAAAGCAGAGCATACAGCTGCAGTCATGAATGAGCAGAGACTACAATGACACATAGTGGAATCACCGTCCCTGAAAGTGTTCAGAACATGCAGATGTGGCACTTCATGACAGGATTTAGTGGCATGGTGGTGTTCGGTCAATGGTTGGACTCCATGAGCTTAGAGGTCTTTCCCAACCTAAATGATTCTATGCTTCTATTCACACTTGCACATCAGAGAGAGGAATTAAAAACACACAAACAGGTGTGGAACAAGATCCTTCCTGTATTTCTAGGATCTGATCATCCTCCCCCTTTGCCTGCAAAAGCTTTGAGAGGAGAGTACTTGGACTGCTACACAAGAGAGACAATCAATGCGTCAGTGTTTGATGAGACGGAGAAGGAAGACACAAGCTATCAGATTGCAGAAGAAGTTTCAAGAGGACTTCTGTGGCCCTAAGGTTTGCTCAAAACCTGATTTTCTTCAGTACATTACTCCTTTGTGCACCACAGATCCCTGAGCAGCTCGAAAGATGCCAGACAAGATCCCAAATTTCACCACACTCATCAGGCACACCAATTCAGGCCATGGCAGGCAACATCACTCTAAGGGGTAGGTAACCTCCACGAGAA
The DNA here is from genome assembly GCA_013399015.1 of Galbula dea. NCBI lineage: Eukaryota > Metazoa > Chordata > Aves > Piciformes > Galbulidae > Galbula > Galbula dea. Next base: position 193,027 of record VWZX01005652.1, read on the forward strand.
AACCTTCCAGGTATTACATGGTATTAACTTTTAATTGGAAAACAATCTTTCCATTTATTGCCTCAAAGGTCTCCAGAACTAGAAGATCTATCAGTAACTGCTTGGCCATCTTGATCCTCCAAACAACTTTGCACCTTCTCCAACCAGGCCATCTTCTCACTGGATCATTTAAGTCTGACAAGCAGCAACAAGACAAAGGTCAAAATAGTAACAACAATGCACAAAAGGAAAACTCAAGACCAAGAGAAGACGTTAAAAGGAAAACCAAAGCACTAGGAAGCGAGAAACACAACATTAAAGCCTAAAACCACGTATACAGAGTTATTCACTAGAAGCCCTTCACCAGGCTTGCTGGGACTGCCCAGATGGACAAAGGGAAGGAGGACTCTGCTGCTAGAGTTTGATGTTCCTGGTTATGTGAGGGATTGCATGTGGACAAACTGAGGGACACACACAGAACTCCCCTCCCCACTGCAAAGGTTCACCCATGCAGGTCTGATGGGACGATCAGGGCACAAGCACATCATGCCATGGCTGCCCCTGCAGAGACATGAACAACATTTAACATGTTATTGTGCTCTAAATTCCTTATAATGGAGAAAAAAAGAAGGAATGGGGGTTAGAAGAGGCAGAACAGCTATGCAAACTTGTTTTTCCCAGGACTGACCTAGGAAATGCTTAACTCTTGGTGTTGGATAAATTGAACCAGAGAGACTGAAGAGTTTCAGATCTACTGGACCTGCAGTCCTGCAGAATACCTCCAGACAAGTTCACATTTGGGAGGCAATGCTACTTTGGCAACTTACACCTGTGTGTTTCTTAAGCCTTCCCCCCCCCCCATCCTCTTTTGCCCAGGGTTTATGTTGAAGCACCAAGTTGGTTGACAGCTTGGTTGAAGATGAGCTAGCAGTGTGCCCAGGTGGCAAAGAAGGCCAACAGCATCCTGGCTCTAGAAAATCTGTTATTTTATCTGTTAACATCTGCAAAGAGACAAAAGCATTAAGGGCTATTGCTGTTAATGCTGCAGCCCTTCCTTGGAAGAAAAACAGAGGCTTCTAAGGACTTCTCATGCTTTACTAGTGCTTTGCAAGAGTAGCATGAAGGAGAAAAAGCAGGCATTACCCCAGAGCTATTAGGAACTGAAGAGCTGAAGGAACAACTCAGAGACATGGAGGGCAGTCAGCAGGTCAAAAACTGAGTAAAGATGACAGAAAAATATGCGGAACTTAAAAGAAGAGATGCAGAGGAACTTAACAGCAAACTAATCAACTGAAGGAAAAAGTAAACAATTGCTGTCAAGACTCAAGAGGTAGGAATTTAATTTCTTTTTGAAGACTAAGTATTAAAAAAGGCCCAAAACAAACAGTATTTAATATGGAGTTCACAGCCAAAAGCACAGAAATTGTGTAAAGCGACTGACAAGAACTGGCTTGCTCATTTTTGTTTAGATATTAATCATATCCTAAGGTAGATTCAAAAGTTCTTTTGCTACAGCAAGCATAAATTAATGCTGATTAGATTTTGAAGGAACATTTCAGACACTCCCTTCATCCTCTTGCTCCTTTGCCATTAATATTCATGTCAGTGGCATCTCCAGAAGGGGATTCTCCCAGTTCTCTTCCACTGAAAACAAGAGAGTTAAAAACAGTTACCTGCTGAAAGAGAGAGGGTTCCAAGGCCATTAGGAAGGATATTGGCTTAGATGCTCCAGTTTCACTACTGTGAAGTAACCAAAGTCACAAAAGCATTACAAGAAAACTACACTGCATTGATGGCTGTTGATACAACAGACTTTGGTCTTTCAAATTGTATCTGCTGAAATTACATGGTTCTTGAGAAGCATTAGCTTTATATTTTTTTATATATATATATATATTTTTATATATATATATATATATATATATAAAAACAAAACACCATACTGCCAAAGACAATGCTCAGAAACTTCAAATACCCCAAACTACAAAGCAGGCAGCATTAAATTAAATTTCTTCAGTCTCTGGAACCCTAAATGCTGGTTTAAGGCAAGAAGAAACCTGGCAATACCAAGAGAATCACTTCAAATTCATGACCCCAACACACTGAAGTCTCATGTTTTCAGAACTACACCCTGCTCCTTCAGCAGAAGGAAAAAGGGTGGTGAAAATCCACTGCCAACACTAGAAACAGCAGAGGTGACTACAGCACCTAAAATGGGACCCTAAAAGAAACCTTTAGGAGAGAAGAGGAACACCTACATGACCAACATGTAGGTTCTTCAGAAGGTATGAGCTTGAAGACAGAATGAAACCACATTTTTTTCCTAGTCCTTGCAGTAAATGCTATAGGATTCTCCTTCTCCTTTGGTAACCTGGTCCCAGCTTCAGCAGAGCCTCTGAACATGTACAACATCTAGCAGGAATCAGCAGGTCCAGCAACCAAGCTGGCAGATAGCTTCAAGTACATTTAATATCTTTAGGATATAATCCTTTAACAGCCAGCTCTATGAATTTTAGTTGTCCACAAGGGCACTTTAGTACTGAAAAACTCTTCAAGGCTCATAAACATCCTGAAGATGCCAAACAGAGGCTCTCAGAAAGTTCTAACAAGCCAAACTTGTAGCAGAACAGACACTTCTAAGCAACAGAGTTATGGATTTCTTTCTGTTCTTGTCACACCCAGTTTCTTCTGAGTGGCAAAATAATTATGGCATTTAAAGGATCTGAGGACATGGAGCGAGGATCAGTTGGTTTGCTCCATAAAGACAGGATAGGAATGCCATCATATTTCTCACTGTTTTCTCCTCACAGAAACACCAAGGTCTGAAGTAAATGATTTGGGAGATTTCAGGGCTTGCCCTTTAAAGGCAGACTGACCACATGCAAGTTTGTCATCCAGGCTGGAGATATGGATGCAAAAAAGGAGCATGTCAAACATGCTGTGGGAAAAGCAACAAGAATCCACACCAAAAGTACTAAGCTAGTAAATAATTCTCACAGAAAAATGAACCCATGGCCTAAATCACTGCTAAGAATTAATACACTGTAAATAATGTGGCATTTCAGCCAAAATTCAGCTGGAGGTCAAACATGAGACATATCACTCCCCGTAACACTGACAACAGCTCCAACCCTGCCACCCTCTTGCCCATCAGGGCCTTTGGCTTGGCTTTGGAGCCAGCCTGACTCTGAACCTGGAGCTGGTCACTGTCACAGGGGAAAAGAAAAATCATCTCTTCAGCTATGAAGCTTTGGAAAAAGCCTTAATGATTTTGACCACCCAGACACAGGGATAAAATCAAATGCTCAAGTTCCTACACAGCAGCTAGCCAGTCATTTGCCTTTCACTGCTCTGCCTCTCTGCAGAGGACAGGCTCTTTGACATCTCTTGTCTGCAAAGGTACCAGTTCAACAGCAGCTTGAGACAAGTCAGCATTTGCCAGAGAGAAATCAGGCCAAGGGCAACTTCCAACAGCATCTGACAATAAGCCCCCTGGGTCCAACTCTCTCACCCAGCTTGCTCTGAGAACTGACATCAGATAGAATCATGAAGGTTGGAAGAATCTCTAAGTTCATCAAGTCCAACCATCAACCTAGCACCACCAGGCCACTGAACTATGGCCCTAAGGACAACATCTCAAGGTTTTTGGAACCCCTCAAGGGTTGGTGACTCCACCACTGCCCTGGGTCTCCCCTGAGCCTCCTCTTCCTCAGACTAAACACCCCCAGTTCCCTCAGCTGCTCCTCATCAGACATTTTCCAGACCTTTCACCAGCCTTCAGCAACCAGTCCATCAGCCAGCCACCCAAGGTAAAGATTGCTCCAGCCTTCAGAAAGTTTCAGGAGCTTGTTTTCATGCTGGAGCACTCTCCTCCCAGGTGGCTGATAGTTAAAAGCCCAGAAAAGATGCAGTCATGTATGAACTTGTAAGCTGCTGTAGATCTGCAGCCTGGCAAGCCTTCCCTCCTCCCCTGCTCACAGGCATGGAGCATCTCACTGCAATGGCAGGGACTCCTCACAGCTCCTTCCACAGTGGAAACTAAAAGTGACTAGGAATTAAACAGCACAAACCTAATTTGAGCAAACCTAATCCAAACCACAAGTTGTTGCATCAGCTCTCACAAGGCCTTGGGGAAAAAAAAAGGGTGATGAGGAAAAGATCCTGCAGGAGGTCGTGCAGCACTGGTTCACAGGACTCCTCAAGTTGAAGTTTGTTTCAATTGTGCAATAACTAATCTATGCAGCCAGGAGGTCTTCTTTATGTCTTAAGCTTTGCTATTTGCCAGTCCCATTTACCAGTGTCTCCACCCAAGAAAGCTGGAGAACACTTGGGAGGGTACAGCTTCCTGTGAAGCTGAACTCTGAGAACCATACACCTCTACATCACAAACCCCAACAATCCATGACTTGATTCTCATGTACAACAGCAGGATTTTTTTGTCCTGCTCCCTGCCCCACCATCTCTCTCACTGTGCGGTAAAGAATAGCTTTGCTGAAGGTAGAAGAGCAAGGAGAAACCAGCATTGTGCTCTGGAGATGAGATTCGCTCACTGCAAATAAATCAAACCCCATTCTCCTTCTGAAGGGCTTACAGATAAGGAAATATTTTATAATTCAGGAAGGCTTATTTTCATGATCTGTTTCAGCAAACCAGTTCACTCTTCCAACAGGGAAACCAGCTAGAGATCAATTAAATTCTGTTTCTGATGACTTCCAAGTTATCTTTTACTACAGACAGAATGGGTGTGCTTTTATGTATGTTATAAGCTGAAGCGTCCAAGTAATTTTGTGAGTATGCCACATAGTAAGGGCTTCCATACAAACTGGCAGACAAAAATACTGCCAAAGGATCATCTTGGCTAAGAATAAACCAAAAGAACTTCCACAGCTGAAGTGCATGCCCCACACTGTTACCTAAGGGGTCTGAAATGCCTTGAAGCCATCTAAAGATTCAGCTGAATATTCTTGGGTTTGGTGTTCTTGGGACAGAGGCACAAAACCCCCAACTGGAAGAACTTCACTTAAAAAAATAGAGCCCAAATCCAATTCAGGTGTCAGTGTTTCCCCAAATGATGACAAGCTGTCAACCAGTTAACCACTGTAAGCTTCTAGTGTGCTGGTGGAAAGGACCAAAAGGTATTGGTGATACCACCAGCACATTTATGGAATGGTTGCCTTCCCTTCTTAGAGCACTGCTCAGGATCTGCTGCATTTGACTGGAAATCTCCCTAATCTCCAAGTCAAAGCAAGTTTACAGTTACGGGCAGTAGCAGTAACTTGCTCCTTAGATGATGAATGTTCTCAGTCAAAGCTCTCCAGACAAAACCACACTCCAAAGGGGATGCAGGCACAAGCTAACCAGCTGCCTCAATGTCCCAAAAAGAAACCAGTGGCACAAAGCTGAAGCAGACTACTCACCAGATGCCTTCACAAAAAAACACCTGTAGCAAATCTGGCCTTTCTTTCCTTACTAGAGTAATAAGAAATGTACCCTCTTGGGGTACATGGGGAACTCACACCCATTGCTTTCCCAGAGAAGGAAAGTATGGGAAAGACTTTTAAGTGCATTGCCCTCATGTTGACAACTCTAAAGAAGTGTCACTGGCACAGTCTCATAACTTAACTCTGAGGCAGGATTTAGAAGGAGCACCTCCTTCCCATCTTGCCAATCAGCATCTGGAAGCTTGAGGAAAGACCTCTGAGGGAAACCAGGATGTATCACAGACCCTAGCAGGTTAAAACTGTCATGGTACAGACTAGAAAAGGAGACAGACTGGCCTAAGTGACTCATGTTGCCAGCCCACACTGGTTAACTGCAGGCTTTGGGTAAACCATGCAGCATGACAAGGCACTGCTGGAGAAGCCTGAGTCCATGACTACCTCCCAACTGCAGTGCTATTCTTAGTGGCTATGACATGTCTAAACCCAGCACCCTGAACAGCAATGCTATTTCCTGAAAGGAACAAGAGGATGAGAAGTGAAGAACAAAACTAGATGTCTTCAATCACCCCTCTCCATTTGTAAGAAAACCTGTCTCTTCAGAGTTGTGACAACTGGTAAAAAAGGCTTCCTTCTGCAACAACATCTTGGTCACTTCAGAATCCACTTCAGAGGAGGGCCACAAAGATGATCAAAGGACTAGAGCACCCCTCCTATAAGGATAGGCTGAAGGAGCTGGGGTTGTTCAGCCTGGAGAAGAGAAGGCTTCAGGGGGATCTCCTAGCAGCCTTTCAGTCCCTAAAGGGGGACTACAAGAGAGAAGGGGAGAGACTTTTCAGCTGGTCAGACTGCAGCAGGACAAGAGGGAATGGAGACAAGCTGAAGGAGGGGAGATTTAGACTAGAGATTAGAAGGAGGTTCTTTACCCAGAGGGTGGTGAGGCACTGGCACAGGTTGCCCAGAGAGGTTGTGGATGCCCCATCCCTGGCAGTGTTCAAGACCAGGTTGGATGTGGCCCTGGGCAACCTGGTTTAGTGTGTGGTGTCCCTGCCCATGGCAGGGGGGTTAGAACTAGAAGATCTTTAAGGTCCCTTCCAACCTGGGCCATTCTGTGAGCTATGATCTTCAAAACAAATTTTCCGTTTCATAAAAACCTCTACATCATCCCAACTGCATCTGTGAGCATTCTCACACGTTTACTTTTACTCACTGCAAGATCTGGAGGAAAAGAGAACAGTAACATTAAATATATTGCTCTCATTTTCCTGTCAAGCTGCAGAAGTTTCTTCTGTGCCTCACTGAAGAACACAGCTGAATGCCCCCGCTCAAAGCCTACACAAGTTCAGGACCTCCATGCAGGTGCAGATAATTTACTCACCAGTTTCAAACGAATGCAATCAAGAATCTTTATGATATTCACCTTGCACCTTCTGGTTGTGGGTTTTGGTTTTATTTTCTTTTCCCCCCTCCTTGAAAATAGCTCACAATGCTTTGTCTCACAAGAGCAACCCAGAACATCCACCACTTCAAGCATTCTCATTTCTTTTTGTGCTCTAGGCACTGAGCAAAACTTGGTCCCTCAGAGCAGCTAACCTAAACCCCACTGATGTCATCTGTTCCACAGTTTCACTGAGTCAGGAAAATGCATGAAGTTACACAAATTTTATCTGCTCAAATGGCAAAAACCTTTGCCAAAAATGCCTGACTGTCCCAGCTGGAGTCATGCAGGCTGGCAGAGGCTCAGTGCTCCAGCAGGGCTTGGGGTGTTTCCTTCTCCCAGCCTGTAATTTGCCCTGCACACTGTTGGGAGGTGACAGCAGCTCTCCCAGCTCCTAAGCTAACCTTTGACAGCTGCAACCATGGCAGCAAAGACCCTCAGAAGGCCAGCAGAAAGAGGCAGCACCATCCACAGCAATAAAATGGGTCCCACCCTTGGTGCTTATTTCACACCAAATAGCTCCAGAAGGTAAGGGGAGACATCCTAGATACATTTATATGATCCACATGCCAATTGGGGCTTCCCTCTTCCTGGAGGCAACCAAAACAAAAAAACAAAAACCAAACACAAGGAAAGAAAAAGGAGATACTGGTGAGAAGGCCATGAAGGAACATGAAGTAGCTGCTTTTGCAAGGTAGCATCTGCTAAGTGCTAGAGAAGAAAGCATAAAAATAGTACTAAAACCAAAAATGAAGGCCAGCCAAGCCAGGGACCTGCAGCACAGCCAGCCCAGTAACTTCTGTTTAGGAAACAAGAGACAAATAACCCCCCATGCTAACCACTCTCTCCTCAAATAAGCCTTTCTCAGTAGAAAGGTTTCATCTGAACAAGAGTCCAGCAGCAAGGTATTTTGACAGAGTCCCTTCTGCATGCTGGTAGAAGGCTCATGACCTGCTCCCATGCATTCTCCTCTCCATCTTCCCCAGAACTGTAAAGGGGGGTTTGTAATCCCAGCCCTGCAGCTGCCAAGAAACACTCCTTAGAGATAATGGTGGCTGGGGGAAGGATTTCTTATCATCCTGATGTTGCACCTGACAGAGCTTTACTCTCCATGGAACTACTCCTTTCTCCACCATTTATTTCCTCAAGCCCAACAGAATCTTGTGAAGATTGTGGAGGCAAACCAAAGGACAAGGGTGGCAAAGCTGAGCTTCCCATATCTATTAACTTGGGGAAATCTCATTTATTTCCATGAGTCTCCCAAGAAATAACACAAATGCTTTCTCTCTTCAAGAAAAGATATGCCAAGCTGAAGTGGTTTCAAGCTCTGGCAGAGCTCTTAAGTGGCTATTTCAGGTTACTAGAAAGATCAGAATTGTTGAGGTTAAAACCTATCATTTGGAGCCACTTGCAAGGTACTGCAGCATAAATTTTCAGTCTGAACTACCTTTAATAGTGCTCCTTTAAATATCAACCAACTATGAGAAACTGTAGCTGAGAAGTGCCAGCCAGCCATGGCCTGGATGTAATTTTTAACATAAAAGCATAACTTGAAACAGACAATTAAAAAACCCAATCAAAAATCAACAACAACCATTTCCAGAATCACAAAATTAGCCAAGTATTTCTAGGAACACATCATTTGTCACCCCAGTTGGGGGGAAACATTTCTACTTTCAGAAGCTTCACAGAAGTACCATGAAAGACACAAGGCTTGAGAATATTAAACATGACACTCTGTATTACAGAATCATGAAGGTTGAAAGAGATCATCAAGTCCAACCATCAACCTAGCACCACTGTTTTCCATTGAATTAAATCTCATACAGCTTTAGAAAACAATTCTGTGGTCCCCAAGTGATTTGAATGGCATCTCTCCCTAGGGTCACAGTCCCTTTACACTAATCTCCTGTTCCAGTGCATAGCTTCTCTTTTTTTTAATGCAGTATAACCACTTCTTAGTCATTTGATCAGAGATTAGCTTTGCAGGAGAAAGTTTTAAGTTCAGCTGAATTTCCAAAAGGTGCATCTCTCAAACATGCCTGAAGATCAAATGGAGTTTTTTCCTGAAGAGAGCCATCAGAGAGATTTCATCAGTGCATCATGGAATGGAACAAGGTAAAAAGACCACCAGGCACCCTTTCCACAGTTGAAACTACACTTACAGGTGGCACAGCTGCTGCTCCAAATGCTTTGAAGCATCTGAAGTACTCAGATATTTTTCAGTTGCCTTCCTTATGCCAAGGAGATAGTTAATTCAATTGTATTTTCACAGGCAGAACACTGTCTTGATTTTACTGCCTACCACCAAATAGTGACTGCACAGCTCTGCTTACAACAGGTACATTCTTTCTATTTTAGTGTGGTGCTCACCACAGCCTTTGGGTTATGGAGCACAAATATTCCACACTAGAACTTCACCACCCCATAATGATGCAAATTCAAGAGATGATTAGCCTATTTCTGGTGTTTAGATGAGAAACTGCTCCTGTAAACAAGCATTTTGTATGACTCCAAATCAGATTCATTGGCTTTTGACAACAGAAGAGTCACAAAAGAGTTCACCAAAGCATATGCTTGTACAGTCTGTACTCAGGAGGGACACATACACACACCTCCCCTTTGGAGATACTTTTCACAAGTCTATTTTAGTTTACTTAATGGCATTCTCTACCTAATGTGCACAGTTACACACCAAGACACCCTCATTACAACAACTAACCACCTCTTTACAGCTCACATTGAGAATAAGGATTTAAAAGGACATCACATTTCTCTATCAAAAAAACAACCACCCTAAACCCCAACAACTGAACAGAAACAGCACACAAAACCTTAACTTTATATTAGGGTTTACAGTAAAAAGCTGCTGCTGATTGAAGGTCTTTGGAGCTTCACTAAGCATTAAGAGGCAAATTGGAATTTCAAATGAGTGGAAGATGAAACAAGCAGCGTATTGTGCAGCCAGCTTGAAGATTACATGAAAAAAAACAAAATTGGATTTTTGAGACAGGAGAAGTTACATTTGGCCTTTTAGGAAGAAAGGAAAGGACAGGATATTAGCATCCTCTGCAAACTAACTGAAGCCTAACATTCACATGAACCACAAAGCACTCAGTCATCTCCCTAAGAAAACAAAGAGAATTTGGCAGCACATTAGTCCTCAGAGAAATGCCAAGACAGAAACTTCTGTTGTCTTTGTTGATTTAGCAACTGATGTGTCCAATACCTTAGAGGTTTGTAAAGAAAAGAGCCCAACAGTTGTGTTTCCAGCATCTTGTGTTGGAAACAAGCCACCTGAAGCACGCCAACATACTCAAGAAAAGCTAATTTTCAACTCACAAATACCATCACAATGCCATTTAATGCCCCCTCCATGGGCAGAACTATGTTCCAAACACTAGGTATCACCAACAAACAGAAGGTCTTTGCATGTACACATGTGAATCCTATTAGATACCTTTCTCACCTGGTGGTTGCTCTTCTCCACTGGCAGCCCACAACGATACACTACAGTTTGAAGCAGTACCCAGCTGCTTTGATGGCTCTGCTCTGCTCACAAATTATCATAGTCTACACCTGTTAAACCACCGCTGCATGCCAGCTTCCCCTGGCTTTGCTTGCAAAGGCTGCCCAGTCAGCACCATTTAACCTAACAAGATGCATCTACTTCAAACCAAGAGGCACCTACGTCATGTAAATTCCCTTTTGTCATGGATTTAAATCCCAGTTTAGTTCAAATTTTGCTACAGCAAATGCTAATAATTAGAAGTGAAATAGCATAAACTTTTAAGTACGTAAAAGCATAAAAACCCAGCCAGAGCTACCCTGTCATTTTGCATGCTGAAAACTGAGATTGGATTTCTGCACATGCAGAAAAAAACAAGGAAAAAACCCCAAAGAAACAACAAAAATTAAACACATCTAGTGCAACAAAAATTAGGGAAAGCTTTGTAAAGCCCAAAATCCTGGGGCAAGGGCTGCTGGATCAGACACATACTCGCTCCCTCATTTACAATGAAAGACAACAGAGTCTCTATTCTATTTAAGCATCTTTGAGAGAGTTTCTTCTTCTTTCACAGAATCACGAAGGTTGGAAGAAATCTCTAAGCTCATCAAGTCCAAACCATCAGCCTAGCACCCCCATGCCACTAAACCATGTCCCTGAGGACCACACCTCCAGGTTTTTTGAAGCCCTCCAGGGATGGCGACTCCACCACTGCCCTTAGCCCCCTGAGCCGATGACTAACAACTGTTTCTGGAAAGAAATTGTTCCTGCTATCCAATCTAAACCTCCCTTGGTGCAGCTTGAGGCCATTTCCCCTTGTCCTCTTCCTGGTAACCTGGGAGAAAAGACCAAATCCTCCCTGGCTCCAATCTCCTTTCAGGTAGTTGTAAGAGAGAGCCAGGGTTTCCCCGCAGCCTCCTCTTCCTCACGCTAAACCACCCCAATTCCCCAGCCCTCTGCAAATCTCCCATGATGAACATCCAGGAGATGCCAACAGGATGCCCAAGGTGAAATCGCGACGTTATGCCACCAACCCGCGCTCCTCCCGTTTAAACTCAAAGGAGAGAAGTTTTAATCGCGTCTCACAACTCGAATCACAACTGCGGATACTGCTTCATTCGTGCCGGGACGAGCCGAAGGAAGGCCAAGACGGAGAACAGGCAGAGCTGGGGGCGAACAGCGCGGTCTCCCTCAGCCCCTCATGGCCGCGGCGGCCCCGCAGCTCTCCCCACAGCGGCGGCCCGGGCCCAGGCGCGGCCCCTGGCCGGCGGGAGGTAGCTGGTTCCTCCACCGCTCTGGGGAAGCTCCCCGACCCCCTTACCCCCTTCTTCCCGCTGCCTACCCTCGTACGCCAGGCCGGGACAGGAGCCCAGGGCGAGGAGCGCGACGAGACGCAGCCAACACCTCCCCATGCTGCGCGGCGCTGGCATTCCCGGCTGAGGGCTGAGCGGTAAAGGGGCAGGCGGCAGAGGAGGAGGAGTGGGACGGAGACATCCTCCGAGCGGGCTCCTAGCCACCACCGAAGGCTCCTCCTCCCACGACGGCACGGGGAGGCCATCCCGTCCCTCCCCGCCTCACCTCCCGCCGGGTGTGGGGCTTCTTCCCGCCCTCGTCGCCTTCAGAACAGCTTCCCTCCGACGTGGCCTCCGAGAGCCGCCTGGTAATGCATCTGGCTGGGAGAGAGATATAGGTGTGGGGTCCCTCGCCCTGGTATCTATCTATGCCTCAACCGGGACATCCAGCTGGGAGGGAGCTTATCCTGACTGCACCCTCTCGCCTTTACCTGCTCTTGCGACTCCGCTTGAGCAGGGCGTGAGGAAGAGGAGGAAGAGCTGTGTTCCTGCAGGTTGGTACTATGCAGGGAGAGCACAGAGCTGCTGGCTCCCATCCCATCATCCAGGTTGGCAACCCTGGAGGAGAAGTGCAGGGAGACACAGAATCACGAAGGCTGGAGGAGACCTCTGAGTTCATCAAGTCCAAACATCAGCCTAGCACCACCATGTCACTAAACCATGGCCCTAAGGACCACATCTCTAGGTTTTTTTCAACTCCTCCAGGGATGATGACACCACTTCTGCCCTGGGCAGCCTGGGCCAAGGACTAACAACATTTTCCTTGAAGAAATTGTTATTAATGTCCAATCTGAACCTCCCCTGGTGCAACTTGAGGCTATTTCCTCTTGTCCTCTCCCTGGTGACCTGGGAGAAGAGACCAAATCCTCCCTGGCTCCAGCCTCTTTCCGGTTAGTTGTAGAGAGAGCTAAGGTCTCCCCTGAGCCTCCTCTTCCACAGACTAAACACCCCCAGTTCCCTTAGCTGCTCCTCATCAGACTTGTTTTCCAGACTCTTCACCAGCCTTGTTGCCCTTCTCTGGACACACTCCAATGCCTCCATGTCCTTCCTATAGTGAGGTGCCCAAAACTGAACCCAGGATTCAAGGTGTGGCCTCACCGGTGAGGACAGGAGGACAATCACTTCTCTGCTCCTGCTGGCCATACTATTTCAGATAGAAGCCAGGATGCTGCTGGCTCATGTTCATGAATTGCTCCATCCAGTTATTCAGCAATTTGCAGATGACCAGCCTTGAATGTTGAAAATCATGAGTCAGATCCTCAAGACATTAAGACAAAAAGTCTGAAGTCTTCCCATTTCCCATTAACTTTTGGAGCTGCTAGGGTGTTGTGGGGTCACATTCTCCAGCTTTTTTCCCCTAACCACAAAGACTAGAGGCTTTTTCTTTATTTTTTTTTCTCTCTTCCAGATGAAAGCAAATTCCCCAATCAATCCTAGCCCACAGAAGCAAGGGCTTCAGGCAAAGCATCAAATTTCCCAACACTTCAAGTTTGAGATCTGTCAGCTCTGCAGCTTGATTACAGCTAGAGTTGGGTCTTTTTTACTTTTCCTCTCCCCCCACTTTTTACCATTGGAAGTAGCATCTAATGTGCACTATAAGCTGCAGAAGGTGTGGGAAAGCTCTGGCCCCAGCTGTAGAGAGTTTGCATGTTGGGGCACTGAAGGGGAGAGGTTCCAAGGGAATTCCAAGGTTTCCCCCCCGTGCTACACTGTTTGCAGCAAAGCACAGACAAATAGGGAAATACTGTAAAGGAAGATTTATTTAAAACCAAGGGGCACCAATTTTCAGAGGGATGATCATCTTCTCAAGGGGAAAGTTAGTCTGGAAACTTGAGGAAGATGAGGCATAAGTTTTGCCAACCTTTGAGGCTGGCTGTACCAAAGTGGCCTGAGACAGAACTGGGATCTTACTGGTAATCGGAATAAAAATCTGGGTGGGCCTCTTGTTTAGGCAGGAGCTTTTTCCAAAATGTTTTGTTCTCATCTGACTTTTTGTTTGGATCAGGTGGGTAAAGGGTCCTCAGCACCCACTCCTCTCCTTGTTGAGCAGTGCAGATGCAGCTTGAGTATGCTAAGCTTCCATACCCAGTTTTGATCACCATGTTTCAAAACAAGCCCCCAAAATCACCATAATAACAAAACTGTCAGCAATATCATCTGAGCCATTGCAGTTTAACAACCTGAGGAGAGGTTAGATTTCCATCTGAGGAGAGATTAAAAAGAGCAACAGTGCTCTGAGAGAAAAATAAGGAAAAAGGAGTGCTTTAGGCTGTTATTATTGGCACAGGTATCATAAAGATGAAAGTACAAGGTTAGAAATCTGTAATAAATTGTGATCATCTCTGTAGTTTATCTGTGCTGCAAGGCTTTGGGAAAAGTTGAGCACACCAATGTTCTGGAACAACAAGGGTACCCGAAGCAGATCCTCATGAGGGAGGTTATCTCTTGCTTTCTCTCTGTGTATGCCCCTTTAGCTGCCCCTTTCCAAACCACTGCCCTTCCTTTATGCTTTCTTCCTAAGAATATAAGGTCTCTCCTAGTATGATAGCATTGTACAAGAAGCTGCTGCCACCAGAAGTCTCAATGCAGCTGCAGCTCCACCAGCTTTCCTGATACTGTCCAAACCATAGGGGTCAGAGCCCCTCTCTTGAGCAGCCTTTTCTAGCCATTTGAAACTGCACTGCCACCATGTAGAAGCTTGGTGGTGAGGACAAGTCCTTCTTGTTGTAATGGTTTGACCCAGGCTTTTCCTGGTAACCAGTTTGTAACCAGGAAAGTGATCATATTTACCCAGTATTCCACACGATTTTACGTAACTGGGGTATAAATACAGAGGGGGAGAGGCCCTTGCTCTCTTTTGCCTTCTGGTGGATCCGAGGACGCAGGTTCTCTGCTATCGGTCTCACCCATGCAGAGGAGTCAAGCCTTGTAGGCCTTGAGAGGCAGCTGTTGCTGGCGTCGGTCAGTGCGACTCTGCTACCTTAAGGAGAGTAGTAAGATTCTGGTTTTATTAGTTCTATCCTGGGTTTCGAGTGTACATACCTGTTTTAGTTTTCCTTTTCCCTTTTTCCCCTTTCCCCTTTCCTTTTCCCCTTCCCTTGGGGGTTCCCTCTACTGTGTAGATAGTATTTTAATTCTATATAACTGCTATATATATATAAATATAAATACTTTTGATGTAGTTCAGGTTGTTTCGGGCTCTTTAGTTTCTCTCGTAGTTTTTTTTTCTTAAACTCAGAGAGGAAGGGAGGGGGAAGGATTTCACTGTGAGTTTGGGCATTTGGCAGGGAGCCAGGTCCAAACTATCACACTTGTGTGGTCAGTTAAGTGCTGCTATAGTGTCCAGGCTAGTCCAGGCATAGAATCCTAGGATCATTCTGGTTGGAAAAGACCTCTGAGATGATCTAGTTCAACTGTCCACCCAACACTACCAGGCTCATCACTAACCCATGGACCCAAGCACCACCTCCACAATGTTTTCTGAACTCTTCCAGGAGTAGTGATTCCACCAGCATCCTGGACAGCCTGTGCCAATGCCTGATAAAACTCTGAAAACTGTTCCTAACATCCTGAAAATCCCCTGGTGCAACTTGAAGCCATTTCCTCTTCTATCACTTGTTACCTGAGCAAAGAGACTGGGCCTCACCTTATTACCAACTACCTTACTCAGGTAGTTGTAGAGAGTGAGAAAGTCACCCCTAAGCCTCCTCTTCTCCAGATTAAACAGCTCCAGTTCCCATGCATCCCATTTGATTGATGTCATCATGGAGGTTTTGTATTGCTCTGGTGTTGCTCCTGCTTGCATAGGTGTGATTCCATCCCTTCAAAAACTGTAAGGCTTTCTGGGTGTGATCTCACCTGGGATGCTGGTTTTCCTCTAGCATCCAGCTCCTGGAGTGTTCTGGCTGGCCTGGGAAAGGCAAGAGATTTAAGAGTTTACACAGTCTGCAAGTCACAGCTCAAATGTAGATGCAAGTATAACTAGAAGCATGAATGTGTCCTTCATGGACTTTGAAACCAACCTTGTAAACAGGCCAAGACTGAGATGTGCATTCACTCAGGTGCAAGTTGGCTCTGGAGTGCCTTTGTCCATGTAACATTCATTCAATGACAGCTAGGAGAAATCACCCAAAAGATTGGGCTTCAAAAGACAAGCCCAAGGCATCTTTCAAATCAGGGCTCTTTTAAAATAGAAGCAAGCATGTGGCTGTAGGAATGTATTAAACCAATGTCACATTTATTGAATCTGAAAGTATAGTCCTGGTCAGTTTTTCCCCTCACAGTTCAGCTTTCAGTTTTCATAGAAAAAAAAAATAAAATCCCAACTATTTCAGCTTGTGGTTAGTGGAATTCCAGGTTCTCCTGGCATTACAGCTTGCTTTTCATTGAGGGTTCAGTTTTTGAGATGAACACTTTCAGAACTGAAGCAACAGTACAGGATACAAGTGAGTGAGAATATCTTAGCTGAAGACCCAAAGCAAAGTTAAGTGCTCCTGGAGGCTGCAAGGCAGATTTCTTCTTATGCCAAAGAGTTAATTTAAGCACCTCATTTCTCTTTCATGCTTTATATAGCAGTTCAGCTCAGAAGTCTAATTTGACTACTCTGTAGCAGAACAGCTGTAACTGAACTACAGTTACAGGGATAATAAAAAGGAGCTTTTGATGGAGAGGGGAAGTTCAGCAGAGTGCCATTTTTAATAACATTTAACAGTCTAAGCATTTTTCTCCAAATAGTAAAAGAATGTTAAAGGGAAAAAAAATAGACAACAACCCAGCTGTGTGGAATTAAGTTTTGGAAGCCCCAGCTAAGGTTTGATTAGTCATGGTAAGAGGATGACAAACTGTGGGGCCCAATCCAAACTCTACACAGTGTTTTTAGCCTTACTGAATGAGAATGCTCAAATACTTCAAGTTACTCCTGCAAGTACCTGCAGAAATAAGAGACACTCCTAAAAGAACAACAGTATTGATCAAAAAATGCAATGGTTCTGTACAATTCTTAAAGATTATGAATTTCTTTCTGATGATGTTTAGTGACAGCAACCGTTAGAAATACCTGTTGCTCCATGTTTGCTGTTACCAGGCTCTCTTTCCAGCTGTTTCTCACTGCCAGCTCCTCAGAGCCATATTTTCCCCCTCAGCCTGGTAGGACACTGGTCCCTGTCGCCACTCTATTTTGGGGGCATTCTGGATGTTTGCAGGCTGGTTAGGTGCCCCTCTACTATTGGGACATTTCTGAAGCTTTGAAACAGATTCCAGGAGAGGGAGATTGAAGTAGAAGCAAAGATTGGGACTAACCTGTGGAGAGAATGGGCAGGATGAGAAACTCAGGTCCACGTCTGATGATCCATATACATGCACACATGTCTGCATATACATGTATCTTCATATCTGTATATATACAGACATGTGTAAGTGCATATAGACGTGTGCAGGATGCCTTTAGAGCACTTCTTTTTAGATCAAACATCTACCTAGACTTAATTTATGTATCACATATATCATACAATGTTTGGACTAGATGATCTCCAGAGATCCCTTCCAACCCCTGCTATTCTGTGATTCTGTGATCAGAGTTTGACCACTGAACATCTCTGTATACACTGAAAGAGACATGAGTAATTGTATTTTTTTCTGTCTATTTTATACAACTACACAGTCTAAAGCTTTAAAAATACACAACAAAAACATGCCAAGGTCCCAGAGTATTTTAAAGCCAAAAGGGCTATGCCACCAAAATGAAAGGGTTCAGATAAAGTGGAATCAGAAGGTTTGATATAGAGTGAGAGCATTTAACTGCTTTTCAGGGGCCAGGGGAAGGAAAATTTCCGGCTCCAGAAGCTGGATGGGATGAGACAGTGACACCTCCAAAGAGCACAACCTCCACCTAGTGGTAGGTTCCACGGGGAAATTTTAGGAAACCAGCAGAGGGTTGTGAAACAAATAAGAAATAAAGGTTTAAGTTGACACTTTGGGAAAATAGGTAAAGAAAAATGCCACCAAACCATGCCCCCAAGTACTACTAAAGCTTATTTAAATCAATGAGGGCACTATTTATTTCTCCTTTTCCAACTCTTTACTATTCACAACAGTCTCCCAGTAGAACAGAAACCACATGTGCATTCAGGAAGACAAGAAAATATGTAAATCTAATGAACATTGGCAAATAGCTCCTGTAAGGTTCATTGCAGAACTCAAGAGCAGCCCAAAGAAAAAGAACAGAAACAAACTGATCTTAATTAACTCTGGCAAAGGATTGTCCAAGCATCCAGATTTTTACCATGATGCTTACTGTAGTGCAGAGGAGCTCCCATGAAAGAATCTGCAAAGCAGCTTCTAGGTCAAACAACAGCTGTGGTGCTGTCGACATGCCTGAGGGACATGATCCATCCAGAGGGACCTGCACAAGCTTGAGAAGTGGGTTTGTGTGAACCTCATGAGGTTTAACAAGGCCAAGTGCAAGCTCCTGCACCTGGGTCAGGGCAATCCTCCACACTAGTACAGGCTGGGAGAAGAAGGGATTGAGACAAGCCCTGTGGAGAAGGACCTGGGAGTACTGGTGGATGGAAACCTTAACATGAGCCAACAATGTGTGCTTGCAGCCCAGAAGGCTAACCAAATCTTGGGCTGCATCAGAAGAAGCATGGCCAGCAGGTCAAGGGAGGTGACTCTCCCCTCTGCTCTGGTGAGGCCTCACCTGGAGTACTGCATCCAGCTCTGGAGTCCTCAGCATAAGGAGGACAGGAACCTGTTGGAGCAGGTCCAGAGGAGGCCACAAAAATGATCAGGTTGGAACAGCTCTGCTAGAAGGACAGGCTGAGAGAGTTGGGGTTGTTCAGCTTGGATAAGAGAAGGCTCCAGGGAGACCTCCTTGCAGCCTATCAGTACTTAAAGGGAGCTTGTAAAAAAGATGGAGACAGTCTGTTCAGCAAGGCCTGTTAGGACAAGGCAAGGGGCAATGGCTTTCAACTAAAGGAGGGAGATTTAGACAAGATGTAAGGAGGAAAATTTTCACCCTGAGGGTGGTGAGACACTGTCCTGGGTTTCCCTGAGAGGTGGGACATGTCCCATCTCTGGAACCATTCCAGCTCAGGTTGTCTGGGGCTCTGAGCAACCTGATCTAGTTATAGGTGTCCCTGCTGACTGCAGGGGGGTTGGACTAGATGACCTCTAAAGGTCCCTTCCAACTGTAACCATTCTATAAGTCAAATTTTATGTAGAGGTAATGCTGGCAATTCAAATAGTGAGTTTGTCACTTTGCATCTTGGAGTAATTGAGAAAACAGACATTCTGCTCATCCATACCAGTCCTGGGATTCCTTGCTCCTGCTGTTCAGTCTCCATCCAAAGAAAAGCCACACTGCCTGAGAAAAACTCAGTATTGAACCCAGAATCATCTCTTTATCAGACCAATGTATTCCATAGTACCTGGCTACATCATGTTCCTGCAAGAAAAGCTTCACTATAGACTCATTAAAGTATGGATAGTCAAAGAATCTAAGATTAGAATCCCACTGAAAGGACATGTCCAGTTTTCTTTTGGCCTGGTTCTGGGAGGAGAGAGTCCCATCAGCCAATGGTGATTTCAGCAGGAGTGAAGGTGTTCAGCAGCTCTCACAAATGAAAGGTTTGGCAGAATACTTACATACTTACACTACTCTTAGCCATGGTCATGCAACTGCTGCCATGTATGAAAATGAGGCACATACTTGGATAACTTCCTCAGTAATGGCCTAAATGCATGTTTGAGTAACTGAGTACCCTCTTTAAAAGGTGAACTTCAATATTCTTCCCTTATGAACCAAATAACATCTTACATCAAATAATACCATTTTGCATGAATATCATACTGTATTCAGTCTAATATATATACACAGATATAAAGTGGTATTCTGTAGACTGAAACAGAATAAAGTTATTTAGGAAAACCCACAAAGTGCCTTGTATTTAACTTTTCACATAAAAAAATAGATTCTGTTTTCCAACAGTAGCAGTTAAGGCCACAGAACTCCAGCCAGATGCTGACAGGCATGTTAGCAACTGCAACTCTTAAAATTACCCATAAATATCAAGAAAATGGTCTGCATATTTAATATCACAGCAATCCAATAAATCAAAAGGAAGCAACTCTCCCCATCTCTAGGGAGTCATAACTGTTTTCAAGTAAAAACTGCAGGATGTGCTTTAAGACTGTCACATTTGTACACACTGGAACAAGTGTCAGAGTAAGAGGCAAGTAGAAGATCTCATCCTCCTGTCCTGGTTAGTCACAGTTTCCCTGGAATTCTCCAATGTATGGTTCTGGTTTTCATCTTTACTGTCTTCACCAGATACATCTTCCATTCCTTTCTCTTGTTCACCCTGGAGTGCCTTTGCAGATGGATCTTCCTTTCCACTCCACCTGTTCTTCTGGCCTGGCGGTGGCTTTCGCTTGAACAGGGAAAACTGAAGGGATGAAGAGGGAGACCACATCCCAAACCAGTTAGCTGTGAAATGGAAGGTTTAAAAAAGAAACCCCAAACCACCACAAAGCTTTCTGTATACCCAGGTCAATTCAGGTCCTAAATTTCTCCTTGGTAAAATAAACAATGTTGGGGGTTTTATTTACCCCAAAACAAAATGATTACTTAAAAAAAGGTTAACAAAAAGCCATTCTGCTGAAATAGTTCAAATGTACCCAAAGAGCAGAAATGAACCAGGGAAGTTAAAATGATTGCAAATTTTGTCAAATTACACACTTGACAGTTTGCACAAAATGCTGCAAATGGTGCAAAATGATTTGTCTTTCTTTCAACCAAGAGTTTGAGGCAAACTACAGGCTCAGCTCTGCAAAGCCCCAGAGCAGTAAATGCTTAATATGCAGCAATCTGCTTCATAGGCTTCACATGATACAGATGGGGGTAGTCTATTAATAAAGTTCATGACATTGTGGGTTTATGTCCCTGAGGCTACACATGTGCTCCAATTTAATTGGTGCTTAAGGTCTTTGTTGAACAGGAAACACAGCAGCCAGGCTTTGGATCCTAAACAGGTAAGAAATTCCATATAAACTACTCCTCAACATCCATCCATATATATATATATACACACCCCAATGTGTATTTATATATAAACACACACAAATGTGTATATATACACACACACACAAATGTGTATTTAGATATACACAACTACACACATACAGGTGTGTGTGTGCATATATCTGTACATCTATATATATCTCAGAACACACTCTTAAATCAGTGCATGTTGGAAATAGATTCAAAGTCATTTGGCTCAGCTCTTCCTCTCAGAGAGAAAGATCATGGAAAATATTTGTAGATAACATCCCACTGGAATCAAGTCCTGAGTTTTCACCTCCCCCAAATCTGGTATGATTAATAACCTCTTCTTTTTATGGGCATGCTGTACATGAACAGGTGATAATGGGCTTTATCTTATTGCTACTGACACAAGTACTGTGATTTCTTCGAAGAGAGGGATTATTTGGATTATTAGTTGGATTTTCTTATTATTAGTTGGACTGTATTATTTGGATGATTTTAAGTCATCACAAAATCAAATCTTGGACAGAAGAAAAAAATTACTCAGCAGTTTAATTCTTTATGCAGATCAGCTAAATTGTGCTATTCAAACTTCAGCTTGGTAATTGCCCACTGCCTTCCTGATCCCTGGTAAAACCAGCAGGAAGATTTAGGCCACATACCTTTTTCCTCCCAGGGATTCCTCCAGTTATTTGGTCAGAGGTGTTCTCTGAAGAACTATTCACAGTGTGATTGTCAGTGCTTTCTTTCTCTACAATAATATAAACCTGGGTATTAACATCTGATTCTTGCAAACTTCAGAGCAGAAAAAAAAAGCAGCTTCTAATTTATTTTTGAAATAAAAGTCACTGAATACAAGGTAGAGCTTCAAGCAAGAAACAATCAGAACATTTAGTCCCACTTGATTCCCAGCCTGACAGGTCTGGTTTTGGTCTTAATCTCTCTATGTAATGCCCTTTCTGTTATTCTCCAGATGTTCAGTTTTCAACAACAGAACATTTATAGCAGTGACATCACAGAAAATGTTTGGACTTGACACTCAAGGAGTTTCCTCTTTCTGACAGAAGACAATATTTTGCAGGCTGATTTTCAGAGCATATTCTGATTTGGAAAAGCTGACTTTCAGGACAAGAGTTATGGTTCAGCATCAATTTTTATTCCATAGAAACAATTCTGGGAAAGGAAAAACTTTCCATTTGAGTTGATGTTTCTGTCTTTAATTTTTCCTATATTCCCTTTAGGATGACATCAGCTTAGAACTCAGCATCAAAACTTCTAGATTGCTGGATGATGGAAAAATATTTAAGCATCCATTCTGGACAAGCTCTTTCCATGATAATATGGAAAAGAAATGGCAGAGATTCCTCAGTGTTAAGGCAGAGGTCTTTCTCATCCCACATTTGTTACTTTCTTTCAGAAGAACAATTCTGGAGTATTCCAGAATTAATGAAATACAAGAAGTATTTGTTTTTTCCACTTGTCTTGCATATAGGGCACCCAACTGCACACTCCCCAGTTTTCCTAAAGGAACATGCAGTTCAAAGAGTCACCAAAAGTAAAAGCAACACCTAGACTTGCATCTTCAGCATATCTGAGCAGTGTTCAGTCATTACCATATCTCACCCAAACCAATCTGTGTGTGAACACAAGGAGACAATGGCAGTTGACAGAGATGAGGAAGGCTTGACAAGCTTCTCTCCTGAGGAAACACAGCACCTACAGAAGGTGCTTGAGAGAGAATACAATTACCACTACTTTGCCACTGCACAACTAGAGCTGGTCTTACCAAGGAAGCTCTAGTCCTGTGAAGAGAAAGTCCTTCTCAGGGACTTCCTCCAGTGCATAAGTGGGAAAAGTCTTTTCTTCTTTCAAATCATTAACAATTAGTCATGGAGGGTTTTTGTCTCTCAAATTTCATCACCTCTTATCATCTGCTTTACCAACTACTGACACTGCTCAGTGTTTTTCTAGCAGATTTTCTGAGGAAAGTTTTGTCTTCTGAAAGTGTTCAGAATGTCCCTTAGGATCCAGTGGTTAGGAACTGTGTTCTTACCCTGCTGAATGATGGGCTCTTTCTGAGTGGCCTCTTCTGGCTAGAGAGACACAAAACAATGAAATCTCTGCTTTCAAACTTATTGAAACATACAGTGTTTAACTGTTACCAACTAGATATGTCTTCCTCCTTCTCCCAAACCCACCCTAAACAACAATTTGGCATATCAAAGAGAGCTACACTATCAAACTAATCCTTATATTAGCAGACTAAAGTAAATTATAGAACCAAATTCTTCCAGAGATCAGTAACTTAATAGAAGTGCTTTTACCTCTACAGTTTCCATGGTGCTGTTACTGCTTTTGTCTCCCTTAGCTCTCTTACTAGGTTTCTTTTTTTTACAGTTTTCTTCTGTTTCTCCTTCTTTCTCTGTTCCTCCTCCTCCTTCTTCTTCTCTTGCTCCTTCTTTTTCTTCTTCTTCCTCTGCTTCTTCCCCTTCTGTTTCTTCTTCTTCATAATCATCACCATCAGCATCATCACCTGTCTCTTCATCTCCAGACAAGCTTTGTTCCTTTGACAAAATGGCCAAAACAGAATTTTTTAACTCATGTGGTCCTAATCCTCCATCAGTTCACCATAATCTGACTAAGAACAAGAAAACTCCAAAGAAAATGGCCCAAGGAGTAGACAGAGTAAGGACAGAGACAGGAGCACTCATGTGACAGGCCTCCAGTGAACATTAGGAGTACAGCTGACTTCTACCTTTTGCTAACACGTGTCTCCTTAATGGAAAAACAATGAAAACAAACTGCATTTTTTTTTAACCAAATACTTACTTTAAATGTTTGAGCTATGCATAATGAACACAAGCAGCAGTAATTTCAGCACTGCAGAGGAAAATCATTAAAATCCCCTTCCCAAGAAAATGAATAAACCACTATCAGATGACAATGTTCTGATTCATCTGATTTATAATGGCAACTTCATTTGGTTTTAGCTTAGGATAAAACTTCAGGGTAGTAAAATAAACCAGCCAGGAGTGTTAGGAAACAAACTATAAACAGTGCAAATCCTGCTTTTGTAGAAAAAGAACCAATTCTATCCTTCTTACCCCATTCTATCTGGTTGCCATTCCTATGCCATTTCTGTCTCTTTAACAGCATGAAATAATGTCTTGAACAGAAACATCCTCCCTCTCCTTGCAGGGATACAATGGCCTGAGCTAAGGCCAAGATGGACTTCTGATGTCAAATCAAGTCAGCTATCATCAGTCTTATCTTGAACACCTCTGGATACCTGGGCCTGTGCTAGGAAACAACCTTCAACATTTTGTACCTCTAAGATAATGCTAGGATAATGGTGCTGTTGATAAGCTGGAGGGGCGGGATGCCGTCCAGAAGGACCTGGACAGGCTGGAGAGGTGGGCCCAGATGAACCTCATGAGGTTCAACAAGACCAAGTGCAGGGTCCTGCATCTGGGGCGAAATAATCCCCGCTATCAATACAGGCTGGGGGATGAGGAGATAGAGAGCAGCCCTTCAGAAAAGGACTTGTGGGTGTTGGTTGATGAGAAGCTGGACATGAGCAAGCAGTGCGCGCTGGCAGCCCAGAAGGCAAATTGCATTCTGGGCTGCATCAAGAGAAGCGTGACCAGCAGAGCAAGAGAGGTGATTCTGCCACTGTACTCTGCTCTGGTGAGACCTCATCTGGAGTACTGTGTCCAGCTCTGGAGCCCTCAACACAGGAAGGATGTAGACCTGCTGGAGCGGGTCCAAAGGAGGGCTACTAAAATGATCAAGGGGCTGGAACACCTCCCCTATGAGGATAGGCTGAGAGAGCTGGGATTGTTCAGTCTGGAGAAGAGAAGGCTTTGGGGGGACCTAATAGTCACCTTCCAGTACCTGAAGGGGTCATATAGAAAGGCTGGGGAGGGCCTGTTTACAAAGGCCTGTAGTGATAGGACAAGGGGTAATGGGTTTAAATTAGGGAAGAGCAGGTTTAGATTGGATATTAGGAAAAAGTTCCTTACCATGAGGGTGGTGGAACATTGGAACAGGTTGCCCAGGCAGGTGGTTAAGGCCCGGTCCCTGGAGGTGTTCAAGGCAAGGCTGGACAGGGTGCTTGGCAACCTGGTTTAGTTGGAGATTGCCTACTCACTGTAGGGGGTTGGACTAGATGACCTCTAAGGTCCCTTCCAATCCTGATAATTCTATGATATGATTCTATGATTCTATGATAATCAATCCATACAGCAGAACATCAGTCTTGAAAAGGTGACCTTGCAGACTGTTTTTCCTGTAAACCTAGACCTTCCTAAGGATAAATTTGCTGTATCCAGGCTTTAGGGGACAAATGGCCTTATACACTTCATGGCTTTGGCAAAAGTATTGCCACAGTAGGGATGGAGCTTTGAGCAACCTGATCTACTGGAAGGTGTCTCTGCCCATGACAGCAGAGTGGGAACTAGATGATCTTTAAGGTCCCTTCCAACCCAACCCACACTTTAAGCTTGTTTTCTTTGAAAAACAAATGAATAGTATCAATTTCCAGGGTGAAAAGAGAGAAAAACCCACAAACCTTGCACAGAACCAGAAGGTGGGAGGCTATTTACATCAAATATAATATCTTAGGAGCCATTTACTATTCAGGCACTTGGAAACAGCCTAACAAAGTAACTCCTGGGTACCTAAGCAAAACAGACTCTAATGAGAGAGTATATTGATGTGATCTCAAAACACTGGTGTCTCCCTGAAAGATATTATGCTGCATAAAATGAATTCTTCATGCTAAGAGACACAGAGAAAAACAAAGTGGTGCCCACACTTGGATGCAGTTTGTGCATTTCCCCCCAGTTCTTAGAGAAATAAGTTCTAGTGTTTGGAGTTGGTGATGCAGGTCCCATGAATTTGCAAGCTTTCTGCATGTCTCTCCAAAATCTGTGCTTTTCATGGCAGCTCTTGCCTTACTCATGCTGATCATTATTCAGGGCTTAGACAAAAAGATGGGCAAAGGCAAAGGTTCCCCAATAACACCACAGCATGCAGGAAGGTTTCTTCAAGATTCTCTGCTCTCCATACATACCTGAAAGCCACTGCTAACATCTCCCCAGCCTGCAAGACTGGGTCTCCTGGGGGAGATCCCCCCATTGCAAACTGCTCTGATGTAAAAGGTGGCTATTTCTGGATACCCATCAATAATTAAGTCCATTCTCATCTTGCCTGGGTAGGTTTTTCAAGGCACAGCCAACTTAGAAACACAAGTCCCACCAGCTGGCACTTGGGGAGGTCCTACGCCAGCTGTTGGAAGGCTGGCTTTAAAGCATGGCTTCATTTCTATCTGTCCTCATGATACAGGCCACACTCAGGTTTGCCTTGTCCTTTTTCTCCTCAGAGATGACAATGAAGTGCCTAGGAAGGCAGAATAAATCTAAAGCCACAGTGTTGAGCCTGGGCCATTCCAGCAGATTGCCCTACACCCCTCCACAGACAGAAGAAGTCACATCTGATTTTTTCAGTGCTGGGACAAGCCAGAGAGGTAAATATCCTTATACCTGACATTTCAGGCCCCTGGTAATAAGTAGGTTCATAACTAAGCGTGGGGTTTTGAGATAACAGTCATGATATTTATTACAGCATGAGGCTGCCAAACCAAGAAGCAATGGGCACTACCTCAAAGCCTTAACAAAGAAAGTGATTAAGTGTCCTTGCTTTTTCTTTTGGCAATAGAAAAACAAAGCCTCTGCAGCACTCAGCAGTGCAACTTGCTGATGCCAAAGCTCTCTCTCCAAAATCCTTCCAATGTGCAAAAGCTAACTTCTCCTCTCTCCACGAAAACATCTGAAAACCTAGTGCCTTCAGATGGGGAACGTGCTCAGAAATTCTCTGAGGACAAAACTAGAGCTTTGCCATTAGTGCAGGCAAAACTTTGGCTCTTTCTCACAGAATGTACTGAACACTCTCATTTATGTGAACTCTACATTTAGAAATGAGTGGAGAATTTGCCCTTTTACATTTCCTTTGTTTTGTTTTTTTTTTTTTACAGATCTGACAATGTTCTTTTGTCTCAAGATGCTGCCATGTCTGAGTTTGAGTCTGCTTACCACAGTACATGGTAGAAAATACAAGACAAGACACAGCAGAAGTTCAGGTGAGTTCCCAGCCCATAAATCCAGCCTGTATGCACTAAGAGAAAACTCAGGTTGCATTAAAAAAGATGCTCTGCCTTTAAGTACTCTCATTTCTTTTGGGGTATTTAGCAGTAACTCTGTCAAATGACTAGTTTCACCCCCCAAGCTCTGTGTCTTGAATGTGGAGTTGGTTGATTGCTGGTTAACTGTCACTGATAAATCAGTAAACCACTTCCAAGTGGACCATAGGAAGTGCCATCTAAACATCAGAAGGTTACTAGATCCAGTAGATACATCTGCTGAGCCACAAATCACTGAATACACTGAATGATTCCATATGAGAACACTACATGCTTGCTCTGTTGGAACTCTTCTGCCAGGCATTCACTAGTAGCCACTGGTAGGAAGAAGAAACTGGCCTAGAGAGATATTTGGTCTCTTGTTGTCTCCCTCTGTGGCAGGATTCTTTTTCTCTGCACATAAATCTTTTGGTATCCCATAATAAACGGCAAGGACACAGTGAATTTCCACAAACCCCCAAGTACCAAACATTATAAATCCTCATGAGTCAAACTAAACAAAATTCCACTCATTATGCTACTGGAGTTCCAAAGTCTCCCCAAAACATTGGCACACAGTGTTAATTTCTGTGCAAGAGCCTTGGAAGTGCTGCAGTAATGCTCTGCTTTTCCCTCACCACAGGTATGAGCCACAAACCAACAGCAAATCAGTTCTCAGTTCAATGAATCTTCACCCAGACAAAACAAAGAAGAGCAGATGCCTGTAGCTTGGCTTCCCTTAGCCTCCTGGGAAGCTTTATGCTATCAGTGCATCTTAAGAGAGAAACAACAAATGGTCCCTGTTTGCCTAAGGGTTTAGATGAAAAGCTGCAGCCTAGCAGCACAGGAGAGCCATTCTGATGAGGCACTGGCAATCCCTTGCTTCAAAGTGCTCTCACTTTTCCTCTCCTCTCTTTAGCAAATGCTTTTCACAAGAAAGAAGAGATTTATTTCCTTTTTTTTATCACAGCAGTTTTGTTCCAAAGCTGAATTTTCAAATCACAGCTAAGCAGAGGTCATAGCCAAGAAACATGGTTTGAAGCTTACGAAACCACTTCTCCAGATTGCTCTACCTTTAGCATCCTAATCTTTCCTAAGGAAGATAAAACACCACAGTTTAGGTCCCCTTAGTTTCACAACTAAAGATTCTGAGAGCAGTTCAGTGATGACTCAGGGCTTCTGTGAAATAACCAAGGACTCTGTTGTTGGAGGCAACTCTTCCCTTGGGAAGTGCATTGAACTGATCAAATCTTCCACTCTACCAGGATGTGAGGGTACTTACCCTTTCCCAGAGATGTACACATCCTTGATGGCAAGACAGTGTATTCCAGAAACCCCCAAAGCTTGAAACAAATTCCCCAGGGACAAAACACATTCAGAGAACTAAGTTCCTTAGGCACAGCATGTGACTAGAAGTGACCTTAGCTTCACATGCAGCATGTGGAAGGGGTGAGGGAGGTGAGGAGGATCAAGCTGGACTAGAATCTACTGGCAAACTCTTCATCTACTGCAGCCTTTTTAGGAAATAACTGTTGGAGGTATTGTGTTAAAGGGAGTTTAATGCCAGTATCTTACAAAAAATGCAGTCTCACAAAATTAGAAGTGTTTGATAACCTCCACATCAGCACTGATTCCATCTCCATATTTTGGCTTCTCCAAAAAGAATTCAGACTTTCATGCCACTTTCTCCATTATTCCATTTAGCTTCTTGGTTTACTACACATTTTCCTCTTTTTGGAGATCACAGATGCCATTTTTGGGAAGGAAAACCACAAATCTCCTCCAATGAGGAGAAGCTTGAGGTCTGACCCTGAAAACTTAGGCACTTCACACTGCAACAAAATAGGTCTATTCCCCTCCTGGAGAACTCAAGAGCTAGATGACTGATGTCTTGTAGTCTTTGGTAAGTAGACATAGAATCATTTGTGCATTGCACAGTAGGAAGAAGTAAATCATGTTTGACAGGTGTAGATTTCGGAATTCTTAACTCTAGAGCTAACCACCCAAAGTGACAGCCAGCAATTATCCCTGAAGATGCATTCTGCCTCTGCTGTCATCTAGGCCAGATTCAGCCCTGAGTTTGTCTTTCTGCACAGAACTGAACCTTTTTAAAGACAGAAGGTTGTAGAAATCTTTCCACTTACCTCCCATCTGCTGACCCAAGGGAATTTGGCAACTTGTCCTTTCTGTAATCCATGCTCAGTACCCAAACACTTCACCAAGAGATGACCAGAAGGAAAGCAGAGGGAATGGAGATGGAGTGATAGCACAGTTTCAAAGCATGCATCATCCAGCATTTACTGACACTCCTTTCATAGAAGGCACAGCAACAATGAGCTACCCAGCAACTCAAACAGATGTCTCCCTTAAGCACTCTCATGCAAAGGCAAAGATTACACTGCTCCAAGACAATGTATTCCAGAAAATCCTCAAATCTGTGTCCTGCGTGTTAGAGAGGATTGTGTAAATGACTGGATCAACAGTTTACATCATTTCTCTCCTAAAAGCTTCCCCAATTGAAACATTTTCTTCATTCTGTCTCCAGAAATTGGCACTTCAAGTAGATGCACAAGCATACAGTTTGGGCTTTTGAAGGAATAAAAATCAATCTGCCATAGTTCCAAAAGTTTCCTCAATAGTCTTAAAATGCATCTCCAGTGGCCCATGCTACTTTAGTGTCAAATAATGAGGGAGCACATTGTTCCAAAACTGTTCTGAATTGTGGAGACCATTTACTAGATGCTGTTTGGACTTCATTTTTGGTTTAGAGCTGTTTGGTAAAGCAGCACTTTCTGGCTTCTCTGCCTTCCTGGCTTTGCCTTTCTTTTGTGGAAGCTTATTACTGTGTTTCTTTCTTTCACCTTTTGCTTTTTCTTCTTCCTCCTCTCTCTCATCCTCTTCTTCCTCTCCCACATCCCCTTCCTCCTCTTCTCTTTCTTCCCTTTCCCCCCTTTCCTCTTCTTGTTCCTCCTTTTCCTCTTCTCCTTCTTCTTCCTCCTCTTCCCCTCCTTCCTCCTCCTTTTCTTCTTCCTCCTCCTCCTCCCCTCCTTCCTCCTCCTCCTCTTCTTCTTCCTCCTCCTCTTCCCCACCTCTTTCCTCCTCCTCTTCTCCTCCTTCTTCCTCCTCTTCCTCTTCCCCTCCTTCCTCTTCCTCTTCCCCTCCTTCCTCTTCCTCTTCCCCCTCTTCTTCTTCCTCCTCCTCTTCTCCTTCTTCCTCCTCCTCCTCTTCTCCTTCTTCCTCCTCCTCCTCNTCCCCTTTTTCTTCTTCTCCCTCTTCCTCTTTTCCTTCCACTTCCTTTTCTCCCTCATCTTCACCTCCCTCTTCTCCTTCCTTCCCTACTCCCTGATCTTCTTCCACCCGTTCTCCCTCTTCTTCATCTTCCTTTCTCTTGTCCTCCTTCTCTTTTTCACCTTTTCTCCCTTCTTCCCCTTCTCCTTCTGCCTCTGCTCCTTCCTCTACCTTTTCCTCATCTTCTCTTTCCTCTTCCACTCCATCCTCCTCTTCTCCTTCTTCTTCCACTCCATCCTCTTCCTCTTCTACTCCATCCTCCTCCAATTCCTTAGTCCCTCTATTTACCTCTGCCTCTTCCTGTTCTTCTTTGGATACATCTTCTTCTTCCCTCTCTACCAATGACTCTTCTAAATCCTCCTCTTCACCCTCTTTGGCTTTTTCAATCTCTCTTTCTTTCTTTTCTTCTTCATTTTCCTTTTCATCTTCACCTTCCTCTTCTGCCTCTTCCTCTTTTTCTTCCTCCCCCTCTCTATCTTCACCTCCTTCCTCACTCTCATCTTCCCCTCCACTTATAACCTGTTCTTCCTTTTCTTTTTCAGTGTCTTCCTCTTGTGCACCCTCTTCCTCCTCCACATTCTCCTTTTCTCCCTCACTCTGCACTTCCTCTCCCTCCATTGACTTGCCTTCCTCATTTCCTTGCTCTTTGCTATCTTCCTGATGAATCTCTTTGCTCTCTTCTGCACCCTCCTTCTCACTGTCTCCTTCAGCCTCTGATTCCCCTTTTTCATCTTCTTCCTCATTACCTTTCTCCTCTTCATCTTCTTCCTCATTACCTTTCTCCTCTTCATCTCCTCCTACTGAAACTTCATCTCTACCTTTCCTAACCTCACTCCCTTCTTCTTCTTCCCCTACTTCACCTTCACTGTCAACTGTTTCATCTGGCTTTTCTTTTTCACTTTCACTCTTTTCACTGCCCTCACTCTCCTGCTCTTGATCAGATTCATCCTCATTCTTCATCTCTACCTGCCTGTCCTCATCAGCTTTAGCTTCAGAGTTTGTGTCTTCTTCATCCAGGCTTTTTATATCAGTCTTCTCTATGTATTCTTTCTCACTGGTTGCAGCTTGTATCTCCTCAATCTCACTCTCTTCTTTTTCCAAGTCCAAATCCTTCACTATTTCTACTCTTTTCACTGCCTTCTGGACATCTCTGCCTTCACAGTAGTCCTCTTCTTTCAGCCCACTCTTCAGTATGTCCTTTGCAAGCTCAAAGCTACTTTCCTCAGTTGAAGACAATGACACAGTTACAGCTATTTGGTTAAAAACCTGATCCTCAGTTTTAAGCCTTCTCTGCTCTTCCCTTTCTTCTCCTCTGACACATATCCTTTCACACTTCTCAGATTTGTCATCCTTTCTTTTCTTTCCACTCTCTGTTGTTTCCTGACTCCCTGGCTCTTTACCAGGACTGTAGTTTTGTACAGTGACTGTCTCAGTCTGGAGCTGCTCCCTGGGTGCAGAAGGAAGTACAGCTATTTTAAGGGGTTGCTTAAATTTAGCACCTTTTGAGTCTTCACTGGGAGAGCTGTTCTTTTCAGGCAGAATTTGGGTTTGAGTGGGAAGATAAGTTGCAGCCTCTCTGACAAAGTCAGGATTTTCCCCAGGTTCTTTTTCCCTTTTCACTGCTCTCCTTTTGTCCTTAGTAGTTGGTTGAACAGCACTTTGCAAAGTGCTGACACTTTCTGCATGCTCAGAGGTAGCTTTCATTGTATTTTGTTTGGCCACAGGCTTCCCTACAAAGGCACTACTTCTTTCTGCATCTCCTGGTGACTCTAAAAGTGAAGATTGCTTTTGGAAAGAGCCAGGCTCTGATTTTGAGCCCTCCTTCAAGAACTCCTTGGGTTTCAGCCCACCCTTACCATCTCTTTTCAGTTTCACATTTTTATTGTTCTTCTATTCCACATGAGAAGCAGGAAATTAAAAAGAAAGAAGGAAAGCATTAAGGACAAATGACAGCAACCAAAAAAAAGAGTTAAAAAGAAAGAATACAAACCCGTCTGAATAAGAACAAACAGTTGGTGGCAGGGGACTAACAGCATGTATCACATGACATGAATTTACCAAGTGCACACCCTAGAAGAATGGAACTGTCTCACACCTTCTTCCACCCATGTCCTGGGGAGATCTGATGCAGCCCCTGGTATGCCCTTTCTAAAGAGGTG
This sequence comes from Galbula dea, assembly GCA_013399015.1. Lineage (NCBI taxonomy): Eukaryota > Metazoa > Chordata > Aves > Piciformes > Galbulidae > Galbula > Galbula dea. The sequence continues at coordinate 225,410 of VWZX01005652.1, forward strand.
GAATATTTGGTGCCTTTCTGCTTTATATTTTATACTTCCTTAAGAAATTCTCTAGAAGAAGTCTCTAAATAGAAAATAAAATGATCATGAACTAGACCTAAATGCTGGGATCACTTGCTCCTTAAACTGGTCTCTTGCTCCTTAAACTGGTAAAGGACTACATGACCTCATCTCCAGCTCTGCTGGATATATGAGGAGCAATTTGTGCCTCCACAAGTTCTTTCTGACTCCAGTCAGCTTCTTCTGTCTAGCTTATATTGTGGATATTCAGGAAATTACTAAGAGGACACCTCTAACATTTGCCCAGCTCTTCTCAAACTGAAAGGAAAGCAACAAAGAACAAGGATTATCCAGAGCTTTTAAACATCACTACAGGTATAGATATAACTAGTCACAGTACCTTTTGTTTTTGGAGTGGTGATAATGTTAAGGACTGGTCACTGGGATTCAATTTCATGACATGTGTCTGCAAAAAGACCAGATCTTTATATTAAAAGTATAACTAATAGGGAAGGCAGCATCAAAGCCAATTTCTACTAAAAAGAGCTATTCTAGAAACATGTTAATGTTACTGCAGAGTTAGGCCGAGACACATCTGTGTGATCACTTAACTATTTCACTCCCTCATTTACTGCTTAGAAAGAGAGAGAGTGGCAAGGAGCTGAGCTGTCAACATCTAAACTGTTCACAGAGGCTGACAGCTCCAATGCCCTCTCTTACAATCCACAAGCACTTTTGAGATAAAGTCCCCATGAAATTGTGGCTACAAATCTAACCCCTTCCTCCCTTATCATCACAGTGTTCAACTTAACATCCAGTTGCTCTCACAGCCTTGAGAGAACACCTTCCAAGAAACATTTCACAGCAGAAACTTTCCTTGGAAGCTAATTCCTTTCTCTCTGCTACATAAAGCAAGGAAACAGATGGCAAGGCAATGTGGAATGCTACTAGGTAGGCAAGGATAGTGACATTTTGGTCATCCCTTCCCATGTGGCTATGTCTTCGCCATAGAAGCCCCAAAACATGCTCTGTGCTGGGTAGTACCTCTGCTAGGTAACAGTAACTAAGGAGGGAGATGTTTTCTCAGCCTTTCCTCCAAGAAGTCCATGCATGTAAGTGATAAATAGTCAGCAGTAGGAGTGTGAAGTGGTCCTGGTGTGGAAAGGAGCCACTCGTTTTATAAGCAGAAAGAGCAAGCCCATCGACCTGCTTACATCACATCCTAGAGAAGGAATTGGATCACAGCCTAATCAAGACTGATAACTGGGGTTTCGTACTGGTTGTTTTGTGTGCTGGTGTGCCCAGGTTGCCCAGACAGGTTGTGGAGTCTCCTTCCCTGGAGAGAACTCAAAACCAGCTGGATATAATCCTGAGTAATGTGCTGTAGGGGATCCTACTAGAGCAGGGAAGTTGGCCTAGATGACGTCTGGTTGATGTCCCTTCCAACCTTAACCATTCTGTGCTCTACTCCAAATGACAAGAGAATGTTCTCTGCTGCTGTCTGTTAACTGCTCATGGTTTAACCACCGTGCTCTTCTTCAACACAGTGAGCATGGACAGTGCTGGTTTCTGACTCCCACAGCTTTGTATCATCAATACAGCAGGAAAGGTTTTTCCTCCTCTTGTCACACTGATGTTGCCCCAGCATAGGAAAACTGGAACAACTCTGCTGTAGAAGATTATTGCCATTCAGATGCAGGAAAAGCAATCATTTTTCTTTCTATTCTGACAGGCCTGCCTGACTTCTTTCAGATTTACTGTTTCCTTCTGATAAACATTTGAAAATGGATCCAAGATGGGTCCAAGAACAAAAAGGAGAAGGAAGTCTAGCATGTGAAGTCTGCAATAGGTTATAAATCATGCACAGAATTATGGGGTCATTTGGGTTGGAAAAGACCTTTAGGATCATCAAGTCCAACCATTAACCCAGCAGAGCCCAGTCATCACTAAACCATGTCCCTCAGCACCAATATCTGTGGAGCTTTTAAATATCTCCAGAGTTGATGCACACATACATTAGGGCTAGTTCCTTCTCCAAAATCTTGTTACATCTTGGCTGATAAATCACATTTACACTTTAATTGGAGATAAACTAATTAAATTAATTGGAGGAACGTCAGGGAGACATCACCATGTGGTACCCAGTGACCTCCTCCTCCTCCTCTTTCTGATACCCAGAGCTAATGCATGGGGAGGGGCTGCACTCCTGGGACTGCTGCAGTCTCATACCACAACATCACTTGGAAAATTCTAACAAAGTTTAGCAGTGGATAATGGTGATAGGAAATGCAAGCTCCTGTACTTCCTGGGGACACATAGGACATTCTGGGCTAGCCAGGACTTCTTGAACCATGATTAAGCTGCTTTGTTCTTCCCCTGACTAAAAACACTTGAATCACAGATTCAGGAGTGGAATGTATTACCATATTTAGGATGTCAGTTGTATCTCCAAGGTTTCTCTCACTATTTTCATTATCTGAGTCTTCTTCTGCAGAGCCTTCACCAGGTTTATCTTTTTGATGATTCTTTTCTTCAAGGTCAAAGACAAGGAAGTAAATAAATACCACAGGAACAAGAAATATATAGCAATGACAACAACTTGCTCTTGTAAAATAGAAATTATTTTACTGATCCCTCATTCCCCCAGCCTAAGGACACAGCAGAAACACTTCCTTTTCTGTCAGTGTTAACATCAGAGGTAGCTCAGCCATCTGGCCTCAGTGCACTGTACCTCTCTGACCATCTTTCCCAGTTTTCAGAGCAGAAATATTACATGGGATGAAGCCTCTTTTGCATAATTTCTTTTATAGCAGTGTACTACTTAGACTAAATTAGCTGCAGTCATATTATCTCCATTGTGTAATGGATGGGGAGACTGAGTTTAACTCCAAAGCAGCATCATAAAAACACACCTACATCATTTTCAGGTTCATCTCAAGCTCATCAGGCACATCACCAGTTTCATATGGCAAAGCAAACTGAGGTATCAGGCAACAGAAGATTCCAAAGGCAATTCAAATTGCACTCCATTGCTTTCTTGGAACCAGAAATGCTAATGGATATGCCGGCAGCTTTCCAAGTAATCACCTTAATTCAAACTGAATTCATTACTTTCCAATTGGATTTGACTGTCCAATACATCTGAGCTAACTTTTACACAGAAGCACTCACTGCACTCTGCACCCTTCAGAACTGAACTTCCCAGGAAATCTCATGTGGCCAGGAAATAAACCAGAGGAAAACCAGATCTGCTCTAGAGAATTTGGGCAGAAGCCCAGTGCTGTAGCAGCAGCATTGCTATCCAGGCTTTTGCACTAGCTAGGATATTGCAGATCCTTATTATCACCCACAACAGAAAGTGAGGAGTACTTTTGCATTTCCAGGTGAAGTAGAAAGATCCTATAAGAATGAGGAGAGCTCTTTTCTTACCCAAGGTCTCTCTCCTGTGTCTTTAAGACTGCAAGACCCTCTCAAGGTTAAGACTGAACTTCAACCTTCTACGTTCAAACTGACTGTGGTAAGAGCAAACTACATGATTATCAGAAAGCAGCAGCAAGATGTGAGGACACTTCACCTTTTTCTTGGTCTCTAGCCTTCATGGGTTCAGCTTTAGGAAGACTTGTTGCAGAGAAACAGAGTGGGCTGGTGTTGCTAGTCCCAGGCAGCAAAGATTTCAAGGAGCCTTTTCCCAGCGGAGGCAGAGTGTGTGCCATTCGAATAAACTGCTCTGGTGACTTATCCTTTAGAAGAGAAAAAGGAATACATTGACAGTAAGAGTAGAAATAGAAGCTATTCAATACAAATCATCAACCTATTTTACTAAATAAATGTGGGTTTGAGGTAGAGTGAGTTTTCAGACAGCTCAGTGAAATGATCCGACTCATTCTGCTGTTCAATGAGATCACACGAAGTGTGTAGTGGAGATAAAGGAGAAGACACTTTGTGGCCAGGGCAGATATTCATTCTTTTTTATTATGTATTAAAATTACACATGTATTTTAAGGAGATATATTTAACTGCTGGCTACATGCTGTGATTTTAGCTGTAAAGGTGACTCTGTTTGCCAGAAGAAGCATGGCAACTGTAAACACCTCTGACTTTACCCTCTCTCGACGGCGTAGTCTGGCTGATGTGAGTGGTAAGGTATTTGTTAGTAGTGAGTCTCCACTCATTTTGGAGAGAGCAGCAGTCACCTGCCTCTCATAGAAATCTTCTAGGAATACTTCTTCAGATCCTTTAGGTCTTGGAGCAGCAAAAACCAGCATGTGACAACCACCACAAGCAACCTACAGCACCAACAAAGGTCTGATTACTTCATTTGCAAGTAGCAATACAAGGATCTAATTTTTTACCATCATCTCTGGGGGCTTAGATGGCAAGAAAAACATAATAAAAGTAAGAGAGATTAAACTGCTTCAAATTTAGCTTAGTTCATTAAGTTTATTAGTACAAATAACCCCTGAATTCAAAAGCTGACACACTGGTGTTTTTCAGAGCAGATATTAGCCTTCCCCTACTGCCAACAATATAAGCACAACAAATACTTAATTTTATGGGACCAAAACACTACAGCACACTACTGAATAAAGCCCTAAAAAGCAAGGGGGGGTTTAATTCCAAGCCAAGTCCACTCTAAACTACATAAAGAGTGTAGAAAGTAATATCATTTCCTTTTTCTTTCAGTATGTGTTGTCTACCAGTTAAATGTTATAGAAACAATTCCACAATGAGCTTTCAGCTGTCATTAATAACATTTCATAAAGAGAGAAATATTTTGATGTCTCAGAAGCATGAACAAAAGCTTTACCAACAGGACTGTGAACCTCAAGAAATTATAACACAAAGTGGGCTCAAACTGATTGGTGAAATTCTCTTCTCCAAGGCCTAACTTGCCATGTCTCCCATCTCCAAAAGTAAACATCAGGCCATTCTCTGCATGTGGAAGATAAATAAAAGATGTTATTAATAACAGAGCTTCAACACAAACCAGAAGCATTACAAAGGAACAGGCCATGCAAGTAAGGACTCTTTCTCTTCCAGAAACAAAACTGAACAATTACTTTTTCAACAGGTGACTATTATCAACACACCTATATTTGCAGGCAAAGTACTGTCTGAGCTGACAATTAGACTAGGCATTATGTAAAAAAACCCCAACCCCAACAACACACTGATGAGACCGAAAAAGTCTAGGAAAACAAAGGCTTCTAAACAAGAACAATTCTTAGCAAGGCAGGATTCTGAGGTTGCAATTCCCCAGGAGACACTGGGTACAGAGCTGTGTCTGTGACTCAGAAGTTCCTACTATCAAATCTGGCTTTCTCACTGGCTTACCTAACATGTAGAATTATTGAGGCTGCGTATGTCTGCTGCTGCTGCTCATGTTTTCAAAGAAAGCTCTGTTAGTGTAATAAAGAGCCAATGGAAGTGCATTTCAGATTCTGCCACCTACATACCTGCTATCACAGCAGTGTGACTTTCCCCACATGTAATGTTACATATTTTATGCCTCCTCAAGTGTTTCACAGACTTTGGTACTGAAGTTTCAAACAGAAAGGTCCCATGTCCCAGCTGCCCATACTGGCCAAGCCCAAAAGTGTAGACATCTGTCTCTGCAAATGTACAAGAGAAGTTAACAATAACCAGGCTGATACAGATAGATCTTGTAACCTGCTTGCTACCAGACAAATGGAAGTCAAATGACATCAGCACCAAAGCTTTAACAATGTTTTAACAATTAAAAAAAGTACCAACTGATCAAGTACATTTATCAATGAATAAATACAAACAAAAGATAAAAGAGGAACTAGATAAATCAATACAACACATCCAGAAAAGGATTTTGCCTGGTTCAGTATACCATATATTTTCTAGCATAACTGTAGAATAGCCCCCAGAGCACATGTACACCATGCATCAGCTGATAACAAACACAGGGGAGCTTACACACTGCAGTTAAGTCCAGACCACAATGTTAACATATATGTGCATTTTCAAGTAGAATAATCTTCATTTCTGGTTACCTGCATGTACACTGTAGGACCCTAAATTGAATAGATCCAACCTTTCTCAACCAGTCCTAATTTGTGTGTGGAAGAAGAGAGTGGCATAACAACAGAAGAGGTTTCAGTATCCTGTTCAGCTACATTCAGTACAGTGAACATTAGAATTGTGTTATCTGGTGACAGAATAATCAGCTTTCCACAGTTATATTTTCTCCATTTAATGGACTGTCTCTACCAGGAAAAAAGGCTAAGAGCTTCTCCAAAGCAATAAGGATCCTTGGTGTGTCCATCCCTGGCACTCCAACCCAACAGGGATGGATTGTGAAGCTTGGAAAACTTGAGGAGGTCATGCTTGAAAAGGGAAAAGTTCTCCTCCTAGATTTTTATTCCCTGCCCCTGTTTCTTCTACATGTAGGTAAAAAAGGAAAAGTTAGAGAAGTACTACTTAAAGTAGTCCTGAAAACCTGGGGAAGATGGGGAAAGACAAGCAAAAAGAACTGAGGTTTGGGAGCAATGTATCATTCCATCATTGTTAGGAAGATGGAGCAGAGCATGCCTGCTCCTGCTGCACAGATGCCATCAGCTCAAAAATCTTACCACCTTCAAAAGCAGGAGGGAAATGGGCATCCACAGGGGAATGTGTGGAGAACAATTCACAGAGAACTTCTTTGTGTCAAGGAAACAAGGCCACTGGAATAGCCAAGTAAGTTTCAGTGCCACAAAAGTACTTTCTAATGTGCAACCAAATTCTCAGAGCAGCCAGAAACTGGAGAAATAGTAAACCCAAAATATGTTACCATTCCCTTAAGCTAATCCTTCACTGCTGTCAGGGAAACAGAAAGCAGAGACCAGGTCAGAGTCCATATTACTCCTTAGTAAGTTAGCTTGAACTTTCTGATTTCAAAAGGAACCCTGATGAAATAGTGTAACACTCTGCATGGAATGATTCTAGGAGAGAAAGGGTTTGTCCTTTCTGCCTCTTTTAAGCTGTTCCATATGAAGATGTCATGAACTTAGACCATAAGAAACCCCACCAAAATCCAGTGAGCTCGCACTTTCAGACTGTAGGTTTAAAATATTGTTAAAGCTGTTCTTTTTTTCACTCCATCTAAGAGTAAAACTCCCTCTGCTGGAAACTTCAGGGCAAGAAAGCAACACCTCAGGATCTTGAGAAAGTAAAAGACATCTTCAGTAAGATTTAGACTTTCTGTGTAAGAATCAAGAAACTACACCTGAAAGACAGAGCTTTCTCTAAGCAAACCAAAGCCTCACCATCTCTTACATGATCTTTAATCATAGCTTGAAACATCCAATGCCTTTTGCATTTGTGTTTGGAGGGAGATGGTCTCAATTGCTACCTTTAAAAGAACAGGAAACTATTTTCTTTGCTCTGTTTCTCCTGACAGTGAGGAGAAGAGGTCAATCCTTCAGCAGGAAGCATGTGCAAGCATTGTGGGTAGTGAATGCATTTGTTTTAGTCTCAGAGAAGTCATCTAGGATGAGACTATGATCTTAAACTGGTTGAGAGACTGTCAGCAAAGGAGTAGGTTTGTGCTGTTACAGCAAGAGACAGCTTTGGCAGGATAGAATTTTTACCACTGATTCTGTTTATTCTCTAGAACAACTGCAAACATTAGAGGCAGAAGTAACACTAGGACTTGGAAAGAAGATGCTTTCCAATACCATAGGCATGTTCTCTGGGGAGAAAAAAAAAATCAGTTGCTAATTTGGAGTTTCAGAGCACAACAAATACATTAATATTTTATTAATAATATTTAATAATGTTCATTCTTTATTATGATTTATTTACTTTCTCTCACAGACTCTGATTCTTGCTGGAAAGACTCCAAGCAGTAGCTTGATTTAATAAGCCAGATAACAGTGATTCTTACCACACAAAACTGCCAGTAGAACAGATAAGACAGTCATAAAAAAAAAGAAGCTAAATGAAGTGGTTTGGAACAGACTAATTAGCTATGAGAGTCAGGAAGAAACTTGCCTCATACTCAGTAAAATAACTGGATTATGCTGTCTTCTAATTTGATAAACCCTAAGTAGAACTGATGACAAGAAATGAGCCAAGATGTGCAACAGTTTCTCCGTCTGACATTCTCTCCTGTCCCAAGCCTCTGCTAAATGAGATAGATTTGACAAGGGAACACACAGCAGTCCAGACACTCACTTCTCATTCTTTAAGACTGAAATTACACATCCTGAAGAGCTGGAAGGACTCTGAAGAGATGAAAACTGCCTCAGTTCATTTGGTTCCCAAAGCCAAGCAGCACCCATTTTCCTGGAAGATGCTACAGGAAAATAGGAATTTCTTCCAAACTGCACTACTTTCTTAAGCTAATCAGCTTAGGAGAGGTCTAAAAGTTTCTGCTCCTCCTTAAAGATGTATTTCTCAGCAGAATTCTCCATCTGTGGCCATGCCACTTCAGCCCAAGATGGAATACTTCAATACTGATTTCAAGCTAAGTTTCTGCTGCAAAGCCTAAAAAGCCCACACTCACTTTTAAAGTCATTAGTGACCAAATCTCTCTCTTTTCCCACTTTTTTTCCAACTTCTGTTTTGAATCAGAAAAAGTTCTGCATGTCAACACCATTGATGAAGTATTTATCCTCTACTCTTTTGTCCAAAGTGTCCTAGGCAGAAGTTCACAGCCGTAGCCTACCACATTAAACACCCCCCCCAACCTTCTGACCTTTCATTCTTATCACAACCAGTAACAATCTCTAGGAAAAGGGATTTTGTTGGAGGATATTAAAACAAAATAGCTGTTGCTTGGCCTCAGATTTATGGTTAAAAAAATAATCAATAATAATAAAATTCTTCCTGCAGAACCCATAAAATAATGCTAGGAATTACACATTTGCTGCCCCCAAATTGATGGTTTGTGTTTTTTTAACTAATAATGATAAATTTCTTCACATGAAATCAGATTATTTCAGGACCCAGAATATTGCTAGGGTAAGACTGCCTGTTGGTGGAAGAAGAGGACAGATATCTCTACATCCTACTTGTTTCTAGAGTAAACCTGTACTGGTTTTTTTTATGTATGCTAAAGATTCTGCTCAAACTTGTCCTGGTTTATCACAACAAGAAACATTTAATCCATTAGATTGTGCATCTCCATCACTGTTAACAGACAGCTTCTTGAAAAGTGACTTCAGAAATATTCAGTGTCACTTAAATTTACTATAGAGTGGAAGCTTTCCTCTAAAAGCTCTTTTCCTCTAACACCTCTTTTCTCCACTCACACCAATACCACTTTCCAGCTCCTCAAAGAAACAGCAATCATCTTTGTTGGAGGAGGAGCTGCTGGCTTGCTACAATTCCAGTAAAATCTCTCTTGAAATGCTATTTATTGGAGCTAAGACTATCAAGAGAAAGAAGATAGTATCAATAACCTTAGATCCCTTCAGATGCTGGGAATCCTGAGCTGGGTGGGACTGAAGAGACTTTCAGCCAGCCACAGCAGGCTATGCAGATCCCACACCCACGTCCATCATCCCTTCTGTCAAACACAAAGGTCATTCACATGAGAACTTGCTGTTGAAGCTTTAGATAAAGGCAAGGACACACAAGTAGGTACCAAGGAGGAGCTGCCTGTACCTCTTCTGTTAGGACTGGTTGGCTAAGTTTAGCCTGCAGCAGAGATATGCAGAGCACAGCACTTAAGTTAACTGTTACAAGGATTTCTACCTCCTTGGGGTACACGGGGCTTCCAGGCAGGATCACATTTCAGGGAGGAGGATATTCTTTAAAGTGAATTGAGGTGACTGATGAAGTTACAGGGCTGGAAAAAACCCAAGGCAGATAAAACTGCATACCTGTCAGCACCACTGTGTGCTCTCCACCACAAGCAACCTTATTCACCTTCTCCATAATTCCCAGTACAGGCTGTGGAACTCGATTGTTCTTCAGCTGTTCAGGCAATAATCCCAGTTTCCCATTCTCAGGTTCTCCAAAAGTATAGAGTTCACCATCTCCTGTGAAAACAGAGAAGAGAGCAGGACTTCCAGCATGCAGTCAGAAGCAAGGATGGGTTGTCAAGACTGCTGCAGACCCAAATCAGGAAGACAGAAAAGTCTAGCAACATGACGGGATTATTAAACCTATCTGGATAATGCCCAAACACCTGTGCAAAGCAATCTGCTCTGACAGGACAAGAAGGTAAATTTTAGCTCTCTCCAAGAGGGCTAGGTACTGCAACTTTTAGCCTGCAAGGAATCTAGCCAAGGTAAAACCAAAACCTACCATTTTCTCTGCCATTCTGACATTTTTCTCTCCCAATACTACTACAACTCTTCATTTACCTGCATGTCTCTATGCAGAAATACCTCTGCTCCATTCTTCTAGACTTCTTTTCTAAGAGGTGCTCTGCAGTCCTTTCAATCCGTGTTTCTTAAAAAACAGCAAATGATCTCAGCTGCAGAGAAGTGTATTTCATTTCACTTCATTTCTAGATTACAGATTGTGTTTAGGCTTTTCTGGTCAGTTTGATTTTCTGTTTTAATTCTGATCTTTGTTCTCACACCCACATGCAGAAAAAACACTCTGCACAAGCTAGTATCTGCTGTTACCTGCAGCAGCATACATTTTCTGTTCTAAAAGACTAGCCTCATTAACAACAAAATAATCAACTGCAAGGTGAGGTTTCTCTGTAGCAAAACCATTTCAGTAACAAAAAGAGATTTGATCAGGGGTTCTAAGTGAAAAGAAAGGAAAAAAAAACCCAAACCAAAAAGAACCCTGCATTTTTGGAAGATAAATATTGGTTTAATACTCTTGGATCTGCAATCTATTTCTAGAAAGAAGCTGATAAACCCCAAAAGCACTTTGGGAGTTAACTGCTCATGCAGTTCTCTTTGAAGAGACCAGCACTTCTTTTTAAACACTACTGCACTGCAAATATGAATCCAATCCCAATCTAATTAATAGCATTAGAGATTCAAATGACCAAGCTTCCACTGGCTTCCCAAACTAATCAAGTTTATTACATGTTTTTCAACTTAATAATCCAGCTAACAAAGCTAAACTCATTTATTAAAGCAATTTTTGAATACATTACCCATCCCTTCAAGGCAAACAGTAGTCTAAAAACAATGAAGTAGAACTATCAAGCACAAAACCTCTGCATTTTAAAGACATTCTCTTCACAATGGAACCTGGGTATTTCATTTTCTCCTCCTAGCAGTCTCACTCTCACCTGCAGAACTTCCCCTAGCTTGGCACATTTTCTGTAGCACTAAACTTTAGGTCACAGGAGCACGTGGAGGAAATGGACAAGTGCATGGAAAACTATCTTTGCCTCTCAAAGAGAGAGGACACCAGCCCTTGCAGGTCACAAATGAGGGCAGGAGACAGAAGAACTGCATCACTCTAGGATCCCTTGATTAAATAGATAATTAATAAAGTATTTATTCAAGATCAGACTGGTTGAAACCATCTCAAACACTGAGATTCTGAGCAGAGAAGTACTTGTGGAATGGATGATCTTTAGAACTGGTCCTTACAAATCATGACAAAGTACATTAAAAATACAAGGAACTCAAGGAACCTAGCAAAGCTCTCTAAGAAAAGACATCTTCTCAGTGAGAACCTGTTTAGACCCTGCTTACAGGAACAGTTCAGGCAGGGGAAACACCAGAAGAGTTCTACTACTATTTAATTCCCTTCTGGCTCCACAAATCTAATTCTGCTGTAGACACCAGAGAAGTGGTTAGGTACATGGTGTCTTCCAGGGGACACATGAGCTAGATATGTTTGCCAAGCTTAAGGCTTTCTGCAAAATTGTCCCCTCTTGAGTGTGGTCAAAGAATAACCAAGTAAAGATCTGGATATGCAATTAAAATGGTTGCTATGCTCTTTCAGCTCTTTGTTTGAGGTACACCCTTAATATGGAGACCTAATGTCCCAACTCTGCTATCTGCTGTCAGTGCAGCCCAAGTCTACGTGGTAGAACACAGGTGACTGACACATTCAGAAGTTGAATTATTGCCTGCAAAGAAGGCAAGAAAGGTAAAAATCATCTTTTGGCAACTACTAGATAAGAGAAGCTTTGAGGATGGGGAAAGGGCTGTAGAACTGAAGTACAAATTTAGATGATTCAATGTTTTACAGTTTCCATAAGACATGCTTTTATCTGCTAAAGGTCTGCATCAGGATTCCACTCTGCCCTTCATCAACACTGCACTTGGCTTTAGGGGAGTTAAACACCTTAAAGACAAATGCCTACTGAAAAACTTTTCTAAACACAGCTGTTTTAAAGGAATAACAACTTCAGTTAAACAAATAAATAAACCAACACATAATAAACCAAATAAATAAATGAGATGGAATTCATACTTCATCACTTTTCTTTTTCTCAATAGTTTCTTATTAATGAACATCCTGCCCTGGAGAGGGCACTCCGTGACCACACTATGTATTCTACTATCCTCACCTTTTGAGTTTTAGCCCAGGTATGTCTGTGATGCTAACAGGTTGCTTAGCCAGTCTACAGCTTATGTTAAAAGGAAATATATTAAGAAGGGGAACCATATGGTGCCACACTCCTCATTCAGTCTGACAACATGGATCAAGTTCAACATCGTAGAATCCTAGAACTGTCAGAGTTGGAAGGAACCTTAAAGATCATCTAGTCCCAACCCCCCTGCCTGCCAGGGACACCATCCTCTCGATCGGGTTGCCCAGGGCCCCATCAAGCCTTGTCTTAAAAGCTTCCAGGGATGAGGCTTCCACAGCCTCTCTGGGCAACCTGTTCCACTGCCTAACCACCCTCACAGTGAAGAACTTCCTCCTAATATCCAGCCTAAATCTGCCCTCCTCTAGCTTACACCCATTCCCCCTGGTTCTATCACTGTCTGACCTCCTAAAAAGTCCCTCCCCAGCTTTCTTGTAGGCCCCCTTCAGATACTGGAAGGCCACAGTAAGGTCTCCTCGGAGCCTTCTCCTCTGCAGACTGAACAACTCCAACTCTCTCAGTGTGCCCTTGTAGGAGAGGTGCTCCAGTTCTCTCACCATTCTCCTGGCCCTTCTCTGGTGGGGTCTCAGGAGAGCAGAGCAGAGGGGGAGAATCACCTCCCTCGACCTGCTGGCCACGCTTCTCTTGATGCAGCCCAGGATGTGGTTGCCCCTCTGGGCTGCAAGTGCACACTGGCAGCTCATGTTGAGCTTCTCATCCAACTGGCAATTTAGGGGGGAAAAAAACCTATCCCTGTAATATGAGTATTCCAAATACTCCATAATTATCTAGTTTGCTATGTTCTACCACCCCACAGAGGCTGTGAACCACCGTTCTGAGCTAGTCTAGCAAGTTCTACAGGCAAGTGTTTTCCATAAGTGAAAACCAAATCCTAGTCACACTGAAAGAATCACCTTTTTTTTTTAAGCAAAGTCTTTTAAGAGCACAGTGCCTTCACTTCCTTCTTAACTAGGCTGCAAGAAAAATAACTACAGTTTTACTTAAGAGACTACACAGCTAAAATAATGTTAAGACTATGATAGACTTAATTCAAATGCATTAAGCTTTGTTTTTAAACACTGCCTGCACACACACTGACACTAGTGCAAAAGAAGATGAATTCAGCCAAAGTACCTGGATGTCCAACACTCAATTTCTATGGTAGTTAAAGTATCAGTCAAATAAAACTTCCAGTAAGGACCCAAAGGAAAATAATAAACCAATATTTATCCTTTCACCACCAAAGTAGTGTTCTGTGTGTCAGTAGCTTCAGCCAGACAAGACTGAAGCCCAGTTTGTGCAGGATTTGCAGATACTAAGGCTGAAAATGTAGATTTTCCACCTCACAGCTTGGCCTGTTTAAAGAGTAAGGGTTCAACAACTCCTCTTTTGCACCACTTCATCTACCTATTAATATATGAAGGGGGTCCATTTTTCTTCACCCAGATGCTACCCTAGTCCTTTTTTCTTATTCCCCTCCATTAAAACTTCCACTTCCTTAGAGCACACACTGTTCCCTCCTTACTCTTCAATGCTTGTCCTCAACCCTTCTTCCAATGAGAGCTGTTGTCACATCCCACTGCAGTCTTGTCAGAGCTTCAGCTCTTGGCTCTAAGGCAGCAACTCACACTGGTTTATTTTTACACTTATTTTGAGTTCAGGAATCTGTAGATTTCCTAACAGGTGCTGAGCTCCTGATCAGTCAGAGGCATTTCATTCCTTGACTGTAATAAAGCATCTGTAATAAAAGCTGCATGCTACCAGTGTAACACCTAATCACTATTTGTCCACTGTAGGAAGTTCTCATTCTGTTAACATCTAACAGAGAAACCAGAGAGCTATATAGATATTGTATGTTGAAAAGTAACATTTGTCAAGTATCATGAGAGCAGCAGCTGATGGAATAGTCCTGAGTACCCATTAAAAGCTCTACAATGAGAGTTACTGATCCTTTGAAATCTTTAGTTCCTCTGATGGGACTAAACTGTGAAGCTTAATAACACAGATTTATCTGGCTGAGAGGAATTCATGGCTGCTCCTACATAATACCATCAACACTGACTGAGAAATTCATCCACACTGGCATGATTAAAAATTGAGTGGCATCATCAGTTTGGAAATCAACAGAGAGCTGGGAAGAGAGAGGTGGAAGGCAACCAGGTGGGCTGCTTTGGAGATCCGACACTTGCTCACTGTAGCATATGCTTCCCTTCATGTCACAGAATCACAGAATGGTTAAGGTTGGAAGGGACCACCAGAGGTCATCTAGTCCAACCTCCTTGCTCTAGCAGGGTCTCCTTAAGCACATTAACTCAGGATTGTGCCCAGATGGTTTTGGAATCTCTCCAGGGAAGGAGACTCCACAACCTCTCTGGGCAGCCTGTTCCAGTGCTCTGGCACCCTCATAGGAAAGAAGTTCTTCTTCCTGGCTTCCAATTTATGGCCATTGCCTTGTGTCCTATTGCTTGGCATCATGGAGAAGAGCCTGGCTCCATCCTCTGGACAACTTCCCTTCAGATATTTGTATCCACTGATGAGATGCTCTCTCAGCCTCCTCTTCTCCAGGTTAAACAAGCCCAGCTCCCTCAGCCTCTTCTCAGAAGGGAGATGCTCCAGCCTCCTAATCACCTTTGTAACTCTGTTGGACTTCCTCCAGAAGCTCCATGTCTCTCTTGTCCTGAGGAGCCCAGAACTGAATACATTTCTCCAGATGGGGTCTCCCCAGAGCTAAGTATAGGGGCAGGATCACCTTCCTTGATCTCCTGGCAATGCTCTTGCCAACACATCTCAGCATACCACAACAGCACGCTGCTGCCTCATGGTTACCTTGTTGTCCACCAGGACCCCCAGGTCCTTCTCTGTTAAGCTACAATCCAGCAGGTCAGTCCCCAGCCTGTATTGGTCCATGGGGTTATTCCTTCCCAGATGCAGGACTCTGCACTTGCCTGTGTTGAATTTCAGCAGGTTCCTCTCTGCCCATCTCTCTAGCCTACTGAGATCCTTCTGGATGGCTGCACAGTAGCATGTTGCCTGGACACTGCTCTCTACAGCATACATTGGAAACTGCCTGTTTAAAACTTACCTTTTAAGACAGAACCTCAAAATTTGGCAACAATCTTGCACTGCTAGCATATGTATTAGCTTCTACTCTAAACACAGGATCTCTATTCAATAGTTATATTTGTAGAGAAGATGAATATTTGATCATCACCACAAAAAACCATAATCTCAAGGAAAGATGAATTCTCAAACCCACAGCATTAATCCACAACTTCTGTCACAACCTTCATGAAATGAAATTAATGAAGGCCTCATTAGCCATCTTTACAAAGAGGGTCATTTGAGAACCAGTGACTTGCCTTCACTCACTGCTCTCCCCATTCTCTTACCTGTTATCAAGGCAGAGTGATAATATCCACAGGATACAAAGGAAACAGGCTTTCCAACATCCACTTGACAAGGGACACTGACAAAGGCTTCATCAGCCAAGCCAAGCTGACCTTCTGAATTGTCACCCCACACAAAAAGTTGCCCATCCTCTAAAATGAAGAGACAGACAGTCAACAGGTTTTAAAGCACAAGTAACAAGAAGTTCACCTCCCCTTTTCAGAGCATTTCAGAAACTCTTTGTAGGATACTACTAAATGCCATGATCTCAGGGACATAAAATGGTATTCAGCATAAGGCAACAAAGCAGTCTGAAGCAAGAGGGTAGCCCCCAAGCTTCTGAAGTAAGACAGAACACTTCATCAGTGTCAACTGATGTTAGACCATCAATAGCAACAGGAAAAGTACTACATAGAAACATGCCTTCAGAAAGGGGCAGATTGGGTGTGTAAGTCCATTCAGTTGCTGGAGGTCAGTAATGAAAAAATAATGGTGAATTTATTCTCATTCACCTCTTTCTCATTCTTCCAAACTTATTCTTTGCTCTGACTTCAGTACACATCCCACTTCCTCTTGACTTATCTTCTAGTTCTCTTCACAGGTGATTATATTTTCCTGCTTCATTTTTTCCCCCCCTTAAACTAACACAAGAGCTGTGCCAGGGTTATCAAGGTCAGCTCTGTTGACACAAAGACCACTGGCAGCAGGAAAAATAATTAAAGGTAGCAAACAACACAAAAAACCTCTAGCTTTTGCTAGAATCCTAGAATTGTCAGAGTTGGAAGAGATCTTAAAGATCATCCAGTTTCAACCCCCCTGCCTGCCAGGGACACCATCCACTAGATCAGGTTGCCCACAGCCCCATCCAGCCTGGCCTTGAAAACTTCCAGGGTTGGAGCTTCCACAACCTCTCTGGGCAACCTGTTCCACTGCCTAACCACCCTCATGGTGAAGAACTTCCTCCTAATATCCAGATTCAATGCCTGAAAGTATTGTAACTGTGTGGACTTCAACATCTCACAATGGTATCATTTTGCCATTGGACAATGAAGTCATAGGTTAGACTATCAAAAACCAAGTGAAAAGAAGACAAGAAGGCACAGAAAATACACCCACATCTGCAGACAGAATGCTGGAATAAATGCTTCCCTGGAACACCACCAGGCTGGACACACATAAAGAGATGTTATTTGCAGTTGCTCTTACCAGTTACTGCTGCTGAGGTGTATGATCCAGCTGCTAGCTGTTTGATCTTGTGCTGGTTGGTAAAAAAACTAATTAAATGAAATGTGGTCCTTTCCTCTGTGTCACCTAATCCCAACTGACCTTCACTGTTACCTCCAGCAGCATACACATTTCCTTTTTCTGCATACAGAAAAGCACATGTGATACATAGAGTGAAGACATGCTCATCAGTGGTAAAAAGTCAGAGAAACAGGAGCAAGTGATTTCATTTTCAATGGCAAAAGAGTACAGAAAGGCCTGAAACATCCTTCAGCTGACATCAGCAGTGTCTGTTGTAGCTAGCAAGGAGGCTTTCCTGCACACACTTGCATCAGAACTTTCTCAAGGTCTTACAGGCACTTAAGACTGTGTTTCCTGCCATTCTGGAAACTGATCCAAACAGTAAATACAATTTGAGGTTCTGCAAGAGTTCTGAAAAAGAAAATGATTACTAATTGCCTTGACAGCCAGAAGATCCTTCCCCAAATAATGGATATTTTAAGATAAAGGAGGAGGAAAATGGTGAGTGATGTCCCAGGCAAGAAAACAGGACTTGTAATAGTACAGAAATTAAACAGATGCATAACCTGACAGCTTTGAGTACTGTGCATAAACTAGATTTTGTGCTCAGGTTTTTATTGGAAATACGACACTCATTTTAATATGTAGATCACTTTCAATTTCATTCACTATGCCCTTATTCTGCTTTAGAATCTTAAAATCAAAGTTAAAGCTGATGATTGGTACCTTCAACTTAAAGAGAACCTTAAGATTTATGGTTTTAATTTTAGTATGCTTCACAACTCAAGTGCTCATCTCTGACCAAAAAGATAAGGCCCATGAATAACACAGATCCAGGCCCAGATGTGATAAGCAACTGACATACCATTTATGAATGCTCCTTGCCATCTAAATGGCCACAAATTACCTAGCCAGCATGTACACTAGAAGGGACTGATATTTCCTTTGTCTGTTGCAGTCTACTCCACTGTTAGGAAAATGTTGTGTTTTATTCTAATAGTCTTATTTACAGTGCTCACAGCCTCCACATAGCTCAACCTCCTCATAATCAAATGATCCTCTTTATAACATGACTGCAAGCTAAAGGATTGCACCCCCAAAGATGGCTCTTCCATTCCATAAATCTGAGAAGCATAACAAGAATTTGCATCAATTCTCTGGATATTGTCTCTCCCTAAAAAGGTGGTTTTTTTCAGCTTAGATTTACAACTTATTTCTTTATGGCTTATTAAAGCAACTTGTCATTGAAACAGACTACCCTGTCTACCCAAACTGGAACACAACTGGAAAACATTCAGCCTACTGGATTTACTGAAATATATCACTTCACACTAATAAACTGCTGGCCCAAGGTAAGTTTTGAGTACAGCTATATCTCCTATATATACTGATATGCCCTTACAGGGCTCCAGTGAAATACTGGTAGCTGTTAACTACACTTCAAATGCCAGCAAGAAGTTTGTTCACCTGTCTGTGGCTAGCAAACTCTTCTATGACATGAGTTTAGAAATGCATTGGCTCA
Organism: Galbula dea; assembly: GCA_013399015.1. NCBI lineage: Eukaryota > Metazoa > Chordata > Aves > Piciformes > Galbulidae > Galbula > Galbula dea. Next base: position 244,039 of record VWZX01005652.1, read on the forward strand.
GAATAAATCAAGCATTCAAAGAACTGGCTAGCAAACCCTCAAGGTGTAACAGTCCCATTTTCCATGGATTTTTCCTTCCTCAACACTCCTAGGGTTGCTAGAGTAATTTGACAGGAAAGCAAAGGGAGAGATCTGTCTGTAATAGGGATATAATATAGGTTACATACCTGTGTAAACTAAGGTATGGTTTCTTCCACAAACAGCAAGTTTTGTTTTTTCTGGTTTTAAAGCTATGAATTAAAGCCAAAGGGGAGGGAAGAGTTATAAACAAGCTAACAGTTGGCTCAACAACAAAATGTTCTCTGCTCTAGAGGGAGCTCTGATTGTTTTCATACTTCTACCCACAGAAGGATGACAAGATTCTTGCCCATTTGAACCTAGCACATGACTTCCTAAATCAGGATTCCCCCAAGACAAGAAAACCAATATAGACTTTCCCCAGAACTTATGTTACTTGCCTCAAACAGCAGCAGGACAAAATGCATGCTTAAAGCTGACTTCAGTTTTCACTAGCAGTACTATTCTTAAGTCCCTCTTTTGCTTCTTGCACTGTCTTAAATCTTTAAAATCATATCACTCTTTTATCCTGTATCCCTATCTCACCAACTCTTCCATCCTCTCTCCAGTTACTGATTGCTGCTAACAATTTACCTTCTCTCAGCTGTATCTGTGCCCTATACAATGCTCCTAAAACAGCATTTTTACATGATGTATCTTTAATTGCTTGAACTGTTTTTTTTTTCCCCCAAAGCCAAGAACCATCCCCCTCTTCACAAACTCTTTTACAGTCTCTCCCAATCAACTTCATCAGCTCCATAACATTCAGATTAAAGTCCCTGCTACATTCTACCAAGTCACTGAATAAATCTCTCCCCTTCAGCATGAACTGCCTCTGCTCTGTCACACAGACAAACAGAAATTGTCCCCATTCAGGTTCTTGCCTGTCCTATCTGACACCCACCACTACCACCAGGCTGGAACTATACCATTTCCAATGTTGGCTTCTTCCTACAATCTTCATTTCCTGCTTTGTACCCCAAAACTCTGCCTCTACCTTCAGAGATGACCTTACTCAATGCTTCAGAAGCTTGTGCTACCTAACCTTTCTCCTAATCAACTGTATTTCAGAAGCCATGCTGTATTGACAACCAATTTCAGTAGTCTCTAGCCAAGTCCCAGAAGAGACTTTCTCAGAAAACATGCAGTAGAAACTGCAATGTGTCCCAGCAACTCCACTCTCAAAGCCAAATGGTAACTGAGAGCTAGGGAGAAAAGCTGCAGGCCTTTCTCCTGCTGCTGACTGTCAAGAGAAGCTACTTCTTTGTGCCTTTTTTCCATGGATGCCAGGTCTGGTTTGAATTGCTGTAACCTTTGTTTCACCTTTTATTCTCCAGTGCAATTTGACAGTAAACCTAGAACTTGACACCCAATCCATTTCAGCCAAGCTTAGAATCAAACTCTCACATGGCTGACAGAAGATGTGAACCTGAGAGTAGCTACACTCTCCCTCTGAAGCAAAACAGAGAGAGGAGCAGATCAAGGAGAGCAGAATAAACTAAATCAGGAAGAAAAGAGTTTGAACAAGCAGGATAATTTGGTTTTAACAATAAGCTAACAGACCAAGCTCCTGGCAGAAAGGATGAGGATAAAACATTTAATGGTGAAAAGAAGCATGTTAATGGCATAGATCTGACTTAAGTAAGGGGACAGGGGGAAAGTACCGATTTAGTTTTGTTTGACAAGACAAAACCAGCTAGGAAAGATCAAGAAGGTAACAGTACAATGAAAACAGATTTTACAACACATGAAAGAAGTTGGGCATTTATTTTACTGCTTCACACATAGCTGTGAACACTTCTGCCCCCTCAGGCACTTCTTCTACTTGCTAAGAATGTAGCAGTGCTTGTAGAAAGTTCCTGGAAAGATTTTTTTCATTTATAAAGGTTCTGCGATAAAAGTGATAACAAAGGTTACACAGTGCTGTTGGAACTCTGGTTTCTAACAGACAACACTGCAGAGACTAAGCATCTGATTAGTGTCTTTGCAGTCACAGTGAAAATGTACTTTTGTCAGAAAAGGTGAATATTACATTAAATGAGAGCCCTCAAAAAAGACAGGATCCTATTTATCTGAAGTAATCTTCAGACACAAAAGGACCCAGAATCTCGAACTGCTGGCAAAGCAATCAGGGATCCCTTTAAGCTACCTTTCTGAGGAAGATGCTACACATGATGAGTAAAGAAGGCAGAATCAGCTCTTTTGCAGCTGCACTGTATAAAGTAACTTCTCCCAATGGTCTCCTTTCAAAGGCAAAACAAAAAGAGAAGAAAAATTAAACAAACCTTTAACACATGTTGGTTTGTTGACAGTGTTCTTTGATCCTAGTCCTAACTGGCCCCAGTTGTTACTGCCAAACATGTAGAGTTTCCCATTGCCTGGAAAAGAAAATACAAGGTGAGAATCCCTCCAAATGTTGGAATATCTCATTGAAGGTAGGATGGACATTCACACACTATGCCATTTAGTGCTTCCTTCTTCATGGAAGGGTTAAGATTAGGCAAGGCAATAGTTAAGTGCAAACACTAGTCAAGGTCCTTGTGATTTTTAAACTATTACCTTTGGTAAAGCTGTGAAGTTTGGGTCAAGTTCATACCTAAAGATAAAACCCTTGTAGGAGCAGAAATCTTTGCAAGACAATAGAAACTGATTTGTCAAAACCAAACCAAAACTAAAAACCCCAAACAAACCAAAAACGTTTTACAACTGTTAAAAGGAATTTGTTTACTTTTGATGAAGGTCTGCAGAGCTCTGTGAGTTAGAGTCCATCCCAGGGCTGTCACATAAAGAAACTCTGCCATCCTAGCCATCAACAATTATCAGATGATTGCAATGCAGAACAGCAACTCCACATAATAAAGCCCAAATGTTCTGGCTGTTTGTACCTCAGAAGTGAAGGCTCCTAATGAAGGTGATTTACAGACTTTGAAAAGGACATGGAAATGTTTAAAATGTAACAAAAATCTACTTATTTCCTTAAGCATAACCCTCTAGTTACAAAAACCCCCTCAAACCACCACCAACTAACAATAACCAGCAGCTAAAGTCCCAATCAGATTGGTAGATTGGACAGTTTTTGGCATATGGAGTTATGTGTCAAATCTGTCTTCCCAAGCAAGCTGGAAGGGAAAAAAGCCTGAGGTCAAGTCTACAGTCTTGGTGCTTCACTACCAGCACTGATGGCACATCCCAGTCTTGAGAAGGCAATCCCATCAAAGCACCTGCAGAGCTGCCCTGTCACTGACAGCAAAACACCTGAACTGAAAGGGTTTTTATTAGCAAATGCCATCCTATATTGATACATGCTTCCTTGTAGCTTCAGGTGATATCTTTTCACTGCCTTTATAATACAGCAGTACTCTTGTGGGAATATGAGGCCAAGCTGCTGTAATTCAATTTAAACACATTCTCTTTTAGCCATTCAAATTTGCAACAGGTCATGCTCTTGCTCCCCAAACCTGCTGCTTCTTACAGTCAGTCTGCAAATTCTCAGGCATTGCTTTGGAAGTCCAAGAGCTGGAGAGATGAGAGGAATTGGTTTAGTTTCTTTTACAAATGAGTGACAGTCTTGTATGATTTCCAACCTTTAGCAGTGTTAACAGAAAACAAGAGAAGTGGGAAACAGGGAATTCAAACAGGGAATGAAAACTAATAGGCACCACAGAAGAACCTAAACAAATGCCTGGAATAAAGCAACATTTCTGAGCCTGCACAGCAAATCAGGTTTTTGGAAGATGTGAGGCAATCTAAGCTGGCTAGGAAACATGACAGACTTTTCAGTACAGAAAGCTCTGTTTTCCTAATTGCATACTGAAATATCTCAGTGACTGAATCACCACAGATCACTGAGGTGAGAACTCCAGAGCAGACAAATAGGTAAGGATCATACATGAAAACCTTACAAACTCAGATTACTCTTGGTTGTTTTGCTTCCAGTTTGGTTCTTAGATAAAAAGATTATGGCCATCTGGTATGGCTGGTAGAAGAGAGGTCCAGCAGAGGAAGATTATGACTCCAGGCAGCAGAAGGGAAACACAACAGGATATAAAGAAAGGGACTACTCAGACAGCTTAGGTGATGAAAACACACTTCCAACACCAGTCTCCAACTTCATCCTGATGCAAGACTGGAGTATTTCTCCAAAGCATGCATGCATTGGCTTATCACCAGCAGATGTTTTACCACTGTTAGTTCAGGATTACTAGGAAAGCCACAAGATGATCACATCTTGAGGAGCAGAGGTTTTGTGAGAGGCCTCAGGAAGAGAGTGTCTCCTACCCAGCACGTTTCTCATATGGAGTTTGGACAGAGTATCACACGCCAGGCATCACAAGGTTTACTTGCTCCCCCACACATCAAAGATCAACACTCATCTTTCTCATTTTCCCCTTGCAATTGATGTAAAAGATATTGGGCTCTCTTCTGATGGCTTGCTAGTAAGTAGAAAGAATAGAGGGAACCTGGTGTCCAAAGACCTGGAGAGGTATCTTTGGTCTAAATTGTTGAATGCCTTCCAAACTCAAAATGATGAGCATACTATCTTGTGGCTTCCTGTCCACCTCTTTTCACTTCTCCTTTTACACTTAAGACTCCTCTCTTTCCTCTACCCCCTTGCAATGGGGACCCCAAGTCTCTCCACAGTTCTGCTTCTTCTGTCATCACCCTTTTCCCCCTAGTGAAGAGGATCAATCTCTTTGATTGAACATGGGCAAGCTGCCTAGGTCACTCTCAGCAAAGCAAATAACCAGGACAGCTGTGAACTTTAAGAATTTTATAAAAAAGACAATTAAGAAAAAAGTATTGGGAGGAGAATCTTAAAAATCCCAGAACCACAGAATGTTAGGAGTTGGAAGGGACCTCAGAAGATCATCTAGTCCAACCCCCCTGCCACAGTAGGATTCCCTAGACCAGGTCACACAGAAGCATGTCCAGATGGGTTCTGACTATCTCCAGAGGAGGAGACTCCCCAAGCTCTCTGGGCAGTCTGTGCCAGTGCTCTGGCACCTCAACTGGGAAAAAATTTTGTCTTGTATTCACATGGAATCTCCTATGCTTCAGCTTACAACCACTGTCCCTTGTTTTGTCACTGAGCTTCACTGAGAAGAGCCTGACCCCATCCTCCTCACACCCACCCTTCACATATTTATAAGCATAAATGAGGTCACTCCTTAGTCTCCTCTTCTCTAAGCTAAATGTTTTGTGCCAGTTTGGGTGACTGTTCTACTTATGACTGTTGAGATATGTTGGTGTAAAGCTGCTGTATTTCTATAGACTTGAATCCCCCTCACATGGCCACTGTCCTCTACACACATAGGTCCCACTACCTCTTCCAGGAGGTAGGAAGAAAAAAAAACAACCCAAAAAGGACAGGGGAATTCTGTGACTTGTAAATAGACTGAAAATAAAATGGAGCATGCATTAACACACCTGCTTCAGATACTTTTCCTTCCTCAGTGATGTTTGGCTTTTATCTCTTCCAGGTCAGGTTCATTTGGAGTTCAAGAAGCTCCTGGTTGCCCCCAAGGTCTGCACCCTTCTCAGTAAACTCATTAGCAGCATGCACTTCTGGAGCTTTTATTCCAGCTGTTACTGCAGTTCACTGTCATTCACCAAGGGCTGTAATTCCACTGTATCATCCAACTCCATCTACCAGCAGAAATGTGAGGTGCACGTGGGCATGCACAGGTGTGGAGGACAAAGGAGGGAGAAAGGTTTTCCCTTCTTCACTTTTTTTGTATGACCCTTGCAGTTTCTCTGCCTTTTCTTATTGCCGATTAGTGTCTCACCCTCACTTTTGTAACCTCCCAAAAAGCCTTTTGGTACCAAAGAAAATTTGTCCTCAAGCTTCTACAGTTTCATCTCTTCAAAAGCTTTGAGAAAACAAAGATCTGATTCCCTAGAGGCTTCCCTGGTGAGGAACCTGCACACTCCAAGAAGAAAGCTGAGCCAAAAAGACATTCTTGAAGCATGCTGCATATACTAAAGCAACAGGGAGAAGGGGAGAGAGCAGAGAAACACTGCTGCATGCAAACCTCTGCAAGCTGACTTCTCCAAAAGATATATCTGAGTGGTCACTGTGTTCTCCAGATACTGTTGACCTCCACAACACAACCCCCTATGGTTAAGCCTGCCTACGAAACATAGTTGGATTCACAAGAGAGATTCAAGATGAACAAAGGCATGCTTCCTTTAAATCCCCAGATTCCCACATGACATTTCTTGGCCATGGCTTCTGAAAAACTTCCGTGGCCTCATGCTAACTTCAAAGGCATCCAACAGGTCCCACAGACCAGTCCTCTTTCCTCTCCACAACCTCATTTGACACAGATTACCTCAGGATTCAATTAAGAATGATAACTTTCCCGAGATGCATAACTTTTGACCACTCCTCCATCTCCCACACTGACCTGTAACAATGGCAGTATGTTCATCTCCACATGACAGAAGAACAGGCTTGTCATTTTTGAACCAGAACTTGCTGGGAATGTCTTCTGCAAATTTGCTTTTTCCAAATGTGAAAACAGCACCTGATTCTAAAACACAAAAGGGTGATGTCAATTTGAACTGAAAACAAAGCTGGCCTCCTACATTTTGAAATAGTCATTCCTATTCATTCAGTTGCACATCTGAGTTTCTCCTCTTGCTGAACTGTTTTCTTCAAGACTACTTAATTTTCAGGCTCATGTGTTAGTCCTTCTGATGGATTCCCTAATAAAACAGGTATTTTTTGCTGGTATACTGTGTTCTAAAAAGACCATAATTTGTTTTTAAGTCCACCAATGTACTTTATCCCAACCCTCTCATAAAGAGCTCTGAATAACTGCCCTCAGAAACTAAAATAAAAAGCTCATCCTGAAAGCAGGTCAAGACAAAGAGTTCTCATGTCCATTTCTACTCAAATTCAACTAGGTTTTCCAAACTGGACTAGAGAGAGACACTGTCAAGATGTAAGAGGCTCCAAACTGACCACTCTTCCTCACCCATCTGAAAGGATACATGAGCTCTGAAACGGGCTCCTGAAATCAAAACTCTCAGCCTTCAAGACATGGGTTGGCACAGCTGTCTTTGATCATAAGACCATGCCTAACAACCCCCAAAACTCCTTCCCAAAATAGAGTCCAGACAGCTCTTCTGCCCTTGTAAACTATTTTCTTTAGTCTTTGCACCTTCAAAAGTGCCAGCAATGCTGTTTTAAAACATAAAATCTTTACTATTCATTCACCTTTTGGTGAAGCATGTGGCTTGACACAGAAAACATTAGTTCTACAGGCAAACACATGAACTTACAAGTTCAATAACTTGCCATAAGCAATATAGACAATGTAGCTAAGCACAGTTAGACCTCCTATTTTAAAGCATCAAACCTTGTGCTTTAAGTCCAGAATCATTTGTTTGGAAAGCAAACCAAGTTAAAAACCCCAATCTTTTCCTTCCATGTAAGCTATACTAACACAAACACACACAGTAAGACTGTGTCAAATCACATCTGATTTGACAGCAGCACTGAAACATCTTTGTGGACTTACTTGCAAAGAAAACAATCTCACCAATAGTTTACACTCCAGCTCCAAACCCCAAAGTTCTCTCTTCAACTGTAAATCTGCTATTAATGTCGATTCTTTAATACAAAAGTTTCCCTTCTTTGCAAGTTACATGTTCTTTTGTGCATCAGGTTCCAGCAGACACGTATAAAACTCTATTTACAACCTCTCCAGGTCAGTTCCACTGCTATATTAAAAACAAGCCTTGGGCAGATAAAGGCAAGCCTTTTAAAGAAAGCAAACAAACAGAAGAGCCCCAAACCCTGGCCTCTTCCGCACCACGGCAGGCGGGTGACGCCAGCCAGGCTGTCCCCATCTAATCTCTGACGTCCACCTCCGTCTTTCTCCCCAGACAGCAGTGGGAGCCGGAGGGGCACCCGCACTCGCAGGCGGAGTGAACCGAGGGAGCGGCCAGGGAGAGCAAAGCCGGGCGAGCAGAAGCCTACGCCGCACGCCAGGGCAGGGAGGCGACCGGAGGGGCGCAGGGAGGGCAGGGACCGTCTCCCCCCCTTCCTCCTCCGTCCCGCAACTCTCTCCCCTGTGAAGAACCGGCAACACTCACCAGGCACCGGCAGCTCATCCTCCTCGGCGAGCTCAGCCATGGCAGCTGGCAGCGAGCGCCATGCACGGCGGCGGCGGGCCGCCGGAAGTAAACACAAGGCCCTGCCACGGGCAACGGCCATAGAGAGCGGCCCAGCGTCTACAGCGGCAGCTGGCCGGCGGGCGGGGAGCGGCGCCCTCTGGTGGACGACGGTAGGGAGGCCCCTGGGGGGAGGCTGCTGCCTCCGCGTCGCCATCTTAGCGTTCCACTGACGTCTCTGGGCTTTGTTCGTACGTCCCCGTGTAGGGGCAGCTTTGCTTTCCTGGCACAGTCCTTCATCTGCCCTCGGGTCCCGTTTATGGCTCCCTCCACTGTAGCCTGTCCCTGCCTCCAGGTCCCGAAGCATCCAACTCCCTGAGCTTAGCCAAGCCAGGCTCCTGACACCTCTGCTGGCTTTGGTGACTGGAGGAGCAGCCCTTCCTCAGCCCGGAGGAACAGAGCATAACTACGAAGCTGTTTTGTCACCAGTGGGATACTGCTGTCCTAAAAGTCAATTTCCTGTGTTTGATGGTCTCTCTTTCACCTCAAGTCTTAGCCAAGTATAGGAGAAGACATTCAATCAATCAGCCAGTGACACTTAGGTGATAGCAATTCCACAGATTTCACTGGAATAACTCCAGGGGATTGTAGCCTTTTTAATCGTACTCAATGTGCAGGAGCTTTGCCCTCCACACCCCCTCCCCAAAAAATCTTATGGTCGTTTATGGATTTCCATTTTCTTGCTGTTCCTGTGTGTTTCAAATGTGCCAGATCATCCCTTGCCAAAAGGAAAAGGTCTTCCTTTCAGGATGATGTACTGCAAATGGAGGCTGCAGCTGGCAGCCTGGGCAAGCAATTTCAGCCTTGCTTTATGCACTTTTTAATCAATACAGTTGGTGGTGGATAAGATGAGGTAAGCTTATAAGTACACACAAAGAAGGGTTGGCCATGTTTTCAAAAGGGAACAGAAAAGTGTTTGTGATTTTTGCCCCTAGGTAAGGGAAGGATTTCATCTCTTTGAACCTCACTATCCCTCTGATTCTTTCTGCTTGTTGTGCTTTAACCCCAGCCAGCAATTAAGCACAAGACAGCCACTTCCTTACTCCCACCCTGGTGGGATGGAGGGGGGAATCTGAAAGGTAAAAAAAAAGAACTTGTGGGTTGAAGTAAACACAGTTTAACAGGCAAAGCAAAAACCACACACAGCAGAGCAAAACAAGGAATTCATTCATCACTTCCCATTGGCAGGCAGGTGTTCAGCCATCTCCAGAAAAGCAGAGCTCCAGCATGGATAATGGTTACTTGGGAAGACAAAAGTCATAATTCCAAGTACCCAGCCCTTCCTTCTTTTTTTCCCCAGCTTTATATGCTGAGCATGATGTCATACAATATGGGATATCCCTTTGGTCAGTTGAGGTCAGCTGTCCCAGCTGTGTCCCCTCCTAACTTCTTCTGTACCTTCAACTGGTGGGATAGCCTGAGGAGCAGAAAAGGTCTTGATGCTGTGTAAGCTTTCTGGGGAAGTCAAACTCCTTTTTTTTCCCCATGTGTTTTAATTTTATGATCCTCACATTTCAATTTCAACACAGCACCTTCTCTGCTAGATATGCCATCACCTTGATTTACACAAGTACACTGCTCCTAACCACAGAGAAGGAGAAGAGAAAGTAATGGTCCTATTTCAAAACCAGCTACAGTGCAGGTGGCATGAAATCTTATCTGACAATTATATTTGAAGGTAAAGATTTAAATGAAATCACTTTAGTATCTAGCAATTGACCAAGATCAGATTATACAGCAAGCAACTGCATTTGTAAGGGGGTAAGCAGACTGCAGTTTGTTCCTTGCCCTCACTGAGGGCTGTTTAACACCATAGGAAAACTGAAAACTTGGTCCAAAAAAACTCCAGGAAAATAGAAGGTTTTTAAATGTCGTTCTTCTTCATCCTTATAAGGGCCCTGAGGGCAAGAATAAGTCTTAATGGCCCTGCCCAGTCCCACACTTGTGGACCTAGAGCCCTCCTTTTGGCTCAGTCTGCTGAGGAATCCTCATGGTCTTGGTCCCATCCCCAAGGCAGCCACCCTGCTTATGCTGCACTTGACAAATCTTCTTTTGCCTTTTTTTTCCAGGAGCACATGCTCCTGGACAAATATTTGACAAAGACAGCATTGCTCTGAAAGGCTGCTGACACAGGTCAAGTGGTGCAATGGGCCCTGGGAGAAATCTCTAGATCTGTAGAGTTTGACCAAGGAGAAGCTCCAGGCTCAGCCCCCACCAGGCCTGGCCTGTCTGGGACAACCAAAGAGAAGACTTCGGGTTGTGATTTTTCCCCTTATTGCCCAGCAGAACAGCTTGCTCTCTGCTTCACACACCTTTGCTTCTCTTAACTTCTGTGTGGGACTGAGGGAAGTCTACTGTGAATGGAAGATGCTGTTTAACGTGAGGAATCTCTTCTGTCTTGGAAAAGTAGCAGGGACCAGCAAGCAGCTGCTGAGACAGCATTGGTAAGTTGATCCTCATGGCATTCCCTGACTTTTAGCCAGAAATCTGGAGGCAAAAGCAGCTAAACCCTGGGAAGGAGTGAGTGTTTCAGAGAAAGGTGCTTTTATTTCTGCATTTTTACTGCCCTTTTTCCTCCCAAGACAGCAAGCTCTGTGTCTTCAGGAGACTGGAGGGTTTTCCCTTTTCATCTTTGTGAACTGCTGTTAATTCTTTCTGGGAGGTTTAGCAGCAAAAGTCAAGAAGGAATGTTTCTTCTTGAGGTCAGTTTCTGCTGCAGGTAGTGTGATCCATAAATAACTATCTGAATAAAGAAGTGGAAATTCTGATGCATTTAGACAATGGCCAGTACTGGGGGGCTGGAATTTTCCTCTTTAAGCTGCAAGTGGAATAATCTCCACTTCAGTATTTATTTTATCTCTGGGTAGGCTGGAGGTGTGCAGGAAAAGCATGCTAGGAGGTTCAAAGCCAACCCAAGAGAACTGGATCTGGAACCTGCCTTTGGGTTCTTTCTTCAAATAAATTCTTACCATTTATTTGTCCACTTCTGCCTCTCTTTCAGAGGTTGTGGACAAGAGGAAAGGGAATGTATTTGTTGAAATTCATAGCCATAAAACAGGATCATTGTGAGAAAAAAGAGATCAGGAGCAGACCTAGAGTCCAGCTTTCTGCTGGTAGCATCAATGTGCCTGTCCACAGTGCCTTCAGAAAAGTACCTGAAGGACAGTGTTTCAGGAAGCTGCTGCTCATGCTTGTCACATCTCCAGAATCAGCTTAAAATTAAAGGCTTGAAACTTAATTCTGCATATTCCTAGGTTTTCCTGTCAGTGGCAATAAAGAATAGCATTAACAGCCTTGTGCAACAAATGATCAATGCTAGAAAAAACCATACAGGGATGTCAGATTCACAGGAACCCTCCTATGCAGGAATATCACATTCACAGGAATCCTAATATGCAGTAAGTCCTTTTTATTTCTTGTTTCTACATTGCCTCAGATGAAAACCAAAAGTTTTCCAAGTTCTGTGACTTATTTGCTACAGTTTCAAAGTAGTGATAATCTCTAATGGAGTTTAGATTGCCCCTGCAAGCCCTTGGGGAGAACTTTGCTCTAGTTAGCAGATGTAGGGTGGGGAGACAGTGGCACAGGTTGCCCAGAGAGGTTCTGGAAGCTCCATCCCTGGAAGTTTTCAAGGCCAGGCTGGATGGGGCTGTGGGCAACCTGATCTAGTGGCAGGTGTCCCTGCCAGGCAAGGGGGCTGGAACTAGATGATCTTTAAGGTCCCTTCCAACTCTGGTGAGTCTAGGATTCTATAGGATAGAAAAACAAGCTTGGGAAACACCTGTACTAAAGATGGTTTTCCACTAAAGTCATCCAATTCATTAAGCTCCCCAAATTGTTATTTTTAGGGCTTTTATTAACATTATATCTTAATGCTGGCATAAGCTAACACCACTGTCTATGGACATTACAGGTTAAGCATGCTGTGGTTGAATTTGTAGGGTAACCCGGTATCTAATTAGTCTGTGCTAACAGTCCCAAGTGATTGCTGTCTCTGCTTGGAAAGGGATGAGCCAACTGCTTGACCTTGGCTGTTACAGTTTAACTTTGGTTATGTTGTCTCATGCTCCTTTTCTGGAATTCATTTGTCCATTTCTGCCTCTCTTTCAGAGGATGTGGACAAGAGGGAAGGGAACATGTTTGTTGAAGGTCATAGCCATAAAACAGGATCCTTGTGGGAACACAGAGGCCAGGAGCAGACCTAGAGTCCAGCTTACTGCTTGTAGCCTGACAACAGCAGATGAGGTCTGCTATGGTTTTGCTTAGCCACATCTTGAAAATCTCCAAGGATGGTCATTCAAAATCCTCTCTGCTTAACCAATTTTAGTGCTTTATTATCTACCAGTGCAGAAATTACTGATGGATATTTCTCAGTCCACTTCTCCATCCTGCCAACAGGTAAAAAAAAAAAAAACCAGACCAATGAACAGAAGCTCCTGCTTGGCAGTTTGAGATTAGACCATCTCTAACTCCTTTGAAGAGAACTGGAGGCTGCAATTAGAAACTGGAAGAGCAGCACTAAAGCTTCTCTGGAAGCAGTGCAGTGAAGGAGAGTGGAGTGACCAAGCAGCAGGCAGTTGCATAGATTTTTAAACAGGACAGGTATTTTTCTGTTCCCCCAAACTGGATAGACTAGCAACTTGCTGTTCTGAAAAATAGTGATAATAAAAAAGTTACAGTTGCAAACCTGATTTCTTTCAGAATACAGACATTGAAGTTGAGTATCAGCTTGAATCCTTGAGTATCAGCTGAGTACCTTGGCCTGGTGGTGCTAGGCTGATGGTTGGACTTGATGAGCTTAGAGGTCTCCTCCAACCTTCATAGTTCAGTGAGGATTATTTTAAATGTCACTGCCACAAATATTTATTTCTTAAGTCATACATACAGTTTAGTTTCTATTCCACAGTCAGTTTTCAGAGAGACTCTAACAGAAGGGCAACATTAACCTAAACTTCACAAACAAGGAATCAACTCCTTTGTGTGCATGGTGCTACAGAACACGTCAGCCTTCCTGCAGTGTGGGGACCTGTGCAGAGACTGGATTCTGATGGCACTCTTTGTAGTGGTGAATCCTCTGACAGTCTGCATCACCTCTGGAGCACAGTGCCCTGATATATGGCAGCATATCCTGAGTTCCAGCAATATTAATCTGCAGGGCATCTGCGTGGACTACTTCATATGTTCTCCCATGTTGCACATAATTCTTTTCACTGGGAAAAAGGCTTCTTAGTAATGGTGGTAGTATAATGTGTACCTCTAAAGCACTTCTAAGGTGTCCAGAAGGAAAACACACAGCATATATATCTTCAGTTCAAGAAAAACTGAGCATCTATAGATCTTCAGTTAAAGAAAAAAAGCTGCTACATGATTTGAAAAGTTGTGCTGGGACGTCAAATAGACAGTACTAATGTGTGGTAACATTCCCTTAAGAGCTGTTCTCTTCCTCCAGTTTCAGCTGGAGGCTATGCCACAAAATTCTGCAGGAAAAAAGGTCTCTCTTCCTGATTGAACTAATATAACACCAAAATCTCTAGAAGCCATAATAGCCCTATCCACTCCCAGGGCTTTTATTCATTGGTCTTTCATTAAGACACCTCCTCTCAGCTAGAGGAAATTTGATCATGTAACTTCTGTGGGTGATTATCAACATGCAGTTTTGTGTGGCTCTGAAGCTGTAAAGTTGTCTGGAGGCCAGAAGACACTGAATAAACACACTGCACATACCCTGAATGGCTTTCTGCATTTAGATTTGTTTGATTAGGCAGCAGGCAGCCAAGTCATATGCATATCAGAAGGCTAAAGAAACTACATCTCATGTACAATTTATAACCCAATTGGAGCCCCTGGTATGGTGATGATCCATCCAATGCAGAGTGGAATGTTTATCTGACAGTCAAAGTGATTCAGCTAATTAACATAGTTCATCAAGCTGATCCAGCTAGGTCAAATGAGGGGAGTGGGAGAGATTTCAGCTGCTTACCCACTGGCTTTAGCATGAGTACAGTTTAGTGCTGAGTGACAAAAAGCATGGGGTTTTGGTTTTGGTTTTCTCTTTTGGCACAGGCATGAGCCCCCAGCTCAAGTGAATGTTCATCTGAAGGCTCGTGACCTCCTTACTCTGGAGGACTACACACCAGATGAGCTGAAGTATTTGCTGTGGATGGCCTCAGATTTGAAACAAAGGATAAAGGACAAAGGAGAGGTAAAATGCTTTAACTGTTACTGAAGTCACTCAGATGTTGAAATAAATACTGCTCTGAAGAGTACTGGGAATGAGCCATTCAACTGTCTTGTCCTAAACAATATCACCTGAGCTATTAAATACTGTAAATCATGTGCTACAAATCAAAGAGCCTTCCTGTGCAGTGTTCAGAGATGTTCCAGATAATACCTCAGAGGGCTGCACAAGGGGAAAGGTTCAACAGCTTTGCTCAGCCAGTTGCCTACTGTTGGCTAACCCCATCCATCCACACATGGTGTGCATACAGCACTACATGTAGGGAGTGGAAGACACTAGCCTGTGTGGAATTAAAATAGTATTAGACTTCTCCTTAGTGCTAGCTCAAACTGAGTGCCATGTGCCTCTGGAATTACTTCTTTCCCTGTAACCTCTCCACTGCTAATAAACTCCTTGAAGGGCAGGAGAACAAAAGTTATGATTAAAAAACCACCAGTGTAACTTTTCTAATGCTGAATGAAAATGTGAAGGAAGTGTTTCACCCTGTAAAGTGTATAATGACTATAAAGTTGAAATGCCTTCAATTTTCATGTTTCAGTATCTGCCTTTGATGCAAGGAAAATCTTTGGCCATGATCTTTGAGAAGAGAAGCACAAGAACAAGATTATCTGCAGAAACAGGTGGGGCTGGGCAGTGGCACAGAGAGGTTTCACATGAAACTGTATACTGCGACTAGTACCTGAAAAACACTGCATCATTGTGTACCTAGCAGTTTCTACTCAGGAGAAACCTGTAGTTTGAAAGCAAAACTAGGAAAAGAATGGTAGAATTAGGGAAAAAAAACCAACCCCAAACCAAACATGATTACCTATAGTGGAAGATAACTTGAGAGAGACTCCAGGATATTAACTTAATAAGATCAGGTACTGGAACATTACTCCTGCAGGCACTGGAACACATACATGTATTTATTTACATGATACTTGTTCTGCAGTCAGTGGGACCACTGAAATCAATCATTCATGTCCTTACATGTTAGCAAGGAGTAACTATGAAGTGGTGATGCCTCAGTGAACAAGAAGCTTGTCCTTCCCACATCTCAATTGCTCCAATATCCTTTAGGCTGACTTCTGCCAGTTGAAGGGACAGGAAACTTGTTGAGTATTCACATTTCTTTAGAAGGTATAAAGGGAGAAGCTAAAAATACTGGAAGGAAGCAGCAGATGTGCAAGCATTTCTGAATTTGCCTTTGTGTCCTCTGGCACAGTCATTTTCCTGCTGATCCTGCTCTTTATGTAGACTTGTTGCATTCTGGTTTCTCCAGGACTTCTGAATGGGTTTCTCCTGTGTATTTCCCCTCTCTGAAGATGACCCATCTTTTAATTCAGGAGGTTTTAGCCCACTTTCTACTTGCCTGCCATACTGGTAGATGGACAGGTAATGAGGAACTCTCTGAATCTGTTTATCCTTCATACTTCTGTCTTCAGAGGGAAGCACTCTTTAGCCCTTGGCTTTTGAAGGCTTATGGAAGAGGAAAGCTCAGGAAAGTTCTAATGACATAAGGCAGCCAGTTAATGCACATAAACTTATCCAAGAGGGATTAAGCTTCAGTGAAGTAAAACCAATTTATTTCTGAGGGAAAGTTTCCACAAAGGAATTTAATGCAGTTTAACTTCTGTGCATTAAGTTTACACCTTCAGTTAATGGGTCTTAAGTCCCCTAAGTCTAAGCCTTGGTTTCAGAAGCAGACTTGAGTCTTTTCTGTCCATGGAAACTCTATACTTGCATGACTTCTCCCTTGGAATTTCTGACTCAAAAGAGTCACATGTGTTCCTTTTGGCTAAATAAGCTAATTTGATCCAAATTTTCACACATCCAGTGGAAGTGGACATTGAAGTGGATTGGCCTGTTTAATTCTAAAATACCTCAGTCACCTCAAAGAACATTTCCCATGAGTTGCACCCTTCCTCTCTGTCAGCTTATAGTTTATAGATATATAAATATGTATATACACCACTAGGTCATTTGTGACCAAGCTGAAGTTTATTACAGTGTATAAGGAGACTTAGGCTTTTATGGCTGAGTGACTACACTTGAAGCTTCTTGCAAGGATGTGGAATTACACCTGGAGACTCAGATGACCCTTCCAAGGTGCTAAGTCCCTTCAGATGGAAATTCAGCATGATGAATCGATTCCCTAGCTCTTAACAGGGAGCCACAGTGATGCTTTTGGCTAGAGGTAGCTTTGCAGCTTGACTGACTCGTCCTGTGAACACAGATCATGAGTCCTGCCTAAGGATTTCAGCAAAGCATCACACTTAAGTGGTTTTCTCCCAAAATACATTCATTTGTGTCTAGTGTGTCAAACTTCAGGTGTTTGAAACATTTGGATGCCCTGCTGAGTTTTATTTCGATTGCTGTAAATATCTTTTACCTGAAGAAGATGTTGAGCCTTGGCTGCAAGTATGAAGTACTGGTGCTGAATTTCATGTTTAATTTCTCCTCACTGTAGGTTTTGCTCTCCTTGGAGGACATCCTTCTTTCCTTACAACACAAGACATCCACTTGGGCACTAATGAGAGCCTCTCAGATACAGCAAGGTTGGTGAAATGTCACTTGATTGGGCACTAGGTATTCTCACAGAGTCTGTAGTTCAGTACACCATCATTCCATCCACTCTATCTCTCCAAAATGTCTCACAACAGGAAGTATCTTTTCTCACTTTTGGCATATAGAATATTAATAGGTTTTTTTTTCCTTCTGAGTTCAGTTTGGTTTTGATTTCACAAAGAATAAAGCTAGATTCCACCTGACTTTCCTACTGTAAGATATGACATCTAGAAATGCTGGCAGAAGGACTGTCTGATGTCTTGCTGCTAAGTGTTCGCTAAGTGTAGTATCTACTTTCAACAGATGAAGGAATAAAACCCAGCAGTTTGCACTGGTTGGTAATGGACTATGACTGAATTTCTATCCCATTCCTCTTCAGGACAGAACAAGTTTTCCACAGTCTCATGCTTCAAGCTAGAATAAACATACAGAGAGAGAAACAGAAAGTTAAGGGCTATGAAGAAATAACAGCACAAACAACAACTGTTCCAACACCTTGCAGTCAGTAAATACCATGTTCAGGTCCTCCTTTTCACTTGTGCCTGATGTGGGCAGACTTCTCTTCAGGGAGAGCTCTGCAGGGAATCTTGTAACATTTCAGAAGAGTTTTACTTGTCTGAGGAATGTCTGGTGTCAGTAGAAAATAGTTGTTACTGACTTCATCAGGAGGTTTGTCTGAGTAAATGCCATGGCAGTGACAGGCATGGTTCCACAAGAGGAGACACCAGAATTCTCTGTGGCTAACCAGGAAGAGAGATCCTGCAAGGATTTGTTCTGTTCTTCTCTTCAGTCTTTTCCTTTGTTTGTCAGTCCTGCTAGAGATAACTTGAAAACACACCAAATGCTGCTATTTCAAAGTCAGGCTTCAGGGCCTGATTAAAACCCAGAAATGCAGTGCTCCAATCCATATTGAATTAATCTAAAGAACTGAGAGCATTTTGAGCATACTGTGCTAATCCAGAGTGTTCATCTCTGAGTCTTTCACACTTTGGCAGATGAAGTTAAGGCCAGAGCAGTGCAGTGACTCCTGCAAGTCCCTATCCATATATGAGTCTCAAATTTGGCCATTACTTTAATGCTGAGACCATGGGTGTCAATGAGCAGGTGTGTAGGTGGGAGAAAGAACAGGCTGGTCTTCTGTTTCTGTGGAGGTTTAGATTGGATATTAGGAACAATTTCTTCCCAGAAAGAGTTGTTAGTCCTTGGCCCAGGCTGCCCAGGGCAGTAGTGGAGTCACCATCCCTCCAGGGGTTCCAAAAACCTAGAGATGTGGTCCTGAGGGCCATGGTTTAGTGGCATGGTGGTGCTGGGTTGATGGTTGGACTTGATGAGCTTAGAGGTCTCTTCCAACCTTAAGGACTCAGCAAATACTTGTGGTAATCTAAAACAGGTCTGTATTCCTAATCCTCACAAAGGACAGAGACACTGCAATATTCAGCCAATGCTACATTTATTCTTTGCTGAAAGACTCAAGAAATCTTATCCCTTATCTCTTTCTGAAGTTCTCCCATCCTTCAGATGTTAGCGTCACTCAATCTCTTATCTTACTTCAGATGCCTTAACATTTATTGATGTTCCAGCTGTAGCTACAATCAAATGCAAAAGAGAAAAACATCCCTAAAATACATCAGGAGTTTTCCTTTCCTTACTTTATTAATAAGTAAATTTGCTTGCTTTTTAGCAGCTTATCAAATGTCTGCATTTAAGTGTGGTATGCAGGCAGAATAAATTATTCAGCTAGCTGCAAAGATGTGATTCATTACATCTTCTCATTAATACTTCTGTGTTGCACCCTGAAGAGGGAGATATTGATTCTGTTTACCTTGGGTGTTTTCTGTCATCCTCTAGGGTACTCTCCAGGATGACAAGTGCAATCTTGGCTCGAGTTTCTAAGCATAATGATCTGGACCTAATGACAAAGGAAGCCACCATCCCAATCATCAATGGCTTGTCCGATTTACACCATCCTCTCCAGATTTTAGCTGATTACCTCACTCTTCAGGTATCAATATCATCCTCTTTTGTTCTAAGTCTCTGTCATGGTAAGTATTTGGGGAAGTCAGGTTCAAACCCATTTACTCCTGGGTTTTTCTAAGTGGTAGTTACATGGGATTCATTATTTGAAGAAATCTTCACCCAGGAATATAATGAAGGAGCTCTTTAATTCAGAATAATTCCTTAGTCCTCTCAGCTGTAGTGGGGCTGAAGTTAAGCATAAAATGAAAAGCCTCATTGGAATTAGGATGCAATTCAAAAGATGTGCAGGGTGCTTTGCATATGAAGATGAAGGTGAGATGTTGGCTCAGCCAAAGCCAGGGGAAGTTAAATAAACCTTAACAGTTCACTCTTGATTCCTCCCTTGCCTGTGAACAGTCTACAGGGAATCACTAGCCATACAAGAGGAAATCTGTTGAACCAATGTTTTGAGAAGACAGCTAATGTTACCAGTGCAAATGCCTAGTGTTCAGGCACTGAAACCTATTTAAACTAGGCTCACATGGAAGGATAGCTTAAAAAGATCATATTTTGTAGTTTAATCTAGTGAAATAGTTTATTTGACAGCAGGATAATGCTTTACACACAGAATAGCAGATGGTTATCTGGGAGCAGAAGGACTATGCTGCTTTACAATTGATTGAGGAGCTGACTTAGAGAAAAGATTATTACACTGCAGTGCTGGTTGACAACCATGATGAACTCCTCTGACCTTGTTTGCTTTCTGAATGAATAAAAATCAGACTGCTCAAAAGAAAATAAGACATAGAGGGCAGAATAATTTCCTGATTCATTCAGTTGTGTTTCTTAGCTGGTGAAGACTTGACTATGGGGTGTTCAGTATGTGGAAAAGATCTAGTGAGAGTAATATTAATTAATTAAAGCTTTAAATTTTAAATGTTGAAAGACTCATTAGTGAAAACTACTTTTTCCTTACTTGGAGTAGCATTTTTTCTCAACTTTTCAATTCTTAAAGTGAAGATACCAGTAAAAGTTGATGAAGTTACATGCCTCAAGATGAAGTCCACTTTCTGAGCCTTAATGGACTGTTCAAATATCCTAAGACATGAAGTTGTAATGAGAGTGTCATCAATCATTAAAGGTCATTATTTCATGCAAACACAGTGTGCAGCTGTAAACCAGGTGAACCTGATGGTTGTGTCTTGTGAGGCTTCTGTCTTGCAGACACCTTAGTTATTAACATTTTATTGCTTGTGAAGAATTCATAAGTAATCTGGGACTCACAGTCTGCACAACTACTGATTCCTCTGCCCTGAAACCTGGTTTTAGCCAAGCCACTGACTACAGCACCAAAGTTCGGAGTGTTGTTGCCCTGTACTCCATCTTCAGTCTGGGAGAGACCACTGATGTCCTGGTTTGAGTTAGAAAAGAACTAACTCTGTTCAGTGATTTTACTTTTCAGCTATAGCTCCTCTAGGTTACTGCACTTTCTGAAGTTAGCAGCATGTTTTCGCAGGCAGGGTTTGCTTCTAGAAGTGGTAAGGTCTAATGTGTAGAGCTAGTAGTACCAAGGGTTGGGAGGCAGAGCAAGGTCACTGCTAAATCTTGTGTCCCATACTGGGGGGGTGCAGAGCAAAAGGCTGCACCTGCAGGGAGGAGTGAACAGTTCAGGTGACCCTAAACTGACCAACTAGGGATTCCATTCCATATAAATCATGTTCAGTAGAAAGCTGAGGGATCAGAAGGGTCAAGCTCTCTTGCTTTTGCTCTTCTTCAATGGCCAACACCCAAGGAGGACTCTGCCCATTCTGCCTTTGATCCTGATCCATGAGTTCCCAAATCCAGTTCCAGGATCCAGTCTCTGACCCTGGCTCTCATCTGCTGTTGAATCTTTTTGCCACAGCATCAGTGGTGATGGTGAGGTAGCTGCCATCGGGGGATTGGATTTGATATTGGTTTTGTATATATTGCCTTTTCTTGTTACTATTTTCATTACTTTTTCTTTTCCAATCCATAAGTCTCTCTCTCTTATTCCTTTGCCCTCCCCTTGGTGGGAGGAGGGAGGAAAGGGAGTAATAGAGAACATCTGTTACTTGTTTGTGACCAGCCCAGCTCTAACCTTTGACAGCTGAGCATCTTAATCACCCTCTAGAAATGCAACTCTTTCCCCACCGTAATTTTAGAGGGAAGTTTGCTGGTCATGGTCTGCTTCTCCTCTATTGTGTCCTTGTATAGGGCAGCTATGGTAGAAGGTCCAGGTGAACATAGATCCACAGGCTGGGCTTTTCCTTGGTTTGAATATCTAGAGCAACAGCACGTGGGTGTCTGGGTTGCATCAAGCGCTGGGGAGGTTGTCTTTGAAAGTAGATGGAGAAGGGATGTTGAATAATGCCTCTGACTCTTTAAGTGAATTGGAAGTTTCTATCTAACATCTGGACTGCTCTCCTGCAATGCAAATGCAATTTATTTGATTTATACAGGCATGCAAACTACACTAGTGGGGCAGACTGCTAGCCTTGTATTCAAATGTAACTGAAGATTTTGGGCAGCTCATTTCTCATTAGAAACCTCTCTTCCTTCTCTCTGTAACTATTTTCCTGCTCCTCCCTGCTGTCAGTACATACCCAAAATGTGTTGCCCCCCATTCTTATTTCTCTTCCTGCATTAGCCAGCGGAGCACTCTGGCCCTCTTCATGCTTGGCACATTTTTCTTTTTCCATTTTCTAAATCCCATTAATTTTGTTATGTGCTTTCCTGAATCCTCTTTGATCACTTTCTCTTCAGCCTGCAACAGTCTGATTCCCTGGGTTATTTGTCAGAATGTCTTCTTGCTTAGGGCTTCTGCTTCCCTTTTCACAAGTGCATTGCACTGTGGTTATTTTAGTGTGCTCTGTTGCATTCCCCAAACAATGCAGCTGGTTTATTTTCAGGGCTGTCAGTTCTCATTCTCTGTGCAGGGTGTTCTCATCAGATCACAGAGTGTACTCCTGTTGTGAATACTGGGCTGAGATTCTTAAGGTTCAACATCTTCTTGCCCAGTGCCTTCTTCCTGAGCAACCTGCAGCCTCTCACATTTGACAGCTAAGCTGGCTCTAACCTTTAATACTGTGGTCAGGATTAGTGCCCTCTCTTATACCAAAAGGGATGTTGTTCTTAATCTACCTGTTACCCTTAAAAACTGTGTTAAGCTGATTTTGCTCTTCAGTTATGACCACTAGAAATGGTTGCAATGGTTAGATAGCCCAGCACCCTGTCCAGCTGAGTCTTAAATTGCCCAGTGCTGGGGACTCTACCACTTCCCCAGGAAGACTATTCCAATGGCTGACTGTTCTTGTGCACAATTCACCTCTTTTGTCTAATCAGCATCTCCCCAGAAGTAAATTGTACCCATTTCCATGTCACTCCTACAAAGGCCGTCTCCAGCTTCTTTGCAGGCACTCTATAAATGCTGGAACATGGTGACAAGGTCTCCCCTAAGCCTTCTTTCCTCAAGGCTGAACAGACCCAGTTCTCTCAACCTTTCCTCAATATGTCAGGCTCCCCAGCCCTTTGATCATCTTTGTGGCCCTCCTCTGGACTCTCTCCAGCCTGTCCACATCCTGTTTGGTATAACAGGGGAGCCACTCTGCTTCTCTCTCTCTGCTGAAGGCATGGAACAGCCACTTGCTGAGTCCACCCAGTGCCTCTCAGCCTCCTGGGCAGAAGCTGTGGCTCACAACTTCTGCTCAGCAAAGGCTGGCATCTCCCAATTTGTATTCCAGGGGTGAACCAGGTATTGCATCGATTCAATTGATATTAACATCATTGGCTAACTTGTAGCTGACTGCAGGATGGCCAGACTAGTAATTAGAATGGATCCATATGCCACTAGCTTTTCATGTCCCTGGTCTGAAGGAAAATTGCTTTTTTCAGGAAGAAATGGTTGGCATAAGAAATATACCAGTGGTTCCTTTTTAAATACCATAACAAATGACAGTGTTACTCAGCTTGAAGAGGGCTGCTTAACTTCTTCTCAATGTGTGACCCAAAGAGCTCAAATTGTTATGGTCTTCAAGTTCATCACCATCACAGAATCGTTACAGTTGGAAAGGACCCTCAAGATCATCTAGGCCAACTGATAGCCCTACACTACTCTTATCCCTAAATCATCCCCTGAAGAAACACATCTATCCTCTTCTTAAAAACCTCCAGGGATGGTGACTCCACCACCTCCCTGGGCAGCCTATTCCAATATCTCGCCACTCTTTCAGTAAAGAAATATCTAATCTAAACCTACCCTGGCACAGCTTAAGCCCATTCCCTCTAGTCCTGTCACTAGTCACAAGGGAGAAGAGGCCAACACCCGCCTCCCTAGAATGGCCTTTCAAGTAGCTGAAAAGAGCAATAAGGTCTCCCCTCAGCCTCCTCTTCTCCAGGCTAAACAACGCCAGCTCCCTAAGCCTCTCCTGATGTTAGAATCATCATTCTAACAATTAGGCATCCCAGCTAAGACCTAGGCTGCTCCTCTAGAATGTATTGTTTCAATAACAATGACAAAAAACCAACACAGGAGTAAGGAAAATAACTTGCCCAATATCTGCCTTCAGCTCAGTTTGAGAGCTGGTAGCTCCAAGTTTACCCAGGTTCTTGGTTATGGGTAGCTCCTCCAGACCTGAAGCTTTGACTAGTCCCCTGTTTACCACTCTAAATTTTGACAGATTATTGATTTATCATTCAAAAGCTTGTTTTAATTGAGGTCTCTTCTGCCTGTTGTGGGCAAAGAATTCAGAAGCAGTCGACAATGCTGCCAGGGTTTATGCCTGGCTGGAAGCAAGTGCAGGCAGAGGCAGACAGGAATGCCCCTAATTAGTTGAATTAAACTTCTCTAAACATCCAACAGTGCCAAATCACTGAGCATGCTTATGTTTGCCCAGGGTTTGATACACTGTGGCCATGGATAAGAGCAGAACAAAACATTGAGAAAGCAGCAGGAGGGTGAGAAAGTTGTCTGTAAAATTGACATGGGTTATTGAGCAGGGATTTCTCCTGAGAAGAGCAAAGCCAAGTTTTGTGGCACTAGAGCAGCAATCACTAGTTTGTCCAAGAGGCATTTGTAAGGGAGAAGCGCACTAGCAAGTGTAAATATTTTGAAGTCTGGTTACAAAGGTAACAAGAACCTGCATCAATGTAGCAGAGTTTGGGACAATCAGAGCAGGGATGGAAGAGGAAAAGTATCTTTCTTTGAAAGGCTCAAGTGATCAACATGTGCTGTGAAGGTTCTGCTTTGTCTTCAGTGTTATCATCATGGCAAAACACTTTTAGCAGGTTTTTCTCTGTGGAGTTGCATAAACATAGAATGGCCCAGGTCAGAAGGGACCCTAAAGATCATCTAATTCCAACCCTCTGTCTCATATACAGTAGCTTTTGTATTGCACCCAAGCTTTCTGGCTCAGGCCAGCACAATCACCTCCTGTTTCCTGGAAGCTGAAGATGTGTGTGCATAACCAGTGCAAATCCCAGTCATAGTGAGTTGGCTTTAAAGGGTTTGGGTTACAGCACCCGTGTAACTGTGGTAGCACAAGGAAAGAAAATAGGCTCCATCAGCACACCCAGAGAGTTTGATTCTGCCTTCTCTATCCCTTCTTTGGTTAGCTAAATGTCTTCATTAAGATTAGCTCTGCTATGCCCACTCTATACAGCAGTCACTGCAGATGTGGCTTTGTGATTTGCAGGGCATGAGGCAGATAACTCCAGTCTTTCGTATTTTATCTGTAGCAGTTAGTAGCTTGGGAAAACAGAAGTATTTAGTATGCACTGTGCTGCTTTTAATGCAGAGAAGCAGTAAGTAATAAGGTGGAAGTTATTTAACATAGCAGTGTATTTGTGACTCACTAGTCAGTGCTTTGAGCATTACAGCCTGTGATGTCTATTTTTAAAGGGTGAGATCAAAAGAACTCAGGACTGTCTCATTTACTCCTGGCTATGGGTTTATGTCTCTGCTATCACTAAGCCCTAGCTGGAAACAACCCCTCAAATAAATGCTTTAGTTTGGCCTTCTCCTAGGAGCAACATTGCTAGGGATGTGCAAGGACTTGGAAAGATCCTCAGAGACCTGCAGAGCTGTTCTGCTGAAATCACTGCCATCTCTGCAAAGTCCTAATTTGCTCTCCTGGAAATGACTTTGCACCAAACCTCTGCCCATGAGCCTTCTCCTGACAAACAGCAGCTGAAAAAGCAATGGCTTTACAAGACCAGAGGTTCAAACCTTAAACTGTAGGCAGCCTAGAACTCCACTAGGTTTAGATTTTGACAGCATTTTAATGTCATTCAATATTTCAAGTGCTACTATTTTTGACTGAAAAACGTGGTTGCTGGCAGAAATGCCAATAGTTTTGTTCTGCAACAACTTCACAACTATTTGTCTAGAAGAAGTTGCTGCCAGGAGAGGAGGGGATTGTCCCAGCCCTTTCCCTCTTCAGGCTTTTGGCATCTTTGCAGTGACTGCCTGTAAGGTTGCCAGTTAGGACAGCTCTACAATCTGTATGCTTATCCTCTCTGACAAGTATTGAATCATGCCCTACAAAGTGTTGGAAACACTGTCTGGCTTCCAGCTACAACAATGCAATTGTAGCATGGCCCAGTTTTGAACTGAGAGTAAAAGACTCCCCATCATGTCTTCAGTCTTTTGGGTCATGAGGTGGAGTTGTAGAGAGCAGGCACAGAGAAGTATTTGGTTATATCTTGAGAAACTTTCTGGTGTCAACTTCAGTCCCTATAAACATGCATATTTAAAACAGGCTTTGCTAAAGGGCTTCAAAATTTTCCTGCTCTGGAAATTGCTTTTGTTCCTCCTCAGGCCTTACCTGTTGGTGGTTAAGGGCCAGAATAGCTGCAGGTGTGCAGGCTGTAAGTGCCATCATTCAAAGCTACAGTTAACCCTGTAATGCTGTTGCAAGTTTGGGTAACCCACACTTGGAAAAAATCACTGCACTCTTTGGATTTACAACAGAGCCCAAACCCTGCAGGCCATGGTGGCACAGCTCTTTGCTGTCCTGTACAGTTGTGACGCTTTAAATGCCCTCTGTTAGATCCACAGCCTGCAGGGAACATTGTGTAGATACAACCAAGGCAGAGCAAACCTGAATAGGGATATTTTCACAGCTTGGTGGAAAGCTGGAAGGAGACTGCCTCTAAATTAAGAATTTCTACCATCCATTGTTATATACGAGCACCAAGCCCTGGCTACATGACTTTGGTGCTAAGAGTAGGACATGCCTGGTGCTGTGTCTGTCAGCCTAGGTCTCACCACATGGCATACTTGTCTGTGTGTCCTTCACTGGAGAAAGCTGCAGCACTTGGGTCCTCATGTAAGACAAAGGGAGCTTTCACCCCCTGACTACCCTGTAGCTGCAGCAAGTTCAGTTGAAGGTATGGTTTCCTGCAGCTAGCATCTAAAATTAGACAGCTTTCTTTGCCCCAGACCCATCTGATCAATTCCTCCTACCTATCATGGAATCATAGATTTATCACAGTTGGAAAGGACCTTCAAGATCATCAAGTCCAACCTAGGGCAGCTCATCTCATCTGGAACATAACCCCAGGGCTGTCTCATCCATTTGGCAGGAGCACTATGGTGGGCTGAAGGGACTCACTGTCACCTGGATTGGAGATGGAAACAATGTCCTTCACTCCATCATGATGAGTGCTGCAAAGCTGGGAATGCACCTGCACATTGCAACTCCCAAGGTGAGAAAGCCAAGCACATGGGGTAAGGAAGGCAAACTTTGCCCATTCTTGTCTCAGCCACTTGGACACTTCCCAAGAGCCACAGCTTGCATGTGCTTGCAAGTATCTTGAGTGCCAGCTTGCAGAAACAGTTTAGAATCCTGATTTAGCTATTTTGATGCACAGGAGGAGTCATTCTACTGAGAAGGGCTGAGGGAATTCATGACTGCAGCATAAGAAACAGAGGGTGGTGATTCCACTTGAGAAAGTGTGGAAGTCATCCAGTGTTCTCTCCTCACCAAAAACCGTCTGAAAATTGTTTCACATTGTTGGAAGAGTTGCATCTTTTTTGGTTCAGAGTGGGGAATTGTAATGCCATTCAGAATATAAACCAAAGAATCAGTGTAGAACAACAGAAAAATAGATCATGGGTAGGCATTTCATTCTGTAACTGCTGAAATACATTTTCCTTACTTTGTCAGAACACTTTTCACCAGTATTTTTCTAACCAGTATTAATATTCAGTACAGATCTTATGACTGTTCCATAATCTGTTCTCTCTTTTGGCAGGGCTTTGAACCAGACCTCAGAATCACTAAAATAACTGAACAATACTCCAGAGAGGTAGGAGCCTAAGAAATAGGCTAGAAGAGTAATTTGAAGAGTTTATTTTCTTTTTAAATGCAGTTGAAGTTTCTTGTAAGTTGAAGTTTCTTGTAAGTTGAAGTTTTCTTGTCTTGTCTTCCTGATCTTCCTTATTTTATTCCCATTAGTATGGTACCAAGTTCCTTCTCACAACAGACCCTTTGGAAGCTGCAGAGAGTGCCAATGTCTTGGTTACAGACACATGGATAAGTATGGGACAGGAAGAAGAAAAGCAAGAAAGACTAAAGGCATTTCAAGGTTATCAGATTACAATGCAGGTAAAAATTGAGATGTATGTGTTTTGTTGATGCTTTTGCAGCTTGCATTGGTAAGAATCAACATCAGCAAAGCATAAGTTTGGGTTTTGTTTGTTTTTTTTTTCGAGTGGGGCCATGGAACAGCCATAGGCAAACCTCCTTCCAGCTTGAAAAACTCCCAGAGATAACAAATTTGAGTTCTCCTATACACTTGGGGTGTCTTGGCCTCTTTCAGAGCTTCCCAATGAGCTCTAACTTCAGATCATGTGAAGAAGAGCTAAGCCTTTACTTCTTTATCACCTCAACTTGGCATTTCCTCTTTGCTAACAGAAATGATCTCTTTTATTTAGAATGAGCAGCTCACAGATTCTTAAATGCCTGGGCAGCATTTGGGGCAAATTTATGGATATCTGTCAGTGAATAAAGCATTAAATATGTGACCTAATCAGCACAAAACCAGTTAGAGAAAGCATAAAATCATAAAGTATTAACTGCTCAAGACAAAAAGGACATTTTCCTTGCTGATAGAACTAACTGGTTTAATTGACTGTGGTTTAACAGAATTTGACACAACACTCTTGATGGGTATGTCCCTGAAATAGCCTAAAATGAATGTTTCTGTTGCAATTATCATTAGTATTCTTATTACTGTCTGTCAGGCCAATAGATTGCCCTTTATTGACCCACTAGGGCACTGGAGTTTTTACTGCCCTCCTAAAGCCAGAGAAACAGGAGCAAATATTCGACTTTTGTGAAGTCAGCACTGAACTCTGAATGACTTAAATGGGGATATTCCCATTTTATTCACAGATGAGGAATTCCTCTGAAGTCAGGGGAATTCTGAATTCATCATCCAAGTAACTAGGCTGGGAGCTGGTATAAAATCTGATAATCTCTTCATTCTTTCGTCAATGTCCTCACATAGTTCTTTATTTTTCTATGCTTTTTAATGTACAGACTGCAAAATCTGCTGCTTCCAACTGGACTTTTTTACATTGTTTACCAAGAAAACCTGAAGAAGTTGATGATGAAGTATTTTATTCTCCACAGTCATTGGTTTTCCAGGAGGCTGAAAACAGAAAATGGACAATTATGGTAAAAAAAATATAGTTAGAGGTTAGGGTCAGCTTCTGTTCTGCCTTATACCAGAGGCTTGGCTTCACCTTGCTTCCTCAAGACAGAAATGCTAATACCAATGTTTCACATGCACCTCACAGCACATCCCAATTGGGACTCTAGACAACATCTATATGTAGCACAGATACTCCTGGCCATACATGTGCCCTATTTTAATGATAATCTGCTGTTGCCTGACACAGCTTTTATCCCTAAGTGAAATCTACAGTATAAACTGTAATTTAGTTGATATTTAAATTACTAGGTTTACTCTGCTGGTTGTCAGCTGCTCAGTTTCAAACCATGTTAAATGCTGAGGTCCAAGGGCTGGTATCAGAACCATTTTCCAAGTAAATAAGTGGCTGGGTGTTGTATTTATCACAACTTCAGATTTTGGACACAAGCACAATTATTAACAGATGTCTTAAATTCAGAGGTTTAACCTTAAAATTCCAGACAGTGCTCAGGTTTATTTTGACTTTAATTCTGCAATGTTTCTAAGTGCCCTAAATATTCTTTTTAACAAAGAAAAGAAACCTTTGTGTTCCAGCTGCACTGGGGTTTTTTTGGGGGGGGGAGAGGTAAGAAAACTGCCAAATTTTGTCTTTTATCAAGCTATAAAAATAACAAATGTGTGGGTCTTGTTTCTCTGTCATTTTCTACCCCTTTCAGCTCAGACAGCAAACTGAACAATAAATTGCTTGCACAGCTCTAGTTCCAAACAGGGCTGAGTGCAGCTCTTGAGGTGGCCAGCAGTGAGGGGTTGCAGTAGCTCCATGTTCACTCCCACTGAGCGCTGCTGAAGGGGAAGGGAGGGCAGGCAACAAGACCGAAAACCCTGAAGGACACTTGGTAAATCCAATTTTGGGCCAAAATAACCTTTTGCAGTCAGACATTGCTGTGAAACACATAACAGTGTGAACCAGGTAGTACCTTGCCTAAACCAAGCAAGCTTGGGGCTTGTTATGTACACAGGGGAGGCTGCAGAGCTGCCGCAGCACCATGGTTTAGTTAGCTGCCATTCCCATTAATTTCAGTTAATTTATTTAGTAGTTTCTTTAGTTAATTTATTAATTTCTAATAAGCCATACCTAAGGCTTGTTGGAGAACTAAGGGAGGGTGGGGGAGTAGCTGATCCACTGTTAACCTCAGTGAGGTTTTTCCATGGTTTACCACAGAAGGTCTAGCTAAACTGGGATGAATTTCCAGGTGCTTACTCTAGTATGGCTCTCACTGATGCTAATGGAAAGGTCTGCCAAAATCCACCAGGAAGCCCATGTGCTGTTTGGGTACCTACAGCATCTCCTCACCAAAAAAAAAAAGGCCTCAGCATTTGATCAAATTGCTTTGAATTTCTCCTAAGCTGCCCACTATATTTTGTCTCTGCTGAGATAACTAACAGCTCCAATACTGAACATCCTAACTGATTTTCAGCTCTTTCCTGATTCATCATCAGAAATTCTAGCAAATAAATCTAAGCCTGCACTTTTTGGCAGGGCAATCATTTTAGACTGCAGAGCTGGAAAATATTTCCTTCCCCCTTATTTATTTTTATGGAGTATCTGTTTCCAGTGTCAGTGGATGAGGGGTTTTTTGTCCTTTTCTTCCTCCTCTAGGCTGTCATGGTTTCCCTGCTGACAGATTACTCACCACAGCTACAAAAACCTACATTTTGATGCTTGGGTTCTTGCCAAGAGAAATAAGATTCCTGATGGACAGAATTTTCTGGTCTGCAAACACCTAGATCTTCCTCAGGGAGGATCCATGGCAGGGAGTGATCCTTTAACAAAACCATGTAGTTAGCAGTGTCATATTGCATTACACTTGGGAAAAATCTTCAAGGCAACCAACACCACTGCAGAAGCTGCTTTTTATTTCAGTGCTCCAAGCTGACTTATCTTTCTAGTGCCCATGGAAAATGTTCCAAGGTTATATTTGAATGATTTGCTCTACCAGCATCCTAGGCACAGCATAGTCTACACATAGCTGTGCTGGAACTTCTGCCAGGCAGAAGTTTCTCCCTAGACCTGCCCATTGAATTCCTCCTGATTTCAGGAAGTGTGTGCAGAGAGGCAGTGCTTTATTTTACCTCTGTTGCCTGCATTGCCAGGGCACCCTGGCTCCTTTGTCTGTCCTCTAGCCAACCTCCTAACCCTGTTTGACACCAAAAATGTAGAGACGTTGTGAGCATCACCTTCCTCCCTGATGTGGGCTGGCACTGGAGGATGTTGCTGCAGAACTGGAATAGAGCAGCTTGTGAATTGCTGGATGGGACAGAGAGAGACAACTGGAAGGAATCTGCTTCAGGCTTTGTCCATCTCCCCCAGACCTTCACTCACAGAATTTTGGCTAAAGAGGCAAGTTTTCAGTTTCTTTTTTTTTCCTAAGCAAACATGAGGGGCACCACAGGATGGAAGTGTATACAGCTCCTTTGAGGAAAGGCTTTTTTGTCTGACACTCTCTGGTCTACTTTTCAGCTCATCCCTCTCAGTAGGAAACAGGTTAATGACATTTGCAGTTCTTGTGATTGCTGACTATGTGCATTTAATATTCAGGTAAAGCTCTGACTGTTATTAAACCCAACCTTCTTTCCTGTTTCTAATTAGTTTTAAGAATCTGCTAGGGTTTTTGGTTTGGTTTGGTTTGGTTTTTTTCCCCTGCTGCAAACTTGAAATATTGTCTGATTTCTAAAGAATCCTGCAAATGGGTTTCCATTTTCTGACCAGCTGCAAAACAATCATTCCTTTCAAATTTAAAGTTCACTGCTAGGCCACACAGATCACTGAAAGGAAAATAAAAATAAAAATGTTTACCTAGGTTCCAGTTCAGCAAAGTGTTCAGTTTAGAGTCTCTCACTACAGGAAAGACATTGAGTTGCTGTCTGAAGAAGGGCAAAGAAGGTGGTGAAGGGTCTAGAGCACAAGTGTCGTGAGGAGCAGCTGAGAGAACTGGGGTTGGTTAGCCTGGAGAAAAAAAGAGGCTCAGGGGAGACCTCCTCACTCTCTACAACTACCTGAAAGGAGGTGGTAGTGAGAAGGATATTAGGCTTTTCTCCCAGGTAACAAGTGGTAGGACAAGAAGAAAGAAATGGCCTCAGCTCGTGCCAGGAAAGGTTTAGGTTGGCATATAGAGAATGATTTTTAACCTGAAAGGGTTGTCAAGCACTGGAAAAGGCTTCCCATGGAAGTGCTTGAATCACCATCCCTAGAAGGATTTAAAAGACATGTAGATGTGGTGCTGAGAAACATGGTTTGGTGGTGGGCTTGGCCATGCTAGGTTTGTGGTTGGACTCAATGATCTTAAAGGTCTTTTCCAACCTAAATGATTGATTCTCTGGTTCTCTTCTGTGCTTCTCTGATAAATGTGCTGTCAGTGAAGCCAGGCAGACTGATAATAACAATACAGTTTGTTAAATGTCCTGGGTGCTCTGATGAGACCTAATGTGCATCTAGGTTATTGCAGACCCTTTTTATACTGAGGAATCAGAGCAGGATGCCAGACAGCAGAATCCCCTTGACATTTTTCAAACACATGCATAGATCTGCTGCATAGCACAGGAGAAATGGAGTATGACATTTCCAAGGGGGGTAATTTCATATGGTTCTGTTCCTCTGTGAACATATATCCAGCAAAGGTTGATAGCCCTTTGGTGTCAGCAGTCCAACTGCTCACACCATCAGCTGTTCTGATGCTTTTTCTTTGAGGTACTGGATAGACTTAATGCACATGTGCTGAGTGATTGATCATTGTGTGGAAGCACTGAGCATCCCACACATTTCTGCACCTGCAATCCCTTCTTTGTGTTCTCTCTGACACATCCCAGTGGGGCAGATCTGCTGGACATGGGCACAGTGCATGCAGAGCAGATCTGACACTTCCCAGAAGTGTTGAGCACTACCAAAGACATCTACATTTCTGCTCCAGAGACCCAGAAATACTGTGCCCTGAAAGATTTCTCTTCTGCCTGCAGGGACTTCCACTGCCTCCCCATGCAGCAGAAAAGCACTGCCAGGCTTAATCCACTTGTGCAGGTTAAGTATCCAGGAATTGCTGGGTGGTAGCATGCAAGACAGCATTATTATGCCATGCAGGCTCCTCATGAATTCATTACTTGGAATTTACAAGTGATTACTGCAAATGTGGTGAGTAGAGGAAACAGCAATAATGGAGAAAGATTTTCTAAGGGAGAGAAAAAGTAATCAGCATTCAAAGGGCTTAAAACAAATGCAGAACAGGTAGCAGTCACTAATAGCTTACAGTGTTTTTCATCACATTTATTATGCTGTAATCACCACAAGTGCTGTTTTCATTGCTGAGTGCATCTGAAGGAGAAGGGGATGTTTTCTCCTCCTTTATACAGAGAGCCTCCTGCCTGGCTCCTGAGAGCCTAGACTTTCCTCCCTCTTCTTTTTGCCCTAGAGAACAACCAGGGTCACTCTGATCCCAGCTGAAGCCCTGGGGAAGGATCAAGGGCCCAGAGGAGCTCTAATGTCATTTCAAAGAGCTGAAGGTCTCTGAGACATCTGCACAGACCTGGCAGATGTGACACAGCACTAACAGGGCACAGGGAGCAGAAACCAGTGGTCAGCAAGGACCTCCTGTGGGATCTCAGATGGCTCTAGGTCTTGTGCTTTGGCATCCTATTCACTCCCTCAGCATCTTCATGGCTCTTTAGAAGATTGCTTCTCTTCTACAACTAGAGGTAGAAATGTAGTGTCACTTCTTAGCAATTGATGCTCTCTGGGAGCGCTTGTTCCACAGCTTGTTACCAGCAGTGGTAGGGTTCTTTGGTTACCCTTATGTTATCTTCTGGAAGTGATCTAACACCAGTTAGAGATTCAGTGGAGGAAGAGAAGCAATTATCCTTCTCAGGCATTTTCTCAAGGAGTAAGAACATTTTTTCCTGTGTGAGAGCTGAGTTGCTAGAAGGGAAATACAGAGACAATTAGATGCATTAAAGAGTAAGGAGGCACCCAGGTTTGGTTGAGTGAAGCTCTCCAGAGCTCTTGAATGAACACTTACCTCTCACAATGAAGTTAGCTGTTGTCATTTAGCTCTCTTCCAAACGTTGTGAGATAGGGAAGAGGAGCTGCAGGAAGGTCTGAGTGATGATCATCAGTCAGGGCAGTTTTCCTGACTAAGATGAGATGCATTGAGCTTAGTTTTGTTTTCCAGGAATGTGTCATACTGGTGGGAAGTCTGAAAACCAAATTTCAGCCAAAGGGAAAGGTTTCTTCTTTATTTATGGGTCTCCCATGGCTCAGCTAATCACTTGCTTAATATATTGATCAAATAAACAGTGCTTTATTGCTTAGTTTGCTTTGGCTATTTAATCAGCTGCCTTTCAAATGCAGAGCCCCAGAATTTCTGGGTCTGGCCCAAGGTTAGAGACACCTCCTAAGCCACAACAAACATTTTCTTCAGCCCAGCACTTGCTGCCATGCCTAGTCGGAACACAGCTATTTACAAGGCTATTTGGTTCTTACACAATCCTGTTAACTCTGTGAAGAAGTCCCAAACCTTTGTGTCCTCTGTAAATGCTGAGTATCCCTTCCATGAGGATTTTCCTCCAGATGCATGTGGTCACAGGTGACTTCATTCATTTCTGAGGATCAGACATCAGAGGGTGAAAAACACATGCACCTCTCCAGGGGTTTTGCCCTGCGTGGGGGCAGCCCTGAAGGCATCTTTGGAAGGGAGCAGAGGTAGGAACCACAGAGGGGTTTTAAAGCACTCTAAGCTCAGACAGACTCCAGGCAAGAAAATGTCTTCATCTGGATCCTGTAAATCCAGAACACACCTCCTGTGATGACTTATACATCTGCCTAATAGGCATATAATCCAATCATGCAGAGCTACTGAGAGTATGATCTACAAAGGGAGAAGAGAAAGCTCCCAGCTCCCCCTCTCCTACTCCTCTCTGCTGTGACACAGCTGGCTCTTTCTTAAGCCCATTTGTAACCCTGAATTTCCTGTCTCCTGCCTAATTACTATGCTCCATGTTACACTTTGAATTCCTCACACATTCCAGCAACAGGAGGAATTTTTACAAGTGCAGCCCCAAGTAGTTTGATTTGGAGAAGCTCTGTGAAGGAGCCAAGGGGAGCCACATGTCCTTTGTCTCCCACCAGCTTTATAAGTCTCTCTCTCTCCCAGGAAAGGTAACAATTCCATCCAGAAATAATTTCATTAGACATGAAATAGCAGAGCTGTGAATCACTGGGGCATCCCAAAGCATCACTTCAACAGCAGAAGAGCATCTGAAAACTGCACCAGATTCAGGAGTTTCATTCCTATGGTAGCATGAGGGAGGAAATGCAATCAAAAGACATCTAGAAGATTGCAGTCCAGCAGCACTATCTACTTTGCTGGTTACCTCCCTGGGAAGAGGAAAGCAGGAGATCATGGTTATTCTTCCAACAACACTGCTGGGCTGGTCAAGGTAGTAACTAGGATTCCCAAGGCTGCAATTAAAGGCTCAGGAAAGCGTGTTCAATAAAGTCCTCTGAAAGGCTGCATCTTAGTGACTTCTAGCTATCCATGGAGCAGGATAATAACTGCTGCTGCCCAGGAGAAGCTTTCTTGGTGTTCTGAGAGGGCAGTGAGCCCCATCTGTATCAGAGGTTTATAATTACATGGAGCTTAAGCACTCAGTGTCTCTGAAATCTAACACAGGCTACTTGTCTTCAGATTACTGCTGCCAGTGTCAGAGACTAGTGTAAAGAAGAAAGAAGGTCCTTGTAGCTGGCAGCATGTCAGGGTTGTCATGCCAAAGTCTAGGCAGCTGGAAAAGGTGATCTGAAGAGTGTTGGCATGACATGGCTTAACTGGATTAGCCTCAACATCTGGACTGTCTCCACAAAAAAGATAGCAGTGCTTTTCCTTGGAGCAATTCTCTTTGTCAGCCATGTGATGGAGAGCCATTGTCCACAGAGGTGGTTGTCTGAAACCACAATGAAGGTGCAGAACCTTGAGTAGGATGGCTGTTTGCAGAAGCAAAGGTGACACATGCTTAAGCACATGCTGAAGCAGGAGGATCTGCTCAGCCATGAAACCTCTGCAAAAAACTGATGGGGGTTTCTTCACCTGCAGTGGTGACACTGGGTGTCAAAACACTTTGCCAGCTCAGTTTTTGATGACAGAGCTCAGTCTTTCTTTAGGAAATGTTTTACTTCTCTCTGAGGGCTTTTTTTCAGCAGGCTGCTGAAGAGAGTGTGTGTCCTTTAACCCTGAAAGAGGTTGGAGCCAGGTGAGGGTTGGTCTCTTCTGCCAGATTACCAGTGAGAGGATGAGAGGAAATGGCCTCAAGTTGCACCAGGAGAGGTTTAGATTGGATAGCAGGAGAAATTTCTTCCCAGCAAGGGTTGTTAGTCCTTGGCCCAGGCTGCCCAGGGCAGTGGTGGAGTCACCAACCCTGGAAGGCTTCCAAAAACATCTGGATGTGGTCCTTAGGGACATGGTTTAGTGGCATGGTGGTGCTAGGTTGATGCCTGGACTTGATGAGCTTAGAGGTCTCCTCCAACCTTTGTGATTCTGTGATTCTGTATTTACCTGGTGAGGGTACAGAGAGCTGAGAGCCTACAAATTTGGGGGATTCTCCTTCCCAAACATCCAGGTCTGTGGCTGCCTGACACTCTGGGCTCCTGATCTGACCATGCTGGAGCCACCTCCACTGTTTGGCACTGAGGTGCTTGTCAGGGAAGTCTCCTATAGCAAGGATCTTTTTCCTGTTTCTCAGAGACTTTCGGCATGGCCAGAATTACCAAAATAATCTGTGGAACTGCCTGTTCCTCATCTGCCCATTCCCATCTCTCAGTCCCAGAATCCCAGTGCATCTCTCAGCTTCCCAGGACCCAGGAGTGTAATACAGTGCAGAACAAAGGCCTCAGATCAGAGATTCTGCCGCCATCTCTATGTCATATATTCTCTGCAACCACAAAAAGAAGAGAGAAGTGATTCTACACTTACATGAGATGGAAAATTCTGGAGGAGAATGAGACCTGCCGGAGATGTCTGGGTCTATAGAGAAATATCTGCACAACAAAGAGGGAGATGTCCAGTTTGGCAGAAGACCTTGCTAAAAGCATTTGTGGTGTATGTCTGCATCTACCTCGAACCAGCAGGAGGACTTGAGCATTTCCTTTGTAATTTCCCATCCTTTTTATTCTTCAACTGCATCAGCACTGGCTTTGTGATCTCAGGTATCGTCCAAGAGGGATGTTCTTCTGATCCCTGAAAGCTGTTTTTGCAGTCCAAGTGGTTGATGGCCATTAGCAAGAGACATGAGCCACGAGCCACTCCAATCATTTATTGAAATCATCCTGTGCACTAATCCACACAAAGTTAGGATCAGTCTAATCTATCATCTGTGTGAGCAGGGAAAAAAGGACAATCTCCAGAAGTGTGCTGAGATGATGGATGTCCTTGCTAGAAATGTGTTGAGTTTGTAAAGGCCAGGCAAAAATAAATAAGAAAGGGAGAAAAAAAATTAGCTGGTTTCCACCTGCCTGCTAACAAATAAATCACCAAGGCTCTTAAGATCCTTAACTTGCTCTGCTCTCCCTGCAGCCACGGTGGGGAGGGGCTTGTCTTCTTGTCTCCCACTTGAGCTGACCTTTCCCAAACATTTCTCTTTCAATTAAGGTCTGAAATGTCCTTGCTGGCTGGCTGTTGCTGGAGACAGCAGAGAGGCTATCTGAAGCCACCCACACAAGAGTAAGGACAGAGAATAATTACCTGAATTCATAAGGTTAATTCCAGTCTAGACAGAGGCAGAGAGGAGTCACCTAGAGGTCTCCATGTGTTTGTCTCTCTGGACTCTCTGGTCTCCCCATGCTGTTTGCTTCCTGCCTCCTATGAATACTTCTGTCCTGGCCTGTTGAGCACCTCCTGTGTCTGAGCATTAGGCTCTTCGTCCTCATGTGTTATAGCACAGTGGGAGCCTCCCAGGAATGAGGATTTGACTGTGTCTTGACCTGGTTCACTAGAGTACATGGGAAGCCTCCAGCAGAGAGTAGGCTGGGGGGAGGGAGGGTTGGCACTGGGGAAGTTTTTGCATAAGTAAAATAAAGAAGACGTACTAAAAACATATCTAAAAAACTTGCTGCAATCAGAGAAAGGTGAAGCCTACAGTGACTTGAGATGCAGGCTGAATAAAAAGAGTGAGAAGAGCTGGAAGAGGTAAAAGACAAAACGTCAGCTTAAAGGCCACAAGAACTTCAAAGGATTGCATTGAGCACGTTCCTGTCCAGCCCAAGTTCTCCAGATCTTGCAGATTCTTGCCAAAGGGCCAATGTTCAAGGAAAATTACTGGCTGGAGACCAGCTATGGGATGTGCTGTGAAACACTTGGGTCTTGGGAAGAAACACTGGTTACCACACTGCATTCACAAAGCATCCCAAATGGTTGTTACCAACTAGAGAATATTTCACTGCAAATATATCCCTAGGCAAGGAGATTCAAATGGAGACTTCATTTAGAGGAGACCTCCTCAGATGTTCCTGAGAACAGCTGGAGCCATTTGCTGAGGTGAATCAGATGTTCCTCTCAGCTTTTACGGGTTGCTGAGCCCATGAGATATGTGATGTGTCTAGGATCTGCTGGCTGCATTCTTGTGCTCTGCACGCAGACCCTGGAGTTGGCCAACAAAGACACAATGGACCCAGCAGGCTGTGGCAAAGCCATGTCTTCTCTTCTTGTTCTTACTGATTAGAGCTGAGAGGAAACTGCTCTGCTGAAACCTTTGGAGCCTTCTGTTTTTTTCCATAGCAAATATGAGCTGAAAACAGCCTGGGTCTCCTAGTGCCTCTTCTGCCTCTAGAAAGGAAAGGAAATTAGGGCCATGGTTTAGTGGCATGGTGGGGCTAGGTTGATGGTTGGACTTGATGAGCCTAGAGGTCTCCTCCAACCTTTGTGACTCTCTGCTTCTATGATTCTATGGAATATCACCAAACTTTTTACAAGGTAGAGCAGAACTTTCACTAACTCTTAGAAAGACCTGGAAAGAATAATGGATTTTAGGAATGTTGCCCCAAGAGCAAGTCTTAGGGACCACTATATCCCTCAGGTCTCTAGCATCTCCACATTTATGATAAACACATCTTTTGTGGACACTGCCAACTTACCTAAAGGAAGAAAAATCCCTTAAAGATGATGATCAGGTTACAAAAGCAACAGAAGATGTCTTGTCCTTCTTGGCTGTGGTGGCTGCAAAGGTAAGGGGTGGATTGCTGTACTTCAGGGGCTTCACTGAGTGCCAGTGAGATGCACAGTCTTTTCTTCTGCAGAACATGCCAGTGATAAGCACGGTGTTTTCTTGTGGAGATCTTGCATTCTCTCCTTCTGTTGTTTTTGCTTGGTCTCTGTTACCATTCATGGTTCAGTTGTTCTTCTGCTAGTCTGTAAACTGCTTTGAAATTCTCCCAGTAGAGTTAGCAGCCAGAATTCAAAGTGTTGCTGTTGTTGGCAGCCAGGAGAGAAATCACAACATCACATTACACAAAAGCATTTAACCTTCTAGTCTCACTCCCTCTTCCCTCCTCCCCCCCCAGCTTTCTTTGGCCTGGATAGAAATATGTTATTAACACTCCTGGGGACAATATTTCCCTTGTGAAGTCTCCAGGAGATATTCTACTCAATTTGTGATTTCAATTCTGAACTCTCAGAATAATTCCTCTATCTTAGCCTCAGGAGGAAGGAAATTGTTCTGGATTTTCCTTCAAAAGCCATTTTAGACACTTGGATTATTAGACATGTTTAAAGAGAAAATGATTTCTTCCTTCCCCTTCCTCTCCTCACCCCCACTTCCACAGGATCACAGAATCTTGAAGGGTGGAAGAGACCTCTAAGCTCACCAAGTCCAACCATCAACCTAGCACCACCATGCCACAAAAGACCACATCTCAGCAAAGTTTCCAGAGAACCTTCTACTGCTGGTGGCACTGGGTAGGGTAAGTGTGGATGCTCTTGTGGAGCTCAAGGAACAGAGTGGTCAACATACAGGAAACAGCCTAAAGACAAAGAAATCCCTCCATCTATCCACATTCACACCATCTCTTGACCCTACTCTGACAACCCAAGATACAGCTGTGTTCTTCCACCTTTTTTACCCATGGCACATTGACTTAGGATGGTGGCTAAGAGAAAGGAGTTCAGAAGGTCAGAGGAGTGGTGAGTTTTTTTCTAGCTACTAGAACAAGAAGACTTAGGAAACACTACAAAAATCCATACTGACAATGGCAAAGACTACTAACAATCCCCCAAAGAAGGATCAGGGCCAGGGCTGAGTTCTGAAGTGGGTGTAGGAGAGAAAGAGAAAAGCATGTTGTAAGCCAGATGGTTTCTGTACTGTCATCATTACAGAAAAGATTTGTTTTATGGGTTTGGGTTTTGGTTTGGTTTGGTTTTGGTTTTTTCCCCAAAAAAACTCTCAGAAAGCAGGAAAAGGAAGATCTCCATACCCCTCCCACAGTTCCTTCATCTAGGCTGAGAAGAAGGCAACATGTTGGTGAGGGTGAGCTGTGTGCAGCTGTTCTCACACGGGTGGAGAAACAGCACGGAGCAGCCTGAAGCAGATGGTAGCTGTGTGGGTGGGGAGTGGATTGCTGAGATTCCAGGAGGAACAAAGGGAGAATCACTGCTTCTTGGGAGAACTGCAAATGCACATAGGCATGGCTTTGTGGTTCTTTTTAGCCACCCTTTGCTGCACAAAGATATGGGACATGAACACTCTGGAGTGCTATCAGCTGGTGGGAGGAATGTGGTGGGGCAGTAATGCTCTGAGATGATTAAGAGGAGCATGGTGAGAGTTGCTGTTTTTATCTAGTTCTTCTCCCCTGAGTTATGAATCATCTGAGGCACCAGAAGCTGAGAACAGATTGCAGCAGAGGATGAAGTGTTCATGACTGGTACTGCTATGGTAGCACAGGTCATGCTGGCACTTTGGTGAGCACTTTGTACAGAGCCTGCTGGAGACAGATGCTTTTTGAGGCAAAAGAGTGACCTTCAGCCAGTCTAACAAGAGGGAGAGGAAATCATGTCACTGTTTGGGTTTACATTCCTCTCAGCCATGCTCCAGGCAGGCTGTCTACAGCACTAGCACAGCTTGATGTTCTGTCACGTGTCTTCCTGGATGATGAGGACCTCGTGCTGCCTTCCCAAAATGTGCACAGCTGACAGGTGGTCATTTCCATGCCTGTGTCATCCAGAGACATATCCTGTTGCACAGTCAGGCTTCTGTCCTGTTTTACTGTAGATGACATGCTTACCTAGTTATGTCCAGTCCAGAGAACTGCCTTCAGAGGGATGTCATCCCCTCTCTATTAGTGGCATGCTCCCCACACCCCACCACAGTGCCTGAAAGCCTCTGCAGCTGGTTCACAACAGGGATCTTAGCCCAGGACTCTCAATTTCTCCTGAGGTGCTAAGACTTTTTCCTAGCTTCCTGCAATCCAAGGTTTTATATTTTCCTATGGTGCTTCCAAATGGCTAATGATAGAGTTTTGAACCGTTGTTGCTGGGCTGTGCATGAGCTGGAGCAGACTGCAGTGGTGGCAGAGTCAGAGGCCATGTCCTCCAAAGTCCCTGAGCAGGCCAGGTACAAATACCTTCACTTTGTTCTTCACCTGTAGCCTCTACACACTCGGGGCTGGAGAATAGCTCAGAGATGGCTGGGACCAACGTGCCCCAGCTGGAATGACCCCTGGATCTGTCTCTGCATGATGCTGAACCCAAGCTAGGTTTGAGAGCAACTAGTGAATGAGCCTATTCAGACACTGGGATGAGGACTGATGCCTCTGCTTGCATTGACTGCTCCTCTGAGTTCTTTCTCCAGGCTCAGCCAATCTCCAGATGTCATGGTTCAGGGGTTTCTTTTATATAGTCTCACCTGAGATCACACCATCTTTCCTGATGGATATTTTCCTGGTTTATAGCCTGAAGGAACAGCCACTACACATTTCTGCCTGTACTTTGGGACTTGCTTTAGCCTTAGGGACATGCTTTTAAATGATGGTGCTAGGCTGATGGTTGGTCTTGATGATCTTGGAGGTTTCTTCCAACCTTGATAATTCTGTGGTTTGTAACATCTCAAATACACCCTGACTGCAACTGATTCCTAAATTACTGCTGTAGCTGCTGGATGGACAGGCTGGGACACGGATCATGGACAAAGAGTTGTCCTGATCTGTTACTCAACTCCTTTCCTCTCTGGAATGACCATTTCCCATTTTTTCAGGCTCCATGTTTGGTTCCTGTCCTTCACATGCATTTTTTCTTACCAGCACAGAGCCATGCTGTCTGCCATCAGTTTTTCAGGTTTCTACTCCTAAACTGCCTCCCTTCAGACAAGATGAGGGTGTCATGCCTCCTGTCCCATGGTAATATCACAGAATCTAGAACTTTCCAGGTATGAATTCAGCATCTTTGAGCATCTTTCTTTCTCTCTTCATGGATAGTTTAAGAAATGAGTAGCTTTGATGGAGCAACTGGTGGGAAAACCACCCCATGCAATGCTAAGAAAGGGAGGGAGGTGACAGGGGAGAACAAAGGGACATTAGTGGGGACAGAAGGTGCTGCAAATATTTGGTTTCTAGGCATCTAGAGGGTTGCATATTACTGTAGCAGCAAGCTTGAAGGCATATAGAACCTTTTGCCATTAACAGAGTCTTCTGCAGACTGGAAGAAATATGTTTTCTGAACAGACAAAGGAGCAAGCTAAAATTAGCCTGTAGAGTCAAATAATTCTGAATATTCAATAATGAAATTACACTTAGTACTTGCACAACACATTAATTTCCAGAGCAGTGCATGAGAAGTAATTAATAGTCTTCTAACAGCCAAAAGAGTGTGTAAATATTAGCCCCGGTTTATAAATATGGGAAAAAGGGAAGAGAAATGAAGTGAAACAACCAAAGCTACTGAGGAGTTATCAGGAGAGGCAAGATGAGGAGGTAGGTCCTCCACTGGTCAGCAAAATGGGTTGTTGCTCCTTCACACCACTAAAAGGTGAGCACAGACTCTCCC
Organism: Galbula dea; assembly: GCA_013399015.1. Taxonomy (NCBI): domain Eukaryota; kingdom Metazoa; phylum Chordata; class Aves; order Piciformes; family Galbulidae; genus Galbula; species Galbula dea. The sequence goes on from VWZX01005652.1 coordinate 286,765, forward strand.
TGGAGCATTCCAGGTCCTGCTGGCTGCTTTAAATGGCTGCAAGAGTGGCAGGCAATGTCATACTGGGTTCTTTGTCTCCTGGTCCCAGGTTCAGATAATCAAGTCCCCATCCATCACCCTCCTGCCAAAGGAAGTATGGTTCAGTTAGCAGAAACTCAGGGCAGAGCTGCAATCAATTAACTCTACACTGGAACTGGAGAAAACCCAAATAAATCTATGTTAAACATTAATAGTGGGAAATAATTTAACTGTTGCACAACACAGTACCAAAGGGCTGAGTAAAAATGATGGCACAAGCAGGCAGCCCAGCAGCTAGATGTAATTGTGAGCTCCTCTTCACATGCACTCCTACTCCTCTGTTTTCAGAGGCATTTCTGGCAGGTTTCTGCTCTGATGGGAATGTGCTGGTGGCTCCAACCACCAAAGCTGAGAGCTCTACAGACAGAGCCTGGCCATAATTGGGCTTTCTAATTTTACATTACCACCAAGGCTAATTCTGTAGGGCACAGAAATGCATCTCAGCAGTAAAACTGCACCCAGGGATGCTGCCTGTATGACCCTGTTGAAATTGGAGCACTGCAGAAAAGGCAAACTACCCTGGATTGCTTTTATTCCAGTCTCCAACACAGATATTTTCTTTCCAGCCTGATGTCAGGGAGAGGCAGCCCAAGAAAAAAAAGATGTGCTACTGCCCCTGCCTTTTCTTCACAAAGCTGCTGATCCTCCTCAGCAAAGCAGCACCTCTGGTGGGATGAGATACCCAGCATTTCCTACTCATTTCTTCAACTATCAATGGAGAGAGAAAGAAAGGTGCTCAAAGATGCTGAATTCCTATCTGTCATTTTCTAGGGACACCTCCTTCCCTCTTGCCATGCTACAGAGAGTTTGCTTTAGCAAGGCTGGAATAAACATTTCTACATCAGGGGCTAGAGGTCTAAAATGTAGGCTTGTGCTGACCTGAATTAGGTATCTGTGAGTGCTTGGATAACACTCAGGAGATACACTGCCTATAGGAGAACATCCATAGTGCTCCAGCCACTGATAGGACCACAGCTCATAGGACAAGTCCAGAGCCAGAATCAAGTAAAATCCCTGAAATTCATGTGCTAAGAATGATGGATTTTTGATGCCAGAGGACCACCTTTTGGTCTCTAAGGTCTGCCTCTGCTGGCTCTCCTCACTGGCTGATGAACCACAGCCTAAGCCAGCAGAGCTACAGCCTCAGTGGCAGCACACTCCCTCCCCTTGCAGCTCATCCTGCTGCTTTTCTTCTTCTTCTTTTATCCCTCTTTTCCTGCTTCTCTTCCATGGATAGCTTTGCCCTTCAGGTCACAGACACTGCTAGTAACTGCTTGATTTCTTGTTAGTGTTTGAGGAGATCCCTCCTTGCCTCCTAGGTCTGCCTGCAGTGGCTATGCTAATGACCCACCTGGAAAAGATCTGCATCTTCAGTCTGATGACACAACCTAGATCTCAAGACTATTGAATAAGAGGGTATCTTAGCAACAAATGTTTATCTTCATAACAGGATTCCCAGCCATGTTCAACAAGCACAACAGTCAGAATGCTCTATAGCATTTTACTTTGTCCCATGATCCACTCTCTGTTGGCTTATCCTCACTTCAAAGAGTCACCAAAGTCAACTCCCCCTATCCAGTACACATCCAAAGAGTTCAGCACAGCAGCTTCTCCCCCAGCAGTGGCAGCCAAGCTGGTGCCTGCTCTCCTCAGAGTCAATCCTCCACTGACATCCTCTCCCTGAAGCTTCCAGCAACCAACAAATGATACCTCAGCTAACTTCCCTGCTGTCTCTTCTTCATGCTGCACACCTAGCTCACCATGAGCTCCACCACCCCTTTTCTCTGGCCCTTATTAGAATTCTGGGAAGGATTTTTCTTTGAAACAAATTTTCCTCTTGAAAATTAGATAGAGTGGAAACATTCCCACCTCAGGAATAATTGCTAACATAAGCACCTAGCCTTGCTGCTTTCTGGTCATTGTGCATTTTGCAATTACCTCCTTCTCTCCCCTACCAGCTAAGCCTTGAGGCTGCCTCTGACATCAAACCAGAAGCTGGATGGTCACTGCTATTCATCTGTGAAAGCAAGCAATAGGTTGGCTTATGGAATAAAATAACACAGTATGAAAGCCTAGGAGCTTATCTTCATATTCCTTGGGCAGCACATTGTTGCTCTCTGATGGGTTGAAAGCTTTTCCTTTTGATAAAGCCCACCAGGATCTTCCTTTGAACTCTCCTAGGGAGATATTTAGTGAGAGAACTACCCAGAGACTTCATTTTTCTTTGAGCATACCTCTATGCAGGATAAATCCAAACCTTCTAATCCACAGCATTCATCTTCTGCTCCAGGGACTCAGCATTGTCCAGTTTGGGCCAGTGGGCATTTGTCTGCCTCCCAAGCACAGCCACTGGCTCCTCACTGAATTGCTCTTCTGCCAGGTTGACTTCAATCCAATTCTTTTCTCTCTTCCCCCAGTTACAAACCAGGGTTTGTGTACAGCTCAGGCAGAGACACCTTTCACAGTTTCATGAAAATAAATGCCAGTCTGCCACTGAGTCAGTGAGGAAGTTCTGATGACGCTGAAAGCTGCTCCAAAGCTGCCATCATGCATTATTTACCCATCCTGTAGATCTGGTGTCCTACAAACTTGTGTGCACAGGCAGAGGAATCAAGGGAATCCCCTTGAAACAGCTACAGGGCTGTGAGGAATGGTAGGTGAAGAGCTGTTGTTTGTGCCTGGATAGGTGCAGATGATTTAGGTTGGAAGAGGACTACCCCCCACCTCCGCCCTTCTTGCTTGGCATAGGGTTTAAGTGCAACTCAGAGATGTTGTGTGCCCTGTGCTCCTCCCCCAGGCAAGTGAAAGGAGTGTTCTGGGTAGGGTGCTGGATACTTTTGATCTGAAAGCAAACAACTCTGACTCACTCAGCCCAGCTGCATTAATGACAAGGACAGAGTGAAAGTAACAGCCTCCTCAGTTGATGGGATTGCTTATTGTGTTCATTTGAGACAGAAGCACCTTGAAGCCATTCATCTATTGATTTATTCTTCCCTGGGAACATAATTTAGTTGTTGTATGTTTTAATTCTTACTGCTTTTGTGATAAGTCAATATGTTTATTAGAAGGAAAGAAGGTTACTTTGTAAATAAACTAAGTAGCATGCTTGCTTGGGTTTGTGTTTTTTCATTTGGCTAAATCATAGAGTCCTAGAATCCTAGACTGGCCCAGATTGGAAGGGACCTTAAAGATCATCTAGTTCCAACCCCCCTGCCATGGGCAGGGACACCACTCACTAGATCAGGTTGCCCAGGGCCATATCCAGCCTGGCCTTAAACACTGCCAGGGATGGGGCAGCCACAACCTCTCTGGGCAACCTGTGCCAGTGCCTCACCACCCAAATACTATAAAATATTATAAAAGAGGTCACTGAGCTGGTTTACTGCTTCAGACCACACCAAGGGTGACCTGCCCAGTATGGAGAAGGCAAGCCTAGCCATGTGGGTGTCCTCCTACACCATCTGTACATTGTGTATCCAGCTGTACTCCATCTTCACCAGATCTGCTCACTCCCCTGGAATACCCTATTCACAAAGCACAACTGCCTATTCCAAATGCATCACAGAATCACAAAGGTTGGAAGAGACCTCTAAGCTCATCAAGTCCAGCCATCAACCTAGCACCACTAAACCATGGTCCTAAGGACCACATCTCTATGGTTTTTGAAGCCTTCCAGGGTTGGTGACTCCACCACTGCCCTGGGCAGCCTGGGACAATGACTAACAACTCTTGCTGGGAAGAAATTGTTCCTGCTATCCAACCTAAACCTTCCCTGGTGCAGCTTGAAGCCATTTCCTCTTGTCCTAATCCAGGAGAAGAGACCAACCCCCACCTGGCTCCAACCTCCTTTCAGGTAATTATAGAGAGCACTAAGGTCTCCCCTGAGCCTCCTCTTCCTCAGACTAACCAACCCCAGTTCCCTCAGCCACTTTTTCTGATTTATGAGCCCCATTTTTTCCTGTCGCATTAAACAACCTTCACCAGTGTCCTTCTAAGCCTGTAAGAGTCCCAAAACACCTGAGAGCTTTTCTAGGTGGAGCTCCTCTCTGCATTCACCCAGAGTGGCTGCACATAGGCACGCATGCTCACGTACAGCCACATCAATCAGAGCAGCCTGAATTCATAACAGCACACAAGCTCTTCATATTTTTGTCTGGGTTTGGGGTTTTTTCCTCTTCTAGTATTTATTTTTTAGCATGGCTGCACAGCTGAAGCAGGAAAAAATAAGCTGCAGTGGTGAGTGCTGCTTCATCAACTGGCCTGGGTTTAAGCTTCTGTATTCACAGCTAGAGTAGCAATGCATTTCAAAGCAGTTGCTTTGGTTGTACCTAAAAAATGAAAGGTGGAAGATCTGACCTCTTTGTCTAGTGAAAGCACAGCCCCCTCCTCTTTTTCCCTTCTCATTCTCCCTCCTCTTTCTCCCTCCTCTGAAGGCCAACCTCCAAGCTTTGCAACAGCATCACCTTCAGTTTTACCCAGAAGAATGAAACATACTTTTCTCTCTGGAGACTGTCAGTGTTTTTTGATCATAGACACTGCCAATGAGTCACTAATTAATTAAGCAGTTATGTAGAGAGCTGCAAATGAACTGAGAAAGTGATGAAGAAAGGTTCCCTCAGACCTTTGTGCCTCAGCAGACATGTGATCCTGCTCATCCTTCCATCACCTTTCCTTTGTTTTTCAGCACACATGTTTGCAGGGATGTTTGGAGAGGAACCATAGGGCAGGAATTGATCCCAGGCAGGTGTAAGCCTCACCGTGTGGGCGGGGGGTGTTTGGGAGGACACCAGGAAGCACAGAGAGACCTGGGAACAAAGCAGGCAATGATTTCAGCCCAAACTCACATACCTGAAGTGAAGTGAGGAGGAATCCTGGAGATTTTGTGAAGCCCTTGAGCAGAGATAAGGTGTTTGTAGCCCATCCCAGAAGCACAGAATGAGGCACCTGAGCAGCAGCTGGGCAGAAGGAGAAAGACAAACTCCCTATGTGCACAGCCCTGCTTTAGCTCTGACCTTAAGGATAACTGAAATGGAACTGTTTGGGTGCCAGGGGTTGACTCTGATAACTTCTGAGTATGTGGTTCAAAATCTGGCTGGTCACTGAATGAAATGGACAGCTACCAGCTTTGCTGTCCAGGGATAAGTGTGGGAAGGGAATTGGGCATCTTTGGCAGGCGTTCTGCTGGAGCTGAATCCAAACTGCAAGCTAACACATGATTTGCAAACCCTTCAATCCACATTACCCTCTTTGCTGTGTCGAAGGAAGGTCCTCTGTCTTCCTGGAGTCCAGTTCTTAACTGAGACATTTGATCTGAAGAGCAACTCTTTAATTGAAGGGCAGTCAATAAATTAATAAAATGGTTGGTATAAATCACCCCAGGTGATTTGGAAGGGCCCTGCAACCATTTGGGCCTGTAAAGCTTAGCTAAGGTTCTCCTGTAATGTTCTGCCATGAGATTTGATTTACCCTGTACAAGCCATTTAGCAACCTAAGCACATCTGTAGAGCCAGCTGATATCTCTTAAACCAGTAGGTCCAGATCCAGTGAGGTGGATTTATCTCTCTCTAGATACTATAGCAACACTACACAGATGATTCTGGATAGATAGCCTCAGGTCTAAGCTCCACTTAATTACATGTTTGCTCTTCTGTTTCTGTATTTGTCTTCCATTGAGCCATATGTCTCTTGAGCTCTCACATGAGTTTTCTGGTTGCAAAGAACTAATTGACATTAAGTGGTTTTCTTAGTCATCTCTCTGTTGTGTTGTTAGCCAGGCACAGTGACACACCAAGGACAGGCCCTTTTCCCATGGATTTGGACTGGCTACTCATCACCCTGAGAGCTTAGGGCTGGTGTATAAGGAAGCATTTTTTTGTGTTGTGGTTACATTCTACCATGGCTGTTTTGTGACCATATAGAATCATAGAATCATCATATATTCTGTTATTTTCTATTAATTTGTCCATAACATCCCCAGCACTGTCTTTTGTGTGTTAGAAATGAGACTGCCCTTCTCAGGAGTTAATGGCAATTAGCAGAATCATGATATCTTGGGTAGGCACTTAAGTCTTCTTCTCAGCAGTTGTCAGGGAGGACCTGAATTACTGTGATAGCTCTTTTTGTGTTATAAAACTGGTTAGAATTGGCTTCAGGCCAAAGCAACTTGACATAACCACCCCCTTCTTTCAGTCAAAAGTCCTCACTGGTTAAAGAGAAGGTTGTAAATGAAGTTGAAAAGCAAAAGCTAAAAGGGAAGGGTATTCAGCCAAGAGCTGACACTTTCTGTACCTGATCTGTGCTTATTTTTCTTTGGTTCCCCATCCTTCTCCAGCTAGGAAAAAATGATACACTTCTTGCTGTATCACCTGCCTGTTACCCAGGGAGAGAAAATTCTTCAATAAAACCCGTGAAATGCAAGGCTGTGTGCTTTCAGAACTGAGCCTCATTATTCACATTCAAACTCCTCTCATCTCCAGGAAAAATAGCATGCAGTATTTCATCTGCAGGTTGTGGGGTTTCTGGAGGAAAATGGACGTATAGTGAGCAATCTTAGACATTGTCTGACAGGATTCTGTTCTCATGTGAAAGCATGCTGCTTGGGACACTTATTATGAGAAAGCCAGCAAACTTGGACTCTGTACTGTGTGAAAGTATGCTGGGGAGGCATACTCAAAGACAGTGTGTTTGTGCAGTGCCAAAATAAGGAGATAAGCAGCCTTGCCACCTGCAACAACAAGAACCTGACAGGAGGAGTCAGAGATGGAGATTGATGCCTTGTGGTCAGTAGGTCTTAGCAAATCATAGGTAATATTTAGGCACGTGGACAAGATAGGGCAGCCAATGAGTTTATGCATGCACAAAGCGTGATCGCGTGTACGGAACTAACTATGCTATATAATAGCACAGCCTTCTGATTAAAGCTGGATTTGAACCTGCATCATATTGGTGTGTCGTTCTTTCCCGCTCGCTTGGATGGCCCGCGGCAGCAGGTTTTTATTCCTGTGTTTTGAATTCATATTAACCATGAACCAACTCAGGTTCCAGAAAAAAACTTCTGCAATTCCCTCTCTTGTTTTACTCTGCTTACCTAAGGGAAACTCCTAAATGCTCACAGAAGCCTGGCACTGTATGGCCCCAAACTTGCCTTGTCACCTACCTTCCAGATTTCATTTCTCCCTGCCCTCCCTTTCCTGCACTTCAGAATAAAACAAGGCTAGAGAACTTCTTTTAAATCAACCTTGCTTACAAAATGCTCTGGTCCCACCCTGCTGGGGTTGTCCAAATAACCTACTGCTAGCCTGTTCTGAACTTGACCCTGGTTCTGCATCCAAATTCAATGATACAGACATTCATCAGCTTGATTTTGGCAGTGTTATACTTGCCCTCTGAAACCTTATTTTTGGCAGGCTCTCCAGGCACGGCTGACTTTCAGCACAGCAATCTCCCTGGCTTGCTGCATCGTCTCCTTCCTGACCCTTAATCAGCAGGAGCTCAAGACCTTGTCTGACCAGCATCAAATCAAAAATCATGCATTTGACAGTGCAAGCCTGAGTAACAAGGAATATGCAGCCTCAGTGATAACAGTTTTGATGTGCATCAGCTGCTCAGGGACTGCCTTTCTCAACCTATCTTCAGGTAAGCTGCTTGGCAGGGAGAAGGTGCCCAAGAGGGATCTGAAGCTGGTTCCTAAATGAAGCAAATGTGGCTGTGAGGTCACTTGTCCCACCAAGAACTGTCTGGAGACGGTAACTGCAAAAGGCAGGGCCCTTTGAGTTCAAGAAGTAGTAATGTCTCTGTTCTTTTTGTAAGCTTTGGAAGATTTTAGGAGCTTTTCAATTCTTTTTGACTGCCTGTAGTTGAATGCTGGTTAGCCCGGGACTACCACTGAGGAAATGGCAGCACAGAACAGGCCAGGGACTGTCCCTGCCACTCACATTTGAGGAATCAGTTCTCAGGCTTTTTTTAAGGCCACTGGACCTCACCTCTTTAAGTTCTCAATGGCTCTAGAGAAAAGTCCAAGGTGCCCTAGGATCCTACTATGCAATATGTCAGTGTCCCTGCAGCAGTTCTTTGGAAAAGCAGCCGGAAGCATTGGATTGCTGCAGTGCTTTATGTAATCCAGCAGCTAAACATTTATGTTCAAAGGCATCCAGCCCACTTGTGGGCATCAACTCGAGTTCACTGAGGTATCATTGACACCACTGCACTCCAACCACCCTTTCAGAAACCTCTGGAGGAGCTACCTGAACTCAAGCTCTAACCTCCATTCCCTCAGAGGGAAACCTTGGGACCAGAAATAAGTCAAGAGAAGACTATGTGGTGCAGAAGGGATGTGCTTGGCAGCAAGCCCATTGCAGCTCCACTAATGCTGCTGTACACCACCTCCCCCACTGCTAATGACTCTCTCAGGGAAGGGAGACACTAAATATAATGCAGTTGTATTCTGAAGATAACATCATAACCTAGCAAACAAGAGCCATCCTCACAACAGTAACCCACGCCTCCATTCTCTCAGCCACACCAGCCAAAGTCTTCCCATTTCTCATGGTCTAGGAGCTGAATCCAAGCCTCACCAGAGCAGCTCATGCTGCTGTAATGAAGGAAACACTCAGACTACAAACCTGATCCTTCATGCCACTAAGTAACTGTAGTGCAATCTGCATTGTAAGCCACTAAAAAACCCTCTTTTGTGAGGATGAGGGAATCAAGCTCTGGAAAATGTATCCCGCAAATAATCAACTAAAGCAGAGCAAACAGCTCAGGTCTATCAAGGTAATTTATGTCCTGTTAGCCAGGAAAAAACCCCCACAAAACCAAAAACCCAGCAACTTCAAAACAAACAGGCACAAGAGACATCTGGAAGTGAAAATTAACTAAAACCAGACTAATGGCATAAAGAGAGAAATATAGCCTCCAGATCTGTGTAGCTGAGCCTGATGGAGTTCACAAGCTGCAATGTTTGTGGTTTTATTATTATGTTTGAAAGAACACAAGGAATCAGGGAGGGGATTTTCCATCTCAGACTGGAACTCCTCAGTTCAGAGATTGGTGGGGCATAGAAGACACAAGCACAGAGGAAAAAAAGTCAACTGCTACCAGTTCTAGATGTGTGTTGGGCCCAGAACTAATTGAATAGCAATAACCATTGTTTGGGAATAATTTTTGTTGCCCAAATTTTACAACTAATATTATTTACAGTCTGCTGTGTGACCACCTGCAGATCTGAATGAAAAAGATACTTACTCACATACCTATCTACACATAAATACCCATGAATGACTGTCATGAATGCAGAATATGCATTTTAAAATGTGCTAAGCCAACAAATTCTCCCCCTCTTGCAATATCAAATGGCATTTGCACCTGGTGGTGAAGGAATTTCTGGGTTTGATGCATTTCCTTCAGGTGAGAAAGGCCTTTCTTTCTCCCTGTCCTTACTGGTAGCTGCTGCCATAAACAAGGTCCAAGCTGAAGAAAATCTGGCCACAGTTTTCACTTCATTGCTGACCTTGAAACCACTTTCCTATTCTCTTGCATACCTAGCTCTGAAATCTTCATCCAAGCTGCAGTGGGCTCTGCCATCTGTCTGATTCCCCTGCAGATCTGGGAGAGTGGTTTTATGATCAGCTTTCATGACAGAGGTGACAAATGTTACTGCTTAAAAAAAACCTGGAGGAGATGTTGGTTTGTTTTTTTTTTTAATTCCAAGGTTGGCAAAAATATCTTTATGGAGCTTTTATTTGCTCATCTTACCCCCAACACCAACCTTAAGCAAACAGTTGCTAAAATAATGGCAAGCTAAGCAAAGCAGAAAGGATCAGGTTTTGGATTATCTACTCTTCTTTCTTAGGCACCAACAATTTTGCTTGCCAAATTCAGAATCCACAACTTTTCTAAGCACAACAGTAATTTTCAAAGCCCAGGCTAGATTTGCAGTGCTGACAAATTAAAATGTTCTCTTTCTTTGCTTAGAAGTTGACCCAATGTGACAGGAAAAAAGAAAGCTTCCGGAGAAAGTAAACGTAGCGCTCTGAAATTTATTGGCTACTACTTTAGCGACCACAGCAATGCTCTCACTTCAGTGGTGTTCTCCAGGCACTAAAACCCAAATCCTACCTCAAAAGCTGTGCCTCAAAGGTGTACCTCCTTCTCTCTTCCTGCATGGACACAATGAAGTTCTTTCCTTATGGTCCCACCTCCATGGTGCACCCACCATGCACCATTTTTGTCCTGCTCCTCCACTGGAAGAATAATATCCTGTCAATAATTCATAGGTGTTGGAGAGGCCCTTGCTGTGCTCCTGAAGTCGCCAGAACCTAATAAAAAAAGGAGTATGTGATTTAGTTTGGCTTCACCTGACTTTGTGCAGTCCATTTGGTGCCTTCACTGTACTTTGTGCAACTGCCAAATGACAACCTCTCCACAGGTGAGCTGGGGGATGAAAGATCCTACGTGTGTCTGCAGGCTGGGCTGGGGCTTGGAGAGCTTTGGAAATTGCAAAGTGTAAGGAAAACAAGCAAATTTCTTCCCTGAAATGAAGAAAGAGAAGAGACAGAGGGTTTGACTTCGTTATCTGAAGCCTATAGGTCCTCAGCCACCAAAGTGGTGAGCAAGAGACTTGCTGAGCTCTTCTTCCTCATGGAGAATGCTCACAGGAGTGTCCCTGGGATGCCTGCAGTGATTCCAGTTGGATGGAGGGCACACTTTGCACCCCTCATCCATCAAGCCAACACAATGGCAGGGAGACATGGGACATTCTGGTGCTGATCTGCAACTCCTGAGCACCAGGTCAGAAGTCCCAAAAGGAGCTGAACAGCAGAGAGGGGTCTTCTGAGATGGTTTCCACAGTGCATTGCAGTGCTGGTGTTTATGCAGCTCCTTTTTCATTTGCTGTATGAGACTGGGTATTGACTAGAGGTGACTCTTACATCATTAAACATCCTTTCAAAGGAGTCAATAAACCATTTCTTTCCCTTCCTAATACAGGTATGTTTCTGTTGGTTACCAGGAAAAGAAGAAATGTTAACAGACACAGAGTTCAGGACAAACATGGAAATGACACATTTCAAAGGGAGTGAACTGTTACAAAACATTAGCATTAACATGTTTAAAAAGGAAAGCTCCAGCTGATCCTGTATCAATTAAAAATCTGTGTATCTGCAGTCCCAGTCTGGTTCCAGCAGACCCAGTGTGACTGGCCAGAGATGCAGGTGACCTTTGAGCCTAGCGCATCAGGGAGAGTGGCACTGGGGCTTGTCTGCTGGGGACAATGGCACAGGTGGTGCTTGGTGCTGATCCTGCTCTAGTGGTTTCACCTGCATAGTGGGCAGGGCAGGCTTCTAACACACCAAGAGCCCAGGAGAGACTGTAAGGCAAAGACAGGTGGAGTTGAGGGTGGCCAAAAACAGTAAGAGAGAGGGGAAGATGCTTTATAAGCAGGAGCCACCTGGGGTGCAGGATATCAGAAAGTGAAGTTGGAAGAGGCACCCCCTTGGAGCTGCAGGGAGAGGAGGTACCTGTTCCTCCAGAAGGAGGGAGGGAGAGAGGTAGGGAGGGAGCAGGATGTAAGATGTCCTGGTGCCTTCCTTGTGCACATCCAAGCCCTTCTGCTCTTGACCCTCCCTTGCCTTCAGCTCCTCTTTTTGCCCCTGCTGCTCCAGCATATGGTGCTTTTTTTTGTCTAATTTTTTCTCCCTGTACCTACTGGTGGCTGCTGCCAAAAACAAGGTCCAAGGCCAGGCAGATCCTTGCAGGTGACCAGGTTCTTCCTCTGGTGTTTTGCTGGGCAGAAAAACACCACACAAGATGCAGTCACTTAGCTGTCAGTCAGGAGTCTGCATCTGTCACAGAAGTGGATAGCTGCACCTGGATAACAGAAAAGCTGGAATTTGCTTGCTTGCCCTTACCTGTTAGGTGAACACTTACAAATCTGTGATGACAATGGGTAACTTCTGCCAGAATAGGCCAGGATCCTCATTTCTGCCTGCACTTCCTCCTTCAGGGCAGACTTGGGAGAAGGAGGAAAATGCCAACAGTACTGAATGTTGTGGTGGTCCAATTCTAAGGTGCAGCTCCACCAGGCTTCTTGACAGAAGCTAAATAACAGAAAAACATGGACATTTTTCTTGCTGTGTGTCAAAGCTCCTGTCATCTGGAGATGGAATAATGCTTCTCCTAAAATAATTCAGGTATGCTTTTTGTGTAATTTGAATGCTTTCTGATTTATTTCCTAGTCCTCCCCCCTTTCTCTGTAAATGCTGGTGATCAAGAATGTCATTGTCCCCACAGGAAGGAACAAGCAGGGGCAAAGGAAGATCACAGCATGACAAAACCTTTCCTTTATCATCTAGTAATTATTATAAATATAATCACTATTGTCAAACACCACTAAACCAAACATGGCAAGTGGATATCTCTAGTTGCCATCTGGCTTCTGGGAGGGCTAAGTGTAATGGGTACTTCAGTTTTGCTATTCTCTGCACCAGTTTTGGTCCTGTACCTGGCTGGTTTGTGGTGCTGAAGGTATAAAGTTCACTCCTTTTACCACTTTTCTCTCCTAAAACTACTTCTTTTGATTCTTATTCCCTTGACACCTCTTTCTGGCCTGACATCAGAGCATACATATACTGAGCATAATTCATAAAGCATGATGTGCTCTCCTATAAAGCACCCTAAGACTTTCCTCAAAGGTCTGGAAATTTCTTCTCCCTCTGTAAACATGTCCCAGCTCTCTTTCAGTTTGAGGTGACACTATGTTCTCAATACTCCAGAGCCCTCCAGCAAGCCCATTTTCCTGAACTGGTGCTGAATATCTGCTTCATTCCCATACTATCTGTTGCAAAACTACCAAAGCTGATGTCTCTATTTGCTCCCTTATGTCTGTGCTGCAAGAGCCTGGACCTCCTTCACCCCTTGTTGTAAATGGGCTTTGTCAATGTTCATTTGCCTCCTTACAGGGTGTCTTCTGACAAATGTCTCTCTGCCTTTGGCAGTGTACCCCACACTAGCTTCCTTGGGGACATACATAGCCCGAGGCTTCCTCAGATGACATGTTCTGGGGCTGGGGTCTGACATCTCAGTCCAGTTGATGCACCTGCCAAAAGCATGCAGCTATCAGCCCTGGAATGAAGCAGCTACTGGGCAGGAGCTGGGCTTTCTTAGAGCCAAATTAGGATGCAGAGGTGTCAGTGGGACCTGTACAGAGCTGTCTGAACCCACCTGAGAAACAAAATTATCTGACACTTAATTTTTCCTTCTGCTTGCTTCATTTTGCCACTGACACAGGCTGTGGGTCCTGCCAGCTGAAGACAGCTGCTGGCAGGCAGAGTGGAGAGAAGGAACAATTGAAGGAACAAAAATCCTCAAACCTCTGTTCTCCAAGGTGGCTGAAGTGAGTGGTTTATAAACCTGAATGCCCAGTAAAGGACATCAGAGGTTGCAGCTTTGACCTTCAACAGCAGCCCAGGGAATCCAGGGAAGGCTAGAGTGGGCATGAAGAGAAGCAAGCACCACGTTCCATCACAGCTTCTAGAGCTGCAGAAGGGTAGGAGACCTTAAAACCAAGGCTGTTTACATCTTCCCACCACTCTCTCCAGAAAGCTTCTATTTAACCATCACAGAACCAAAGCCAGCTTCAGGTAAGGTTGGAAGCCCTCACTGTCATTTTCTACAACACAATGTTCTTCTGTCAAATGATGAATGAGACGAAGGAGCTCCTTCTAGACTGATGCTCTGCAGACAGACTTGTTAAGGAAGAGGATATTCCTTGTTCATGATGAAGAAAAAGGAGCTCCTGGGCACCAACTGTCAGCAGAATCCCCTGCAAACTGCTAGTTTTTTTCTAATGACACAGCAAGGCAAACATGTCCTGGTTTTGGATAACTCCAGGAATGTTCTCTCTGCAGAGAGTTGTGAAGTACAAACATGTTCCCAACTTTGCAGATGTGGATTTCAGAACTGCAAATGTATTTTGCTTTGATTTTGTTCTAGAAATACTTGAAAATCTGCTCTCCAAAATCTGCACAAAGGTGATAAAATGATTTAAAATTGTAAATGTGCTTCGAATGCACACATGAAGGCTAGCAATTGTTTGGTAATTCCATTTAAGCCTAAAATGTTTGATGTCTTGGTGCTCTTGTCATCTTTTAATGCTATTTGCTGTAACTGGGCAGATTTATGTCCAGCTCCATTCAGACACTCTCATTTTTAATCCTAAATTTGCATCCACGTCCAATAAAGTAAATGCTGCTTGACAAAAAGCAACTCAGAGTTCTTTCAAAGCCAAGGAGGAGACTGTAGGTTTGAGTGGAGGTAACACTGAAGTCTCTTGTTTCTCATTTCTCAGGACATCATCTCCCCTAGGGACTGCTTGTAGAGGAAGCAACCTCATCTCCTGACGTGGAATTCTCATCTTGCACCTCTGATTCCTTAGTACAAAACCTTCTGAGTGTTAACAACATGGCCAAGGGAGGCTCTCTAGGCCTTTCTAGAGTTTAAATCCCCAACACATCCCCAGGAGAAGATGCTGGAGCTGTGTCTCAGATGAGGGACTACAAGATAAAGCAACCTAAACTGATGTGCTACTGGTAACAACGACAACAACAAAAGGTGAGTTTCTGTCAAAATCAGCACCTCCCAAAACAGCCTTCTGTTGGCATGCGCCTGCCCTCTGGATTTCCCACAATAGTGGTGAATGCTCCAACAAGCATCTCCTGCAGAATCCTCCCCCTTCCAAGCATCCTTGAAATGCCTTCATTGTTTTGGAAAACAAGAGGTTACCAATTAAAACAACCAACTCTTGAAGCCATAAGTCAAGCCCAGCAAAATCTTGCAACAACCACCATGGTTAAAACTTCTGCATGTTGCAAAAGCACTTGCTCAGGGACCAGTCTTTTTTGTCTCTCTCTGCTTTTGAGCTCTGCCTCTCGAATAGTTTATCACTTTGATATGTCTCAGCTGCACAAATGACATTGTTTTGGTAGCTTGAAGAGATAACACTGCTGAAGGTTGACCTTGTTTCAGTTTTAATGTGATATACTTAAAGGCATGGTTTGGAGTAGTTCTTTGGGAGGATGTGCAGGCCTATTGTTTAGGAGGAACATGGCAGTGGTGGAGTCACCATCCCTGGAGGGGTTCAAAAAACGTAGAGATGTGGTCCTTAGGGGCATGGTTAGGTGGGATGGTGGTGCTAGGTTGGTGGTTGAACTTGCTGAGCTTAGAGGCCTCTTCCAACCTTCATGATTCCGTGACATATGCCAGCATTCACAGCCATGCACATATACTCTCCTCCAAAATGTGCACTGCAGAAAGGAAAACCTGAAAACA
The DNA here is from genome assembly GCA_013399015.1 of Galbula dea. Lineage (NCBI taxonomy): Eukaryota > Metazoa > Chordata > Aves > Piciformes > Galbulidae > Galbula > Galbula dea. Next base: position 302,167 of record VWZX01005652.1, read on the forward strand.
TTCCCTCCTGTGGTCTGGGTGCAGCCATTCATGCTACCAACATACGTGTGTGACTCGTTCTGGCCATGCTTTTCCTCACAGCAGCTACACCACAAACCTCTTTTATTCCCATCCAGGGGAAGCCAGTGAGCCCCATGCTGCTGCTCTCCTTCCAGGGCTCTGCAGGATCAGCTCCCTTTTCATTCCTAGACTAATATGATTATTTCTCTGCTGTTTTCTCCTTTGCTGGATTTTGTGACGGGCTGTGACAATAACGAAAAGCAGGCCTCTCCAGAGTGTGTTGCCACTCAGGGCCCTTCCTGGCATGGCAGAGAGGAGCCAGGTCTGTTCCAGGGTCTCAAAGACCTACAGAAGCACAAGGTTTCTGCACACTTTAGGCCGGGGTTCAATGTTCAGATTAGTTTCAAGGACAGAGTGCAGATTTGAGGCTGAGGTGATGCCAAGGTTAAGGAGCAGGCTTTAGCAGCATTCCAGCTCCATGGCTTGCTCTTGTAAGGTAACGTTCATAAATCCTACTGTCTCAACCCAATTCCTTGCACTAGAGCTGCCGAAGAGGAGTACATCAGAGACACAGAGCTGGAAGAGCCCTGACCCCTCAAATGAGCTCTTGCTCTTTGACACAGCCTTGCTCATCTGTATTATCCTATGGCTGTACTCCTGGGGTACTCTGGGAGTAGTCTTCAGATCCTTGCAGCCTGAAGAGCAACACAACTTTTCAACGTGACACTGAAAAGACATTTTCTCCCTATGGGAAATTCCCTGCCCAGTTCTGACTTCTCCTCAGCCTCACCTCCCCAAGGTCCTGAGCAAGCCAAGCAAGGCCTGTGAGCACCTTCACAAGAGGGTTCCTGGGTGCGTGTGCATGTGAACGTCTTTCGCTTCACCTTTCTAAACCTCAAGCTCTTCTCCCACCCCCCCTTGGGCTGTCCCAGCCCCTTTCACACCGAGGGGATACAGGAGAAGACCCTATATTAACAGCGCCCCCCACCCCCCGCCCCGGCAGATGAAGCTTCAGGGAGTTAGGCGGCTCTAAGCCTCAGCGCGGGGGCTGCCTCCGGGGCTTTTCCCCCGCTCAGTGGCGTCCTGAGGACAGCGCTCCCTGGCGGCGGGGCGGGGCGGAGCGGGCGATGTGGGGGTTGCGGGCGGCAGCGCCGTGAGAGGACAGTGGGAAGCTGCGGGGGGCGGCGGGGGCAGTGAAGAGCTGCGAGCCCTGGGGGAGCTGTAAGGGATTGCGGGTGGTAAGGGAGCGGCGGTGGGGAGGCACCAGGCGGTGAGGGGTTGCCGGCGGTGGAGGGGGCAGCGGGCGGCAGTGAGGAGCTGCGCGCGGCGGNCAGTCCAGCGCTGAGCTCACCGCCCGCCTCCGCCTCCTATCTCCTCCCTCCCTTTTCTCCCTCCTCCTCCTCCTCCTCCCGCGCCCAGCCTGCAGCCGGGATCTCAGTATTATGGCATCGAGGAGAATGGAGACCAAACCCGTGATAACGTGTCTGAAAACCCTCCTCATCATCTACTCCTTCGTCTTCTGGGTGAGTGCGGGGCGGCGCGGGGCGGACACCGGCAGAGAACACGGCAGGGACCGGTACCCTCTGTGGTACCCGCGACCCTCCCGGCCCCCCCATAACATGCCCGAGGTGGGCAGCGGGGGCTCTGCCGGGGTGTCACCGGGGTGCTGTGCGGGGACCGAGCTCTAGCAGTGCCGGAATATTTACGGTCATCCAGAGATATAGATAGAAATAGGCACACAGAGAGAGATGTATGCACACACACACACATATATATATACACACACATATACACACACACACATATATATATATACACACA
>VWZX01005652.1:304069-373903 GCA_013399015.1 Galbula dea
CGGCAGTGAGGGGCTGCGCGCGGCGGTGGGGGGCTACGAGCAGCAGTGAAGGGTTGCAGGCGGCAGTGAGGGGCTGCAGGCGGCAGTGGGGGTTTACGGGCGGCAGTGAGCGGCTGCAGGCAGCGGTGAGAGGCTAGCGGCGGCGGCAGGCGGCNGGCAGCGGGGGCTCTGCCGGGGTGTCACCGGGGTGCTGTGCGGGGACCGAGCTCTAGCAGTGCCGGAATATTTACGGTCATCCAGAGATATAGATAGAAATAGGCACACAGAGAGAGATGTATGCACACACACACACATATATATATACACACACATATACACACACACACATATATATATATACACACAGATATATCGTCCTGGTTTGGGTTAGAACATATAGACACATACATATCAAATAATAGATATACACACATATATACACACATAAATAGAATATATTTACGTAGGTAGACATAAATATAATATATATATATACAAATATCAAATAAAAGATATACATATATACATAAATATAATATATAGACACAGATATATACACACATAAAGTAATACATATGCACACATATATATATACACACATTTCTGATATATTTATTTTTGCATCTTTCTGCGGCAAACGAATGCCCCCCAAGAGCCCCCGCATAGGAAAGTTGGGAGGGTGCCCCCCACTTCCCTCAGCCTCCCTGAGCAGCTGGACCGGGAGGAGGGGGTAGGTTGTGGATCCCGGTCCTGCCTTGAGGTGCTGCCGCCTCCGTTTCCCCCTCTCCGAGTCCCTTCCCAGCTCCCACCTGGGCTCAGCGGGTGCTGACCTCCACCGGTGTCTTCGCCGCGCTGCGTTTCGTAACCCAGCTCAGGCTCCCGTAAACCATTTTTATGACCTAGATGCATTCATTTCGTTGCGGTGATTGACTGATGGGGAGGAGATTTTTTTTTTCCAGCATCTCTTGGCTTGTTACTCAGCAGATCCCTGGTATCAGCAGCATCTTGTGGTGGCAATCTGCAGATTAAAGACACTTTTATGTTTTTTTTGATGGTGCATGGTGACAGTGTAGGATGATGGCCCCACTGTGTACTGCTAGAGGCTGTCATCTGCACATCAGTGATCCAGTGCACTGTAGAATGGGTCACTTTACTTAGGCAGGGAAGGGGATTGTGCATTGTTCTAATAGCTGTTAGGCTGTGAAAAGTGCCTGTGAAACAGAGTAACTCAAGACTTTCATCATTCTGCTTACAAATGCATCTGAAACAAGGATTTGCTTATTCATGGCAATAATGTTTTCTGCCTTTCTAGGGAACATACGACTTTAAACTGCTTCAGCTTTAGCTTCATAAGCTCTTTTTTAATTTAATTTTATTTATTTTTTAAAGACCATGCCCAAAAGTCATTTTGCTAACCCACACTTACAGCAGCATCTCTGTGTTATTGACCCCCTCAGCATCTAACATACCCCCTCCTCCCTTCTCCTTTACCAATCTTGATGGTAACTGCAGCAGATGTGTCTGATGACTGAAATGGATCTAGGAAACTGGAATCATCTGTTGGGGTTTGGGGTTTTTTTTTGGCAATAGATCCTTCGTGCTAGTCTCAAGGAGGTAGGTTTCTAAGTTTATCCACTTGCCATGATGTAAAGTCATCCTTTCCTGTGCTCTCTTCTCAATGGCTCTACCAGAAACCTCTCTTCTTCCTGGGATTAGTGAGCAACTGCAGGAGCTCTTGTGAATTCATGGTGTCTTTATAAATGATGTCTTTTTCAAAGTGACTGCTTTATCTACGAGCATGGTCCAGGCATCTTGGGGCCATGGGTTAGTGGTGGGCTTGGGAGTGTTGAGTGGATAGTTGGGCTCGATGGTCTCAGAGGTTTTTTCCCCCCAACCATAATGATTCTGTGACTGGCATCAGCATGCCTGTTGAGCTAGCACGTTTCATGAAGGCTAGTCTTATTTAAATAAGGGAGAACCCTACATAGAGCCAAGCAGCTGGCTAAGGGCATCTGTGCTGTAGGCTGTCCTGATGCCAGGTCAGGTTGACAGCTGGGACCTTGTTGGGTGAATAACACAGCTGACCTCTGGTTTGGGCCACAGCAATGCATCTGTCCTGGTGGGATGCTCCAGTGCAAATTCTTTTCCTCTGAACTGTCTGTCAGGCTTCCCTCTGTCTTCTGCACTAATGTGTCTCTTCCAGTTACTTGAAAACCATCAGGGTGTTTGGCTATTTGTCCTCTTAACTGAGCCTGGAAAAGAAGGAAGAAAATAAATGGTTGGAGACAGAATCCTGCAACCATGAGCAAAGGAGAACAAATTTCTTTTCCATCATGCTTTGTGTTGCATCTGGTTTCCCAAGGCACCAGCCCAGGGAAGCCTAGACAGATCTCAATGGGAGAAGACAACAAAGGGCTTGGTAAAGTTCCAGAGTTCTTGACAGCAGACTCTTAAGTCTTCATCAGTTGTTCTTCCTTCTAGCACAGAACAACAAAAACTAATTCACATTTTTGGCCCTTTCTGGGTTTTGAATCAACCTGTTTAATGTAAATTGGAGCAGGCTGCACCCATGGCCATGAATAGAGAAGAAGCGTGGTATGCTCTGGACCTATCCTCATTTTCTTTTTACAGGGAAGTCTGGGAGATGAGGGATGCATGGAGGAGTTGTCTCAATCCCCCCTTCCCCCCACTATTTTCTGGTATGCTCTTTGTACTCTCACAAGCTGCTGGCACCAGAGGCAGCATAACTCACATTTGGTCCTTGTGAATTCTCAGAGCTGAAAAGATGGGAAGGACTCTTTTTAAAACATGATTTCTTGGACTTATCTAAAAGCCAGAAGGAAACCATGCCAAGTACCACAAATGGCTGGTTTGTAGAATTTTATTCTGGTGACATCCCCACGTTTTTTGGAGGCTGAAGGAGGAAGCCCTGGGTTGCTTAGCTGCAGCTTGCACGAGTGTTTTCTAGCTGTGGGGATGGAGTTGCAGTGTAACACAGAGAGGAAAGCAACCCTGTGGCAGGGAGGTATGTGGTGGAGACCCTTTGGATATCAGAACATGGCTCTTTGCATCCAGTGAGCTGTGTTGAAAACATCCAGAAGGACTTCTCTGCACTGCCATCGTTTATAAGAGAAGATCTACGTACGCAGCCTGTTCCTATTGTGAGTGATGATTTGTCAGGGTTAAATATGAATTGCATCTCTGTCAATAGGTGAGTTGTATGTAGATGGAGGCATTTAGTAGAAGCATTAAATGAGGCTCTAGTGGCTAAATGAGATCTGCAGGGTGGCAATGAAGAGTCATGCTTCATTCCCATTTCGTAGAGCGTAGCTCTGTTCCTTTCCAAGTAGGCTTTACTTAATGCTATTTTTATATTGGGAGAGCTTCCTCTTCTCCTCCTCCTTGCCATGCTTCCCAACTTCCTTCTGGAAACGGATCAACATGGTGAAATAAAATGCCATCCACTGAGATAACAAGCTTTTTTATGTGCTCATATGTGTTATTATTCATAGAACACAATAAATGCCCAAGGTTACTGCTTTTGGTCCTTAAGGGACACAGCAATAAAAATTCAACAGCCTTTTTTTTTCCCCTCATCAGAATTCTGTGCTGAATGCAGCTGCTCTGAAACTAGTAGATTAAAAAGGCACTAACAGCACTGGTTGGCTATTAGCTTTTTTCCTTTCTGTCTTTTTTTCCTTTTGAGTGTTATAGATTGTTTGCATAGGAATCCAAGATGTAACCTGTCTTGTTTTTAAGGGGAGATGAATTTTGGATTAGAATTCAAAGTACATTTTTTGATCAGGGAGTGAAAGCTTTAAGCACTCCTCAGTACCTTATCTTTATCTAGTTCTTCAGTGGTCTTATGTCTTAAAAAGTATGCATATTTAATACTTCATTGTAGGCTTTGAAATATAGTTTCTTATCAAATTACCAGCCTGTCACATGTGTTTTGAGAGGGAGATTTAAAGATGCATCCACTTGTCCTTAAAGTTCCAAAGCTCTTTTATCTTCTATGCAGAACTTGTTGTTGCCCTAAAGAGGTACCCCAGCAAAGTGATTAGGTGCTGATTTTAGGCTCCGTGGTACTCAAATGAGAAGGTCTGGGGGGATGTTGGGATGGAGTTGTCTTGCTGTTAATTAATGTCATCAAAGCATGTAAGTGGAGTTTCCATTCAGATATTTTTCCAAGGTAGGTTGCTGATCTGAAGAGCATCTTCTGCCCAGGATTGGTGGTTTTGCATACTACATTAGGTTCTTAGACCTTGGCTTGGCTTTTGCTGCAATAGCAATAGTTCAGTTTTCCAGATTTTTTCTGGCTTGGAAAATGGAGCTGTGCATCCTGGTATGACCCTGTGGAGGTTAGCAGGTGGCAGGAGAGCTGTGGGCTAGAGCATGGTGGGACAGGTGGCATAGCCAAGTGTCACTTGGCTGCAAGGCCATAGCCAGCTCTGTGATTTTAAACCAGATTAAAATTGCATGTTTTCATACCATAAATCTTCTTTAGTGTGTGGAGGGCTCAGGTGGTCAGGAGATGGCCCTGTGAAGGATGACAGGTTCAGGTCTTTGCAGGCACAGAGAAGCATCCCATCATCCATCTCCTTCTTCTCTCAGGCTTCAAGGAGGTTGGTGGCAGGAGGCTGGGGCTGGCTGCAGGGTTCAGAAAATGTGTAGCTGTGGTGCTTGGGGACATGGTTTGATGGTGAGCATGGTGGCATTGGGTGGATGGTTGGACTTGATGATCTCAGAGGTCTTTTCCAACCATGATGATTCTCTCATTGCTCTACTTGTAGAAAGAGATGTCATTATTCCTCTGTAGTTACCCCAAATCCAACAAAATTACATTTCAGAAATGCAAAATATCCCTGGCCTGATGCGTTTGAAGAGCTCCTCCATTGCTTAGGCACAAACCTGATGCAGTTGCCTCCTTAAGTCAGTGATTTCCTGCTCTGTTCTCATAATGACCTACAGGAAAGATTAAAGATAATGGTGTTCTCTGGTGAGCATAGCCCAGGGTGAATTCTATTGGCTAAATAAATAACTGAGTTCAAAGAAGGACAAAAACCAAACCAAACCAGAACTAGATGGTGTTTAAAAACATAGCTCCAGAGACAGCTAAGTTCTATGTTGGGTTACTTACCCAAGTTGCCTTAGTTTAGTGGGATTTGGGGTGAGCTTTTTGGGATTTTAATCACAGCTGTGATATAGAACCCTCTTAATGCTAGTCCTAGAGGAGGACAGCCATGCCAACATGACAGCTCCCTTAAGTGTGAGTCAACGGAGAAGACAGAGCCATGACTTCCACTTGTGCTCCTGGGGCTGTTCTGGCAAGTGTGCTGAGAGGAGGTGCAGGGGCAGTCCCTGCCTGTCCACCCTTGGGTGGGATAGCATGGGGGAAGGCTGCCCTGTGGTGTCTGTTGTGCTTTCAGATGTGGTGAGGACCTCCTCCTGTTCTCCTCCTTGGCAGGGAGTTGAGCTTGCCTGTTCTTGGAGCGGAGGAGTTGCCAGCTTGTGCCTTGCTGGTGCCCCCATGTTCTGAAACTTGTGTGTATGGTACAAATTAGTGCTGTACTCCTCATTTAAGGGACTAATTGACTTTTTGCTGTTGTCTTTTCTTGCTGTCTGTGGAACTAGGCTTACATCTTGTTGAGGGTACCTGCTCCACCTTGATGTTGGAGTCAGTATCTGGGCAGTTCTCTAGCTTGGGGCTGGTAACTTCTTCTTATTAACAGGGCAGTTTGGACTGGTGAAGAGGAATAATTGGTGGCTTGGAGTGTCTCAGTTACATTTTGGGAAGACATAGGATGCATTCATAAACAAGCAAGGGTGGAAGTCCTTGCTGTTTGACAGGTGGTGGGATAGGGATGTGGTACAGTACTGCTGAACGTGGAGTAAACACTTAGGCACAAAGTGTTCACTCCTGCTCTGAGCAACCTGTTGTGTGGCTTAAGCAGGGTAAATACCAGTCCTGGGGAAGGGTGTTGGGGAGGCCTTGGGAGCACTTTTCCACTGAGAAGGCAGTACAGTCCTTTTTTAGAATGCTGGTTCATAGCAGCCTTGCTTCTCAAGGAAACAGAGGCAATTATTGTAGGTAAACCAAGAGGATTTAAAATGGATCCAGGAATCTGATTTTCTCTCTCATTATGTGGCTATTTGTCAATTCCCTGTGCTGTCAGGGAGGTAAATTAGGTTACCTGGTCCCATTAATTGTCTCCAGCTTTGGATTTCTCTCCTGGTTTATTTGGAGAGGGACTGATGGGAGATGTAGTGGTCAGAGGCCAACTGGGGCACAGTGACCATGAAATAATACTGTTTTCAATATTCAGGGATGCAAGGAGGATCACCAATAAAACCTCTATGCTGGACTTCCAGAGGGCAGATTTTGACCTATTCAGAAGACTGGTCCAGAGCACACCCTGGGACACAATCCTCAAAAACAAGGGCATACAGGAGGGATGGATGTCCTTCAAGGAAAAAGTCTTGAGTGCACAGGAACAGGCTGTACCAATTAGCCAAAAGGCAAGCCGGCAAGGAAGACGACCACCTTGGTTGAATAGGGAGATACTGAAGGAAATCAGAGATAAAGAGAAAGCCTACTGACTGTGGAAGGTAAGGTTAACTACTCAGGAAGAGTATAGGACTATAGTTAGATCATGCAGAAGGAAAATCAGAGAAACAAAAGCGCAGTTGGAAATTAATTTGGCTACTTCTGTCAAGGATAACAAAAAGCGCTTCTACAAATACATTAACAACAAAAGGAGGGCCAAGGAAAACCTCCATTCTTTGTTGGCCTTGGGGGGGAACATAGTTACCAGGGATGAGGAGAAGGCTGAGGTACTCAACACCTACTTTGCCTCAGTCTTCACCAGCAGGACAGGTGGCTCTCATGATAACTGGCTTCCAGAGCTCACAGGTAGAGACAAGAAACCAAATGGCCCCCCTGTGTTCCAGGAGGAAACAGTCTATGAATTACTGAGCCATCTGGATCCACACAAATCTATGGGACCTGATGGATTCCATCCTAGGGTGATGAGAGAGTTGGCAGAAGAGCTTGCCAAGCCACTCTCCATCATCTNGATTGAGTCCATCATGAGTAAATTTGCAGATGACACCAAGTTGGGAGGGAGCGTCGACCTGCTGGAAGGCAGGAGAGCTCTGCAGAGGGACCTTGATAGGCTGGAGAGATGGGCTGATTCCAACAGGATGAAGTTCAACAAGGCCAAGTGCCAGGTCCTGCACTTTGATCACAACAACCCCATGCAGCGCTACAGGCTGGGGACAGAGTGGCTGGAGAGCAGTCAGGTGGAAATGGACCTGGGGGTGCTGATTGGCAGGAGGCTAAACATGAGCCAGCAGTGTGCCCAGGTGGCCAAGAAGGCCAATGGCATCCTGGCCTGTATCAAGAATAGTGTGGCCAGCAGGACGAGGGAAGTGATCCTTCCCCTGTACTTGGCACTGGTGAGGCCACACCTTGAGCATTGTGTTCAGTTCTGGGCCCCTCAGTTCAAGAAAGATATTGAGGTTCTGGAGTGGGTCCAGAGAAGAGCAACAAAACTGGTAAAGGGACTTGAGCACAGGTCCTATGAAGAAAGGCTGAGGGAGCTGGGGTTGTTTAGCCTGGAGAAGAGGAGGCTCAGGGGTGACCTCATCACTCTCTACAACTATCTGAAAGGAGGTTGTAGTCAGATGGCGGTCGGTCTCTTCTCCAAGGCAACCAGCAACAGAACAAGAGGGCATGAGCTTAGGCTCTGCCAGGAAAGGTTTAGGCTGGATATCAGAAAAGACTTCTTTACAGAACGAGTAATCAGGCATTGGAATGGCCTGCCCAGAGAGGTGGTGGATTCACCATCCCTGGAGGTTTTTAAAATAAGACTGGATGTGGCACTTAGTGCCATGATCTAGTAATCATGATAGTGTTGGATTAAGGGTTGGACTTGATGATCTTGGAGGTCTCTTCCAACCCATATAATTCTATGATTCTATGATTTGGGAAGGCTCTTCAGGCATGTGAGCTTGCAGAAACAGAATCACAGAATCATTAAGGTTGGAAGAGACCTCCAAGATCATAGAGGTCTCCTCCAATCTTAGTGATTCTGTGAAAGCTGTGGCTTTTGTTCTTCCAAGAACAGGTTAAGATAAAGGAGAGGACACTCTCCAGGTAGGTATTAGCGGAAGACAAGATGGGAACTCAGTCCTTCTGTAAGGCTGAGATCAGTTGCCATGTTACTTGGGACTGAGCTCCTCTTTCCAGTCTCCTTCAGGAAAAAACTGCTGAGTTAAATTCTGCAGGTCAAATGGCCTAGAGGCTTCAACCAATCTCTTTTGTACCAGGACAACTTACAGACCACATATGCATCACCTGAAGGCTTAAGGGTTGGGGGTTTTTTTGAATACAAGTATGGTTTGAAAACTCCTGAGAAAAAAAGAACCAGGACCAAGATGTTGGGGAGCTGGCTCCCAGCAGTTTTCTCCTCTTATTTGCTGGACTAGACAAGCCCCAGTGTTTTCCTTGCTGCCTGTTCTCATGAAACAGGATGATGTGAAGGGTTTGGGTCAGAATTTATTAACAGGAGGTCACACCTTTCAAAAGGAAAACAACAGATGGATTATGGGGGTGGCACTAGGAGATTATTTTTGTTGTGGTATGTGGACTGGGGATGCTTTCTAGGAGTCAGCAAGACCTTTCTGTATTGACTGCGTATGTGCAAGATCTTTGTGCAGCTTTCAGACTGCTTCTGGAAGATACTTGCTGGCAGGATGGGGCAACTCTTGTCTTTGCCTCTGGTCTTGTAGGCATATACTTGCTTCTGGAAAGTACTTCTTCAATCTTGCCCATTTGGTCTCCCTGCTTCAAAGTGATGCTTTCACTGAGCATCCTGCCAGTGTGGAAAGGGCAGATCAGTGCCCACTGTCACTCACCCATCCTTGGCCACCTTTACCACCATGCTCACCAGAGCAGCATGCAAGCCAGGACCACTGAGATCCTTGCCCCATCTGAGGTGGTCCCTGCAACAGCAGCCACCTAGCTGGGCTGAGAGCACCACTGGGGTCTGCCTCGAGGTGGGCAAGTGTGTGGGGGGGCTGCAGGAATCACGGTATGTTAGGGGTTGGAAAGGACCTCTGGAGATCATCTAATCCAACTCCCTCTGCTAAAGCAGATGCACCTAGAGCAGGTTTCAGAGGAAGGCATCCAGATGAGTTTTGAGTGTCTCCAGAGAAGGTGACTCCACCACCTCTCTGGGCAAGCCTGGTGCAGTGCTCCACCACCCTCAAAGGAAAGAGGTTTTTCCATGCTGGACCAGCCAGGGTGGTAATAAACTGAGTATTTCACCCAGCAGTTCTGTTATTTTCAACTGAAACCAGCAACAAAAATAAACCCACCCACCTCAGGAGGTTTTTGTGTTTTGTAAGCAGCAGCTAGTTGCTTTCTGACCTGAAAGAAGGTTGTAGTTAAAATAGGAACATCTGTGGGAGAGAGAATTTTCAGCTAGTGAAGGTGTTCAGAAAGACATGGATAAATTCCTCAGTTTTGGTGAGCTGGCATGGTACTTGTGGAATACTTATGCAGAGAAATGAGTGCTCCTGAACACAAAACAAACCTGGTGCCTGTCCTACAGAAACCTGAGCATGCTAGTCCATAGCTATTTTTTAACAGAAATATCAGATTTCAAGTGCTCCCTCCTCCCTCCCTGGCTGACCTCAGATTGCCAAGGACCAGACAAGATTAATCCCTCTACCCTGAAGAAAATCCAGTAATAAAGCAAGGAGCTGGGCTGCTTCCTTGACTATACAATCCCCCTAATAATCGAGAATATAACTGAGCCACAATGACTTAGTTGATTTATTTTTTGTTTAATTTCATCAAGTGTTTGACTTTGCAGTTCCATGCCAGCTGTGAGACCCAAATAGCTTCTGATTTTTGTACCAACACCACTGAATATGTAAAAAAACATCAGATGGCAGACCTCAAAATAGAAAGGACATTAGGGCCATGGTTTAGTGGCATGGTGGTGCTACGTTGATGGTTTGACTTGGTGATTTTGGAGGTCTCTTCTGACCTAAATGATTCTGTGAATTTCCTGCTAAGTCTATGCTTTTGGGCAGTCAGTCAAGCTGTTAATGATGTGAAAAGAAGAGCAACCTTCTCAGTGAGAAACAGACAATTAATCAATTTTACTTCTTTTTTCTTCCCAGCAGGAGTTGTTAGGCATTGGCCCAGGCTGCCCAGGGCAGTGGTGGAGTCACCATCCCTGGAGGGGTTCCAGAAACCTAGAGATGTGGTCCTTAGGGCCATGGTTTAGTGGCATGGTGGTGCTAGACTGATGGTTGGACTTGCTGAGCTTAGAGGTCTCTTCCAACCTTCATGATTCTGTGACACTATAAAATGTGAAAGACTGGATCTGTAGATGTTTTGATGAGATGGTCTACTGTGAGATCACACATGAGTCAGCTGATGGGTGGATAACTGCTGAGTGTTATGGCCAGCATCAGAGGACATGGCAGAGTGCACGTTATTTGGATTCAGTTCAGGAGAACAATGGAGCCTGGCTGCTCCCTGTGTGTTGATCAGGTAGAGTTTTACTGCAGCCTTGACAGTTGTGTGTTGTGTTTTTTCTGCTCTTCAAGTGTTGTTGTTCTTGAGAAGCAATGTCTAACAGCTTATGGGAAAACTAAATCTTTGAATTATTTACCAGTGGGAGGCCCTAAAAAAATAACAGTTGCCATGCCCATTTTATTGGCAGAGACACTGATGCAAGACAAGCAGCAGGTCTAAGGAACAGTTTGGTCAAACTGGACACAGCTGTGAATCAGTTACTTTAAGTCCCTGACTCTGCTAATTATTCTATTGTAACACTCAACTTTGACATCTTCTTCCAGTTGCAGAAATAGCGAGCTCAAAGAAAAACTGCATTTTTCCTGCTGTTAAGGTAGATTATGGGAATAATTCTGAGAAGTCTGCTGGTGGAAAGAGATTATTGGATGGAGCAGCTGGCTCTGTCTGAACTGTGGAACTGGTAGAAGGTGATGCTGCTTTATTATGAAGCTGCATACAGGGAAAAAGAAGGAAACAGCATTTTGGGGTTGTTCAGTGTCTTGGGGGACATGACAGTGCATGACAGCAGGCCTTCAGCTGAGTGGGCTTCCACAGCTGGGAGTAATCCAGGCAACTTTCCTGACTTCATAAATCGGGGGCAGGGGAGGGAAAAGAAACAAAATAATTCCCCTTCTGTAAGACATAGAGGAAGTAGTTTTTTTTTTTTCTTCAAGGAAATAAGTGTATATTGCTCTAGGTGAATATCCACCTCTGGTTTGAAAGATCATTTGGCTAGGAAGCAAGCCTGTTGCCATGCTTACCCTGAAGGAAGGAAACTGACTGTGTCTGCTTGAGAATGTCCTCATCCTCTTTGTGCCAAGTGTCAGTAATCTGTTATCTCCATGGCATGTCCCAAGTGTGGCAAGCAGGATCAAGTTGAAATGTTGACGTTCAGACCAAGCTAGTTTGCTTACTTTTACCCTGCTGCAGACATGAAGATACAGAGGAGGATTTTGCTACCATAGACCTCTGGTTAAAGACCAGGGGGCAGAATTGTGGGATTTGTGGATTCTGACAGATTCCCTGAGCCAGATTGTCAAGTGCTCCTAGGAATTGGACTGACTTCTTTAGCTAAAGAAGGATTTCTCTCTGGTTTACTCATGCAGTGGATGCTGTGGCAGCTGCGAAGGCTTATTAGGGGTTTTCTTGGCTAACTTTGAATCAGACAGCTACAAAGCACAGTCCATGGGGAGATGGCAGCTCTCAGGAGTCTGCTTTAGCTCAGGAAATGTCTTCAAGAAGAAGAGAGTTTGTTCATGCCTATTGAGAGCCTATTCTGTAGCCTCTAACTGTAGATCTCTGCTTTCTCCCCCATTCCAGTGGGGACCTTCTGGAAGGAGTTGATTCTGGCTGCCCTTGGGTTTGTGTCAGAGTTCAGTTAAGGTTTTTCCCTGGTCCTAGATGCAGGTGTATTTTGTTGTTTGGTGGGTGTGGGCAGGAACAGCTCATGGAAACAAGTCAGCATTCAGCCTAGTATGTGCATCTTGAAGCTTGAGTGGGTTTGAGTGAAGGGCAGGCTGGTTGTTTTCTGGTGGTCCCTGTGCAGTTTCCTCCTGTCTGTTCCTCAGCTGATCAGGCTAAGAGCAGAGCAGAACGGTTCAGAGCAGTCACTAGTGTGTTCTTATCATCTTGTTTGGCCTGGTGAGAAAGAGGGGGAAAGGGACTCAGCAAAAGGTCATTAATCTCTCTGGCATTCCTGGACCTTGCTTCAGGAAAAAAGGAAAGGGAATTTTCAGGTAAGCCTGAGTGTGATTTCTGTTTCCCACTTCTCCTTCCCCATAAGTGGAATCATGTAGAGACAGAGACTAGCCTGTGGCTTTGTTCATGCTTTGGCTTCTTTTATTAACCTTCTTTGATGCAGTTGAAATGACACTTTTGAAGTGGTAAATTATGATTTGCTTAGGAAAGTCTTTGTAATGCCATTTGCTGGTGGCTTATTTCATCCTTTCCACAGTAAGGAGTACAACTCTAGTATCTAGTAGGGCTGCCTGCTAAGCAGTGACAGATGGCCCATGCTAGTTAGGACAGGAAGGATCACAGAGGCAGGAGCCAGTGTTATCTACATAGGTGGTTAGGGTTGCATCATTCCTGTTTCCCAGGAGGAAGCAGAGCTGGCACTGAAATTGTGGCAATCTGATTTATTCTGTTTTCTTTATATTCTTCATTCCAAGGCTTGCCTTGCTTGAAAATTAATGGATGTGGTTCATGTGGAGCTCTAGCAGTATTGAAATCATAGCCCTTCTTACAGAAAATTGCTGTGCTTGCTGGGTTTCTCTCTCTTTTCCTTTTTTTTTTGGCTTATCCTGTAATCAAAAGTGCTGTGTGAGAAAGTATCCAGAAGAGAGCAGCCAGATCCATTATGTAATCTTACTTCTATGCATGCTCTGCCACAGGATGACCTTGAAAAGTAGGAACTGATGCAAAACTGACAAGCAAATTATTCTAGAGTTTCTCTAATAAAGCAGAGGGGTTGAAAAAGCTTGTGCTTGTCTGTTGTTGCTCTTGCTTGGTTGTTTTAGCTTCATTGGTTTGGGTTTTGGTTTGGTCTTTTTCCATGTGTTCAGAATTCCTCAACTAGTGTTTGACCCAGCGTAGATGGACTGCTGCAGAGTTCTTACTGGGGATTTATTTTCCCTCCTGAAGTGACCAGGTTAAGAACTCAGCTGAGTTTGCGTCTCCTGTGGGAGCTAGAACTGCAGCAGAACATTTTCAGAGCAGTGAACTTAAGTGGTTGCCCCCATCCCACATCCTGCTTTTTCACCAATGGTGGAGGCAGGGCTGGAAATGGATTATTGGGCTTTCAGGGGAAGAAAAAGATGAGTTTATCTCCACTTGCTCCATGAGCCACAGAGTACATGGTTGTGCAAAATGGCCAGCTGCACTAGCCCTTGATGGAGGGGACAGCTGAGGAGGGACCACCTACTTTTGGACCTAAGCTGCTGAAGGGATCAAAGTATTTAGTGCTAACTCTCCCTTGTGCTCCTTTCCATAAGCTCTGCTCTTGAGAACCAGCTCATCAAATTGTTAGCAGTTGGTGGGGAGGGAGAGGCTGGAAAGCCACTAATAAATAAATTTGGTTCAGGTGAGGTCTCCTTATAGTTGTCAGGAGTCTGCTCTTTCCTCCATTGTTCCAGGGAGGTGATGAGGAGCTAGATGGCAAGGAAGGTGCTTCTCTGTTGTGCTGTGTTTGGTTGCTTCTTGTATGCTGGCTGCTTTGAAATCTCTTCTTGATGGACATGAGAAGTTACCTAAGAAATGATGGTAGGGGCTGTGTAGCTTACACAGCTTGTGAATTTAATGACCACCTGCCTCCCAAAACTTCACACCACAGTTTAAATGTGGTACCTTCCAGTCTTTTCCAAAGACCAGCGTGCATATCACAAGGTGACAGGCAAAAAGGTCTTTGGAGTAATACTTTGACCTCATAAGTCAGCCTTGCAGGTAGCTAGAAATTGGTAGGTTCCTTTTGTGTGGGCTTGGCAAACACTGCTAGAGGAAAAGACAGTTCATTACCTGCTTAGGAAGAGGAATATGGGTCTCAGAACTCTATCCCTTGCCGGTGTTTTCTCTGGCTCGCTAGGAAGCTCTGTGAAAATGAACCATGAACTTTTCCCCTGACTTTGAATCTGGCAAGAAAACCCCAGGCTGACTGTGAAGGGTAAAGATTTGCACTTGGTTCCTGTTGTAGGAAGACATTGTGGATTTTTCACACCATTAATGCATGTTTCAAATTGGGCAGTTGAAAAGTTTCACATCTGGGTTTGGTTTGGTTTAGATGATGAACCTGCCTTTGCCTCTGTGTGCTCTCTCCAGCTGAAACTCTACCCAGTTCGTTAAAAGTCCAAATGCTGCTCAGGCTTTCAGGCTGTGCTGAGGTCTGAATGTTCTCTGCAGGCTGTTTTCCCGGTGAGAGCGATAGACTTTTTAACCCTTGTTCTGCCTTTTTGGGAGAGTTATACATTGAGAGGGGTCTGCCTCTTGGGTGCAACTGCCCTGTGGTTGGCAGAGGGTCTGGCCACAGGGCAAGGAGCATTTATTGCAGTGCTGAATACCACAGCCTTGCTGAATCCAACCTGTGCCAGCTGCAGCTTGGATTTGTAATGCTTTTCCAGTGAGCCCATGGTTATTTGCTCTGAATGCTCAGCCTGGCTGCCTGGCTTGCCCTCTTTGGCACCTGCCCTCTGGGCAGCATCACTCAGGTCCCTGCTCTGCCCTTGAGGTATGTTAGTCCTTGTTTTGTTGCTTGTTTTTTTCCCCCTTTCCTACATTCAGCAGTGTACAGGGAAGGAAAAAAGCTGCATTGCATTAAAACAAGGGAGGGGGAAGAGTGAGGAGAGGTGAAAAAATAGAGAATCAAAGTGCAAAGGGGAGTGCAAAAGCATGAACTTTGACACAGCTCACACTGATAGAGGAGGGAATGGCACTGGGTGATGAGGCACCGGCATGTACAGAGGTGTCAGGAGTGCAAACCTGGGCTGCAAGCCCTAAAAAGCTTTATCTCATGCACAACTGACCCTCATGGGGTGTGTGGTCTCCCTGTGAACAGAGGAAGCATTGCTCACAGTGTGGCTATCAGCAGTGCTGCCCAGGTATTCATTCCCTGGAGGAGGTGTTGAGGGCAGGCTCTCTGAGGTGCTGGTGGTGACCAGATGTCTCCTCTTGTGCCCAAGCAAGGCAAAGCTTGTTGTGAAAACAAACAAGACAAGCCCTGAGTTATGTCCTCTTGTGCTCATGCATTGTTCTGCAGTGGCAGTCAGCAATGCTGTGGGTCTCAGGGTGCCAGGAAGCTGTTGTGGGGCAGGTTACCCCTCAGTGTGGGGTGGCTGCATCAAGGGTCTCTGCCCCTCACCCTCTAATGCCATTTGGGGAGTTCTTCTAAGGGCATGATAATATGTAATGACTTTGGGGAGTGGAGGGGGAGTTGCCTTTGGGCTTTTCTTCCTTCAGTCATCTTCCACCACCAGGAATGAGTGTGGGTGTTTGTGCTGTCCATTGCCTGTTTTTAGCCATGTCAGATGTGAAGACCAACGACTGGTTGTGCAGGGAAAGATGGAAAAGCAGAAAGTGAGGGGTAACGGGAGGAAAGGAGGGGGCTGTGTAAAGGAGGAAGATAAAAGTTAATGGAGAAGGGTAAAGGGCCACTGATGTGTGGGATACCAGGTAACTCTAAACTGCTGCAGCACTTGGTGGGTAGCTATCACTCTCTAGTCCCCCTTTGGAGTGGGGAGCTGCTGACCCCACTCTTTGGGGGAGTGAGAGGGTGTCAAAGAGGGAAATGGAGTGGGGACAGGCTGTTTTGTGGAGTAAGGGATAGAGGAACCCCTGGGAATGGGTAGGGGAGGAGATCCCTGTGGTGCCTTGCAAAATGCCATTGTGGTATAGAAGTCCTTTCTTTGCAGGTCAGTGCCTGCAGCAGAAATCAGGGAGGCTGAGGAGAGGGAAGGGAGGCATTGTGGTGGTGAGGGAGAGGAGGAAAGTCTCCATGAAGGTGGCTGCAAAAGTCTCATCAGCCCCTTTCCCAAATAACTGCTCTTGGTGGCACTGAGATCCTGGGTGAGTAGGGAAAGGGAAATGCCTATCAAGAGTACTTGGAAAACAGCTCTGGCTGCAAGGACTTGGGTCAGTTTCTGGGGGGACTTGTCACAAAGCCAGCTACAACTCCATCTGTGTCTCTCAGTCATGTTGCTGGTAGTAAGTCTAAACACTGAAAAACCCCAAACATGGCAAGTAGTTCAGCAGCTGCACTGCACGTGGCTCTTTAATATGCTGCTGCTGAAGGTGTTCATGCTGAAAGCAAAGGACCTCACAGGTCTAGGTTGGTGTATGGCCAAGCAGGCTTCAAGGGGCTGACTCTTCACCCCTTTCCTCTTCCCAATGCCATTTCCTCCTGCTTCTCTTTCTTCTGTTGAATTAGACAATGTCACTAATAGCTCTAGTTTTAAAAGTAAGTCTCAGAAGTTCCTGAGCTGCCTTGAGGTGGAGGCAGAACATCTCTCCTGTTGACTGGAGCAGACCATTAGATTTTTTTGCCAGGCTGTAGCCATTGCAGGATAGCTTGAGGAGACTCTTCTGGTGACAGTAAGGGACAGAATTATGCTGAGATGCCCAATAATAGTGAAACTGCACTTCTGGTGGGCAAGCCTGTGCTGACAGCAGAGGACTGTTTCAGCACATTTGTACTAATAAACTCCCTTTGTGCTCTGCTTGTTTATCTGCTTTGTTCCCTTCAACGATGGTGCATTTGTGGGTAATTTCCTCTGCTGGTAAGCTCCCCCATCAAGTTGCAAGTTGTCTATTTTTAAAATGCCAGCTGCCTCTCACATAAAAAAGCCACTGCTGATGTACCCTTGCTTGCAATGCATTATTCAAAGTCCTTTCTGGACTCTTTCAAACAGACAACAAAAAAAAAGAGCTTCATAAATATTTCAGCAGTTGCTGTGATTCTTTCTGAGGGGGCTCCCATCCTTCTCTCACTTGAGCCCCTTGGTATTTCTGTGGTAGCAAAGATGCTTGGGTGTTGAGTTATCTTTGGTAGAGCAAAATCATCCTTTTCCTGGAGAAAGTGGAGCTTAAAGTTTGACCTTGAGGTTGGTGCTAAAGCAAGTACCTGCTACATCTTACCCAGAGCAGTGTCCTTCGTGCATAGGGATCTTGTTTCTTTCCTGTGGTGCCCAGGAGAAGAGATTGCTTTTGGCTTGATTGTGTGGGATGGGTTTGGATGCTGGGAGATGGAGGTGCAGTGATATAGAGCTGCATCGTAATTTGGAAAGGTGGTTTTTCAGCACATCAAACAATTAAGTGTTTGGAGGGAAGATAAGTGCTCAGAGCTGCTGCTCACCCATGAAATGAGAGTGAAAATGCTTGCTTAAAAATCAGTGCAGCAGGAGAGCTAAGGGCTGGAGTTTCCCCTGCAGATGGAGGCACAGAGGCAGTGGGGAAAGGGATGATGAAGAGGTTATCACAGAATCCTTAAGGTTGGAAGAGACCTCTAAGCTCAGCAAGTCCAACCATCAACCTAGCACCACCAAGCTACAAAATCATGGCCCTAAGGATCACATCTCTATGGTTTTTAGAACCCCTCCAGGGATGGTGACTCCACCACTACCCTGGGCAGCCTGGGCCAAGGCCTAACAACTCTTTGCATGGTTCTGGAAAGGTGGGCAGGATGCTAAAGCAACACTGATTTTTTAATTTTTTTTTTTGACCAAAATACTGTGTCTTGGTGGGGAAGGTTAGGCAGGAGACAAGTCCAGCAGCCTATGGAGGTCATGCAGATGCCATGGGCTTGTGCTCCGTGGTCAAGCAGCTGATCTGCAGGACTCTGGGTGGAGGTTAAACAGCCTCAAGTTGCACTGGCGGAGGTTTAGGTTGGATGTTAGGAACTATTTCTTCCCAGAAAGGGTTGTTAGTCTTTGGCCCAGGCTGCCTGGGGCAGTGGTGGAGTCACCATCTCCAAAGGGGTTCAAAAAGCACCAAGATATGATCCTTAAGGACATAATTTAGTGGCATGGGGCTGCTAGGTTGATGGTTGGACTTGCTGAGCTTAGAGGTCTCTTCCAACCTTAAGGATTCTGTGGTTGCAAGCTTTGGCATTGCTGTGGTGTTAAAGGCAGGCAGCTAGAAGGGCATGAGCTGGCTGGCAGCACCTGAGGAGCAAGCTGAGGATGCAGGAGCTGTGGAGGGATGTGATGTGGCAGCTCTCTGCAGGTGTGGAGGCAGGGAAGGATGTGTGCTGCATCTCTGTCACAGCCCCTTGAGTGCCTGCAGGAGATTATGGTGTCACGCGCTTCCAGGCTGACCTTAATCTTCCTAATACAGGATCACCCTCCCCGAGGGGGACCATAAACAACTCAGATTTGCCTGCTGATGGCAGTGAGGTAAGCAACTCACAGCTTCAGGGATGAAGCTTTCACAGGGTACTGAGACGTGGAGGATGGAAAGAGTGCCCAGAAGAAAACAGAGGAGGGTTGGGATTGCTTCCTGCTTTCCCTACTGTATGTCCATCAGGGCTGTTGGGATACAAATTGTCTTGATGGGAAGTTCATCCTCCTCCTCCTCAGGTGGCTTTTCCTGGCCAAGAAAACTTATCCCTATTACACTAGGACTTCCTGAGGCACTTCAGCTGGTTGCTGTTTCAAATTGCTGGAGATATTTGCCTCATCCATGAGCCAGCAATGTGCTCTGGTGGTCAAGAAGACCAAGGGCATCCTCCTGGGTGCATCAAGAAGACTGTAGCCAACAGGTCAAGGGAGGTTCTCCTCCCCCTCTGCTCTGCCCTAGTGAGTCCACAGCTGGAGTCCTGGGCCCAGTTCTGGGCTCCCCTGTTGAAGAAGGACAGGGAACTTCTGGAGAGGGTACAGGAAAGGGCTACAGAGGTGATTAGGAGACTTGAACATCTCTCTGCTGGGGAAAGGCTGAGAGAGCTGGGGCTGGGTAGCCTGGAGAAGAGCAGACTGAGGGGAGATCTTCTCAATGCTTATCAATTCTGAATGGGTGGGTGTCAGGGGGATGGGGCCAGGCTTTGTTCAGTGGTGCCCAGGGACAGAACAAGCTGAGCCAGGGTAGGTTTAGATTAGATATTAGGAAGAATTTCTTTACTGAAAGAGTGGTTAGATATTGGAATAGGCTGCCCAGGGAGGTGGTGGAGTCACCATCCCTGGAGGTTTTTAAGAAGAGGATAGATGTGTTTCTTCAGGGGATGATTTAGGAGTAAGAGTAGTGTAGGGCTATCGGTTGGACTAGATGATCTTGAGGGTCATTTCCAACCGTAATGATTCTGTGATTCTGTGAAGAGGGAACAGGCACAAACAGGACCATAGGAAGGTCCATGTATATACATGAGGAGGAACTTCTTTCATTTTGAGGGGGGAGAGCACTGGCCCAGGCTGCCCAGAGAGGTGATGGAGTCTCCATCTCTGGAGACATTGCAAACCCAAGTGGCCACCATCCTGTGCAACCTGCTGCAGGTGCCCCTGCTCTGACATGGGGGTTAGACTAGATGATCTCCAGACGTCCCTTCCAACCCCTGACATTCTCTGATTCTTGTTCCCTGTCCAGGTGAAAGGGGAAATGTCTCTTCTGTTTTGTCCCTGCTATTCCCATTGCCTTTCCTTTAGCAGACTGGTAATTACAATGAGATGTCTGCTGCCAGTTCCTGCTGTAAGT
This sequence comes from Galbula dea, assembly GCA_013399015.1. Taxonomy (NCBI): domain Eukaryota; kingdom Metazoa; phylum Chordata; class Aves; order Piciformes; family Galbulidae; genus Galbula; species Galbula dea. The sequence goes on from VWZX01005652.1 coordinate 323,808, forward strand.
CTGTAATAGCTCTCTTGCTTTTGCAAGTGTTCCAGAAGGGTCATTGCCCAGGGGGCTTGTCTGGATGGTGTTTGGAACCGTTGGTCCCATCTGCTGCTTAAGCAGTTGACACTCATTATTCTATGCCAAGAATGGCTGCTGGAGAAATTGGGGCCATTGTGTCTGAGGCTTGGCTCTTGGCAGAGCAGATGCTCCCAAAGAAGCGGGGGTCCACCTCAGCTTGGGAAAGATGAGCCAAAATTGTTTCAAAAGCTCTTACAATTTGCTACTGGTAAATCTTTTTGCCAACACAGGAAGGAAGAACAACAGTGTGTGGGAAGGGGGAAAAGAAGGTGACCAAAAAGCAGTAGAGGAGTTCAAGTCTGGGCAGATGTTGGAGCCAGTGTCCTACTGGGTTAGCACTTGAAGATGCCTTTATGTGGCTTTAGCCACTTCTTTTCAAAGTGATGTGTTTTCTGATGTGTGTCAATACTGGGCACTGCTTAACTCCACACATAACCCCAAATTTGAAGACTGAGATTGTTAGGAAGGGACAAAGCTGTTTAAAGGCTCCTGTGGTAAGGTAACAAGGATCTCTCTTACTCTTGACTGTTTCCCTTCCCTTCTGAAAACAGATGTCCAAGGTTTTTATTGAGGAGTCCCTCTCCCAGTGAGAAGACAACTGTCTTCAAGGCTTCTGACTCTTTTATTTGCTCAGAAAGGGGACATTTACTCAGAGAAGCTGATTGTGTTGAAGGACAGCCAAGCAAACAGGGGCTTGCATATAATGGGAGCTAGTGATAGAGTGAGCCTCTGCTAGGAGTGACTCAGGAATTGGCAAATGTGCCCTGCAGATACAGAGAAGTGTGCAGAGCCAAGTGGTGGTGTCAGCAGAACATCTGATGATGCAGTAGGTAGACTTTAATGGAAGCTAGGAGGTGAGGCTTGGAGAAATGTCAGCTGTAGCCTTCAAGGTAGAAATTGGATGCTGTATTCTGGGATGTTTACAAGACTGTAGTGCTTATTTAAGAGAGCAGAAAGTTAAGGTGTTAATTAAATGTTCTGTCAGCTTGTTCCTCAGTGCCAGTTTGTCTGAGTCACCACTTAACCAGTCTTCAGCCTTCCATCCTAAAACTGTCACAGCCTTACATGTCTACCACAGCCTGATCTCCACATACTGGAATCTGAGCTCTGCTTGTTTAAACCTGTGCAGATAGAAATGTTGCCTCTAGCATGGTTAAAATGACCTCTTTTGTGGGGAAATGTGTCAGAATTGTGGTTTTCTTCTGGGAACAGCTGTGGTGGTGCTTATGGTGCTGCAGAAGTACCATTGGGTTGTACCAGTGGACAGACAGAAGAGTATTGCATGCTTTGGTGTGTCTGGAGGAGCACTAGAGAACTGAACTGCTGCTGTGTGAAGCAGAGAGATGACACCTTACAGTGCAGTGTCTCCTTTGTCCTTCTGGCTTTGGTGTCCTTGCCTTGGGGTTGGAAGGTTTCCTAGATATCAGTACAGTCCTGTGCAGCTGCAGTGTCTTCACAGCCAAATTCTTGGTGGAGGTTCTAACAGGAGAGGGTGCTTTTGGGAGGGAGCTCTGAGTCTGGACCATAGGAAGTGCCATCTAAACATCAGGAGGAACTTCTTTCCTTTGTGGGTGGTAGAGCACTAACCCAGGCTGCCCATTGAGGTGGTGGAGTCTCCATCTCTGGAGATATTCCAGATCCACCTGGCCACCATCCTGTGCAACCTGCTGCAGGTGACCCTGCTCTGCCAGGAGGGCTGGACTGGATGATCTCCAGAGGTCCCTTCCAACCCTAGCATTCTGTGAAGTGTAACCAAGTGTGTGCACTGCTGATTTACAGCCCTTCCAAGAGCCCCAGCAAATGAGTGCCCATCATCTTGCTAAACTTGTGCATGGCTACCTCAATAAAAGGGTTAGCTGCAGAAGTTTTCTTCAAACCAAGGAAGTCTTTCCTGCAGCCTTACCAGCAACATATTAGAGGATGCATTTCAGCAGTACAACATGAAATGGCTTTTTCTGCTAAGTACAGTGACAATGCTATTACTGCCTCATAAATTAGGTCTTGGGTCTGAAATGAAGCTGTTGGGACTCTTTAACACTATTAATAGGAGAGCTTTGAAGGCTCTTTTCCTGCTTCCTCCCCCCCCCTTCTTAGCTTTAAATGTGAAGTGATTTTAAATTGCCCCAGATGGACAATTCTGGGCAGAATTATCCCAAACTGCCTAAAGCTAGGCATCATAAAGAATATCTCCTTATGCTTGTGCCCATTAGGCTAATGGGAATGAGGAGTGAAGCCCTTGGCCAGACTTTGCAAGTGTAGCTCTGTGCCTGTTTATTTGGTGTCCTGCAGTCTTCACCTTCCCCAGGTGACATCTGCTTGGAAAGGGACAACTCCCCAGCTTGGCTGAGATCTCGTATGCTGAGACCTGGGCTGGGAAACCTAGTTTGCAATGTCACTGATCCAAATCCTTTTACAAGTTGGTTGGCCATGCAGAGTGCTCCTGAGTGAGCTGTGTTGCATCTTCTCAGAGCAGGAACCTCTGACTGAATCAGAGGTTGGATTTTATGGTGGTCTTTTGTTTGCTCCTGCCCTTCTCCAGATGCACAACTGCTGCTGCTTCCTAATGTGCAGAGCTCTTTTCTTTCTCTATGGCTTTACTCTCCTCAGTTTATGGAAATGCTTGTTGAGATGTAGCTTCTGGTGAGCTTTGCTTAAATATCAGCACCTGAAGCAATAATAAAAAAAAAAATTTAAATTAACTTTTGAATCCTTAAAGAAAACCAGAGGTAATACCTTCTCTAGAAGAGCCTTTGGTTAAATGGGGGAGATATCCCATAGTACAGCTAAGGAGAAGGTAAAAATAGTTGTTCTTAGTTTTATTCTGTTGAGGTGGTGTTTTTTTTTTTGAATTCTATGTCCTTTGTGTAGTTCTCATGTGTTCAGATGTAGAAGAAGCTGATTTAGTAACTTTAGGTGTTTTACATCTTGAAGTACCCCATCTCGGTGCTTTTTGAAGCCCTTCAGGGATGGTGACTCCACCACTGCCCCAGGCAGCCTGGGCAAAAGACTAACAACCCTTTCTGGGAAGAAATAGTTCCTAACATCCAACCTAAACCTCCCCTGGTGCAACTTAAGGCCATTTCCTCTTGTCCTTTCCCTGATAACCCAGGAGAAGAGACCAACCCTCTCCTGGCTCCATCCTCCTTTCAGGTAGTTGTAGAGAGAGATAAGGTCTCCCCTGAGCCTCCTCTTCCACAGACTAAACACCCCCAGTTCCCTCAGCTGCTCCTCATCAGGTTTACTCTCCAGACTCTGTCTCCTTCTACTTCATGCCTCTGCTTTTCTTTTTCTTTTTTTTTTATCTTCTTTTTATTTTGGGCAGTGTTTCCTTGGGGAGCTTTTTCTGTCACCTTCTTCCATAAGAAATTGCTTCCTTTTGCAGAAGATTTATTGCTTGCTGGCAATTCCTATTGACCTAGAGAGAGCCTTAGCTACTGCTTGCACAACATCTGTGTTTTGCTGGTTCTTTGGAGAACCACAACATGCAGTAGATGATTGTCCCCAGGCATTGAGCTCCTGTCGAGAGGACAGCAGTGCCAGTGCATGAGCTCTTGCCCCCAGCTTCTTCCCTCACATGGAAACTGTGGTTCCTTGATCATGGGAAGGGGAGGGCTGAGTGCCTTAAGAAGCTGCACAAATGTTTAGCTGGAAAGTACAATTTGTCATCAGTGTGCTCTTCTGCCAAACCATCATCCCTGGCAGAGCTTCTCCTCAGATGACCACTGCCACTAACTGGGATGCTTTCCATAATCAAGTTCTCACATTATCCTACCCCTCATTGTATTTTACTTTGCTTCTCCTTCTCATCCAAACTTCTGAGGAGCAGCATGTGCTTCTGTTTTTGCCTGGGGATAAATATATGATGGTCAACACTGATGTGCCCAGGCCTCACTTCTCATGGCCATTTAGCCACCTAAGAAGCAAGATAGCAGGTCTCTGAATTTGCCCTAAACAACCTCTGGAAGCAAGTTTGACATAATAATTCATGTTAGGATTCATATTTCTCTTCTCAAGCGTTATCAGCACTAAGGATTGAGACCAGCAAGGGGTTTGTGCAATGTGCAACCAGCAATGGAGAACAATGGGAGCACTGGCCTTAGTCCAGGAGAAGATGTGACCTAGTGAACTTCTTAAAAGACTTTTCAATGTTCTCTTTATTTTGCAGGAACATGCAAGCTGTGTACAGGGTGAATAGCATTTTCTCAGCTGCTGACAAAGGAAGCATCTTCTGCACTGTGTGTAATAATTTTTTTCCCCTTTGGTGTCTTGGCTAACAGCAGGAGGTTGCTGCTTCTTATCTTTTCACAGGGATGATTTGGAATGGTGCAGGTTGAACTGAAGTGAGGAGTTGGGGGGGACCCTTCCTGAGTGGTTTGCTTCCTTCATGACTCAGATGGCCCATATCTTTGCAGAGGCATCCAGGTAGAGTCATTGGAGTGTGTCCAAAGAAGGACAACAAGGCTGGGGAAGGGTCTGGAGAAGAAGTCTGAGGCTCAGGGGAGACCTTAGCTCTCTCTACAGCTACCTGAGAGGAGGATGGAGCCAGGAGAGGGTTGGCCTCTTCTCCCGGGTTACCAGGGAGAGGATAAGAGGAAATGGCTTCAAGTTGCACCAGGGGAGGTTTAGATTGGGTAGCAGGAGAAATTTCTTCCCAGCAAGAGTTGTTAGTCCTTGGTCCAGGCTGCCCAGGGCAGTGGTGGAGTCACCATCCCTAGAGGGATTCAAGAAACCTAGAGATGTGGTCTTTAGGGACGTGGTTTAGTGGCATGGTGGTGCTAGGTTGATGCTTGGACTTGCTGAGCTTAGAGGACTCTTCCAACCTTTGTGATTCCATGTGAAGGAACCAAACAAAATCCTTCAATAAGGCCCAGAAGTAGCACAGTGTCTCCAGGTAGTTTTTGTTTAATGCCTCTAGCCTTTTCCCTAGCCCTTCCCCTTCCCAGTACTTCATTACTTTCCAAAAATAGGTTTCCTAGGGGGAAAAAAATTGTCCACAAGATTCATTCTGAAGCTAGAGTGACAAGCTATTTCTTTGTTTAATTGGGTTGATGTCCCAACTAATAAATCCATCTTCTCTGTTTGATATTTCTTTTGTGCAAGCCCAGCTGAGAGAAGGGGGAATGCACACCAGAGGTATGGGGTTTGCTTTTTCATGGTCTATCAGCACTTTCTTTAAATAAAAAGCTTAATTAAGGATACCTTTCTCATTACAGTCTGTAGAAATATGCCACCTAAAGAATAGGAATGGGGCTTGAGAGTGGTTTCCTGTTCCTAGGCATCATTTGCTGTACAAAAAACAATACAATTATTTGGTTATCCCTATATATACATATATATTGTGTGTATATATATATATACACATATATGTCTTTTTGCAGCCTGATATGACTTGCAGGTATCCCTGGCTTCCTGACAGCCTGAGCTTCCTCAGCACTCAGACTAAATTTTTCTCCCAAGCTTCTAAAAGTGCATTAGAGTGGAGAGGTTTGGGGTTTTGTTGTTGGTTAGGTTTTTTTCCTTTCTTTTTAGGCCTCAGTTTGTTGTTTTCTTTATGCTTCACAGGCCACAGTGCTCCCAGTTGTGTCCACAACCCATCTGCACACAGAAGGAGAAATGAAATGGTCAGGGTTCATTAGTCAGATTTGGTGAATGGCTTGAAATGTTTAATTAAAGGGAGAAAAAACCCAAACCAACCCAACCCACCCCACAAAAGGCTGAGTGAATCAGATGTTCACAGGGTGATGGGGTGGGGTGGGAGGGAACTCTATCAATAATATGCTGTTTGAAATCTAGGCTCCCTTATTTGCCCACAGCTGGTTCCCACCCATGTCCTTCTGCAAATTAAATACACATGACAACCTCAACTTTGTATTTCTGGTGGAAATTCTGCTCTCTTTATTCTTTTGTCTTGGTGGTAAATTTGGTATTCTTGGAGTTTACCATCTGCCTTTTGTTGAAGAATAAAATGCCCAGATCTTTCCCAGAGATAGCATGGCTCTTTTGTCTTAGGACTGAAGCTTAGGAAGGGTCCCTTCCCTCTCTGGGAGGAAGGGTCTCTTCCCACTTCATCTTCCTGGAAGCTAACTTGCTTATCCAAACTTGTGGCATCCTTGCCAAGCACCACTTGCAAACTAATAATCAAACTCAGGCTCCTAGAGAAAGTGAAATGCTGTATTTCTCTTGTTGTAGAATTGTAGTGTGTTTTTACACCTTTCCTGGTGGTTTGTGCTTCTCCTGAGCTGCTGATCAGTGGAGAGAAGGTGAAGAGAATGGAGACTAGCTCAGCTAATGGCAGGGTGATGTTACAGCCTGCAATGGAGGAGAAGGGCTGGAGAAGCACTTTGGATAGTGCTCTGCCCCTGTTCCAGTTTGTGCAGGCATGTTAATTGCTGTATCTGTTAGTGTATTTTAGGGCTCAGCAGGCTGATGTCTGTCTGGGCTCCTCCCTCTCGCTCTGGTTGTCAGCGGTGTTTTTCTGACAATGCCTGCACTGTCTTCTGTGCCAGGGGATGAATGGATTGACTTGTACAGGGGCCTGAGATGTTCTCTTGGCTTGTCATTGATGTTCTTCATTTGTATTCAGCTCAGGAGGCCAAGCCACTGAGGAGGAGCTGTGCCAGAATGTTTTCCTTACCAGAGCCCCTACCCTCTTTGAGTTTCCCCTTGCACTGCTCCACCTCGGTGAACCTTTCTCTTTCAAGGTGGAGCTGCTGCTGTCTTGAGCTTGGCTGTAGGTAGTGACACTGAGGATGTGCAGCACCTCTCAACCAGTGGCTTCTTTTGGGGGTTGTTTTGGTTTTTGGCTCTGAAATGCAGTGTTGGGGAACAGAGAGCTGTGAGAGCATCTGGTGTCCTGCCTGCCCTCTTGCTGGCTGCACAGGGTTTGTGTGGGTAGGAAAAAAATATGTGAAGGATATTGTGGGAGTGTGGCCTGTGGCAGAGCTGATTCTGGAGCAATAGCTAGCTCAGCTGTTTGGAGAGTGGCTGTTGGAGACCTTTTGAATGAGAAGCTCCTAGGCTGCTGCTGGTTTTCAGTTGAAAGAGCTGGTTTTGCTCTTGATCTAAAAGGCTGCATGTTTCAGACTTGATGTGGTAATACAGGGCATGTTCTTCCTAAAATGATCCAGAGATGCATCCTTGGTGGTGAGGTGAAGTGTAGACCAAGTGTGGTGTCCTCTCCTGCTCAGCTGCTTGAGATGATGGCAGTCTTCAGGGAGGAGGAGAGACATTAATGAGGTAATTTTGCTCCTGAATTCTTGAGCACCTTCTTCCTAAAGGATCTTGTGGTTTTGCTCTGTGGCTTTTCTAGGTCTTAGGAGGAGCAGCTGAGGGAACTGGGGGTGTTTAGTCTGTGGAAGAGGAGGCTCAGGGGAGACCTTATCTCTCTCTACAACTACCTGAAAGGAGGTTGGAACCAGATGAGTGTTCTCCTGGGTTATCATGGAGAGGACAAGAGGAAATGGCCTCAAGTTGCACCAGGGGAGGTTTAGTTTGGACAGCAGGAGAAATTCCTTCCGAGCAAGGGTTGTTAGTCCTTGGTCCAGGCTGCCCAGGGCAGTGGTGGAGTCACCATCCCTGAAGGGTCTCCAAAAATGTATAGATGTGGTCTTTAGGGACATGTTTAGTGGCATGGTGGTGCTAGGTTGATGCCTGGACTTGATGAGCTTAGAGGACTCTTCCAACCTTAATGATAGTGGTTTTTTGGGGGACAACTGATACAGCACGGTGCCATCAGAGGAGAGGTCAGCCACCCTCGAATGACATCCTCAGGCACTGGGCTCATCGTGAGCTGTTGGGCTCATCTCCCAACAGCTTGTGATTGATGTAAAGTTCAACAGCACCAACTTTCACCTTCTGCAATGCCCCACCAGTGGAAGAAAGGGCTAGTAGCTCCAGTCTGTGCTGTTGTCCAGGTGCTGGTGGGATTTTTCTCTCCTCCACCCTTTTTGCTGCAGCACCCTTTTGCCCTCTGCTCTTGAAGACTCCTGGGTAATGGCCAGACCAGGCAGTCACCCTGGAAGGAAAAGGCAGAACAAAGAAAAGGTGATTTTGGTGAGGATTGCAGGTCATGTTTCAGGTCAAATCAGTCCCTGATGGAGAGAGCAAAGAAAATGGCACATTGCAAGAGCAAATGCAGTTTGCTGAGGCAAGGTTCATGGCTGGTTTGGATTCCTTCAGTATCCTCTGCATGGGTACCTCCAAACCCTCTCTGCACTTAAACTCATATGGTGCTGAGCTAATTCAAGTGAGGAAAATGAAGGTCAGGAGGAGGTTGCTGGACATTGGCCAGGGTGAGTACCTGACCATTTATGTGAGCCCTGTCAGGAACAGGTCAAAGTTCTTCCTACCTTGGTATCCCAGGGGGCACCATGACATGAATGATGATGTCCATTTCTTGTCCTGTGCTATTAATTTCCTCTGAGGCTCTCATGGCCTGCCTGCCCTGGAAGATGAAGATCTAATTCTAGATTTAAGCAATCACAGATTGAGTCAAGGTCAGTAGAAACTCCTGGGTATATTTCTAAAGAAGATGTGTTTTCTAGTCTCACTTCCCTCTTCCTTTTGATATCTACTGGAAGCAAAGGTCTTGCTTTCTCCCTGAGTTCCACCAGCTTTTGATATGGTAGATGCTTCAGGAGCCTAGCTAGGTTGCTGCTGAGTCTAGGAGGAGAGAAGTTTCTTCTTGAAGAGCATTTTGAATGAAGGCCTGAGAACCTAAAGAAAGTTCCAAAAAATTCAGCAGATCATGTATCCTGGACCCTATGTGATGGCAGAGAAAGCCCTTCTCTTCCTGGGCTGTGGATGAATAGAAATGATTCCTGATTTCAAAACAAAGGTAACTGGAAAGAGAAAAAGAAATGTTGTTACAGTTAGAAAACTAGGTAGCTATTGTGTCTTAGCAGGGATATGGATCCTCTAGAGAGAGCTAGAACAAGGAGGCAATGTTCTCACCCAAGAACACTCATTACTCCTTTGCAACCTCAGAGCCTGACAGAAGGTGAAATCCTGTTACCTTTTTTCCTTCACCAGTGCTGGATACAGGGAAGCAAGCTGAAGGAAGCCACATCACAGCAAGGGAGACAAGGCAGAAGTAGGTGAGACTCTGTTTGATTCCTGAGTCATTTGGAACCAAATATCAAAAAGAGAGGTCACAGCATCCTCCACATGGAGCAGGGTGACCTGTTGAGGTCCCCAACCCCTGTTGGGTTTTGTGCATTATGGATTTAGTTTTGTCTTGACAATCAGAGTGTCAGTGGAGTTTTCTTACGTAGCTTGGAGGGATGTGGTCACCTTCAGCTCTAGGAGCACAGAAACTTCATCAGCAGCAATTCCTGTTCCACTGTGTGTGCTGCATAATGAGGGGAAGAGGAATACCACGGATTTCATGTGCCTGAGCAGAACAAGGTCTGCAACTGGAAATGTCAGCTGTAGAGTAATTTTATGTGCTGGTGGCTGGACATTTTCCTTTTGAAGTTTCCATTGGAAATTAAATTCCTTTTGGCCTTTCAGCAGATCAGGGCTTGGGTTGATGGGCAATTTCTCACACATCTCTGCATCATCTCCTCCTTTTCTGCTTCCCCCAGCAGAATTAACAGCAAGAAGAGAGAGGGTGACTCAAATTGTTAGGCTTTCTTTTCCTCTTAGAGGAATTTTACTATTTCGAAGCCCTTCTTTCCATCACAACCAGGCATGCGCAAAATTAATGCAGCAGGGTGATTGCTTTGCCTGTTTTATGTGTCCCAGCAGCAGGCCACCAGATAGAGCCTGTGGTACTGTTAAGCAAACTCTGTCAATTAACTGCATTTTAATTAAGTGAAGTGTATCTTGGTGTTACTCTGAGACAAGTGGTTGGCTAAAGGATTGACTCTGCAACATTTGCAGCAGCCTTAGGAAGACTTTTTGGTACTAAAGAGGGAGCCTTCCCCAAAATGCTCTCCTGACTGCAAGTCTTCAAGACCTTTCAGGGTGATCTCACTGCATCCTTTTAATACTTCGACTTCTGACTAGACTGAGCCCCTGATACAGACGTCAGCATGTTCCCAGTTATTATGGCATCACCCCTGAGTGCAGCCAGCTCTGCTTGGACATACATGTACAGCTGAGGATAGCAAAGTGCTCTTTCAACCCCAGCATGGGTTTCTTCCAGCTAACATAGCAATTGTTCCCAAAGTCAATTCCAGTACAAGCATTTATTATTTTAATCCTTTCCCTTCTCCCCCTCCCTTTTTCTACCCTTTCCCTTCTCTCCCTCCCTTTTTCTACCCTTTCCCTTCTCCCCCTCCCTTTTTCTACCCTTTCCCTTCTCCCCCTCCCTTTTTCTACCCTTTCCCTTCTCCCCCTCCCTTTTTCTACCCTTTCCCTTCTCCCCCTCCCTTTTCTTTTCACCCTTTCCCTGCTGCTGCCTCCAAAAGCCATTTCAGGGAGGAAGATACACCTAACTTTTAGTGACATCTGAAAGACACAGCTGAATATCAATTCTGTTCTTTTTCAGTTGAGACTCTGTGCCATTTTTTGGCAGAACTCTTTTCCACAGCTCTCTCTCATCCATGGGAGGAGCAGGGTATCTGAATCCACTTCATTTGGGATGTTCATCTTTAGAAGTTTGCTTTTCTTCCCCTTTAGAGCTATCTGAACTCTCTGCCTGGCTGTAGAATAGAGCTGTTGGCATTTACTACACTGAAAACCAAGACATTTTTCCAGAAACAACCCATCTTCCACTGCTGGATGAAGTTTCCAGAGTAATAATGGTTGCTGACTTCCAAATATTTAGCTCTCTAATTAGAAGAAATTCTGTCTGGGCAGTGGTGGAGTCCCCATCCCTGGAGGTATTTAAAAGCCATGGAGATGTGGTGCTGAGGGCTGTGGTTTAGTGGACCTGGCAGTGCTGGGTAACAGTTTGCACTCAAGGATCTTAAAGGTCTCTTCCATCCAAAGCAATTCTATGATGCTGTGATTCCCATACAAACTATCAGCAGTGAGCACCCCAAAGCATGTTAGAATGCTGTGATCCCTACCATCATCCCTACCAGATAGCACAGACCATTGTGACTTGATTTTCAGTATTAATGAGGTACTCAGTCTGTAAAGTTCACTGGGATCTGTTGTGGCTCTTATGGTCACAGTCTGGGTGTAGCTCTTAGTGCTTGCAGTTGTAAAGCTGAGGTTCATGGAAAACTAGGCAAAAATGGGTTGGAGGGGGAATGCTGAGAGGTCATCAAGTTCTTCTCCCTGCTCCTGGGTGTGATCAGCAATACTTCAGTCATTCATCACTGGTGCTAATCTACCCTGTGTTTGAAGAACTCTGTGTAAAATCTATTCCCTTTACTGTGTTATCATGACATGTAGTTTTTACAATGTTGATTCTGAGTCATTCTCCTTCCAGTTTCAGCCCATTCTTCCTTATCTGCCATGCTTCTGGAGAACAGATTGGTCTTTTGTAGCCTGGTTCTGTATGTGCACAAGTCCATTATCACCCTGCCTAAACCATTCTCTTCTCTAGATAAAATCAACACAGTTTTTTTTTTAATCTCATCTCTTATTTTCTAGGTAGCTTTCTTGTTCTTTGACCTCTCTTCCTTTTCTCCCCATCTTATTTTCAAGTAGTCAGTCCAGGAGATAATACTTCATCTGGGGCCTTCTGAAGCCAAGCAGAGTGGGAGGATGACCTGCAGTGGAGGTGATGTGCGCTCCTGTTTATATATCCCAACAAGTTCAGTTTCCATAAACAGTAGTAGAACCAAGAATAATCATAAAAAAGTGGAAAGCTACTTGACATCTTCTTCTGCTTTTACAGTGACCCATTCATGGCATTTGTTTGAGTCCTCCATTTGTGGCTGGTTTCATCAAGACTGTGCTTCTGGGATTGCTTGTGGAAACATCTGTGGATGCAGCATCCGAGGAGGTGTAGCTATAGGGACAGAAAAAACCCTATAAAAATATGCTTATAGGGAGGGATCTGCAACTTTCCTGCAGAAAGAAAAGGTTATGGGATGCTAATATACTATATATGACTCCAGTTCTATTGGTTAATATCTTCATTTTGGGTTATAGTCAAGTGCATGATTGTCCAGAACAATGTTGGTGCAAGTACAGGTTCATCAATGTCTTAATTATGGGTAAAAATCATGCAGGGAAACAGAAATCAGTCATAAGCCTAAGAAGTTTGGAAGCTGCTAAGTGCCAAATATTGGTCTGTCCACATTCCTGGCTTCACATGGTCAAGAACATGCAATAAGATGCTGGCACCGAAAGCCCCCAAGTTCGATAGCCCCAGGGCCTTGAAAGCTACTACATTTCATAGACTGGAGGCAAATATAGGTTCAAGTACTGCAGATGTCTCCAGATCCCTTGCCAATGGGTTGGGTTTTGCAGGAGGCACTCTTGTGTAGTGCTTTTGCACTTCTTTCTGTGGCTTAGATGTGACAGCTGGGAAGAGTGGAGATGAGTGTGCGTGGCACTGACAAAATGCTCAACCTGAAATAATCCTGAAACAGAGCCCTTGCTGCCACCTTGGCTGTGGCTTTCTGATGATCATAGCAGATGTCTGCAGTGATGGGAAGAGGCAGGCTCCTGCTGGGAGAGGCTGTAGTAATGAGAAGTGTTTGATGAGCTGACTCGGTGTTGTTCGTAGCGAGGAGCTGATGCTTTAAGGGTACAAGTAATTACAACAACTTTGATCAGATTTAGTTGAGGTGCCACTGGAACTGGTTCCAAGAGAGGCAGCTTGCATGGATTGAAGAGTAGCTAAGATGTGATATGGCTGAGTGCACTATCTTGCTTGGCTTTCTTTTGCATTTCTTCCCCGTCTCTGTTTCCCCATCTACATAGCACTGATTTGATGTCAAGTATCTCCTTAGAATTGAGTTGTTCTGCAACCTTCTTTAAGGTTCTGTGGCATCATTTTGGCTGCATGATTATCAGCAGGGTAGTGGAAACAGTCTTCTTGTTAGAAATGAGTCTTGCAGTGAGGCTCTGACTGAAAAACTAGGCTGCAAACCACATGTGGCTCACTGCCTGTGTTCTGACCACGTTGGAGGAAACCTAGGATGAGAAATGCTGCCCTTCACAGCAGTCCATTGGGCTGGAGGACTTGAGCCCTTCCAGGGAAAGGGTCCTGATACCAAAGTATCTTCACACATTGCTGCTAATCATGGGAAAGAAAGTGCCTGAGGGAAGGACAAAACTCTGTAAACAACTCTGAGATGGAAACAAGTGCAGCAACCCTTCTGGTTGTTTTGAGCCAGGGTAGGCCAGCAGAAGGTCTGCAGCAAGCTCTTGCTTTTTCTCTAGGTCAAGGAAAATGTTTTAGGAGTAATCTTCCCCCCTCCCAGCTCTATTTTCCTTTTCATTCTTCTGAAACATTGAGGGATGAAGAATAAAAGGGCAGCAGATAGTGTTCCCTGACCAATGCCCCAGGGAGGAGGGTGCAACCTGGGAGCTGTGCTGTTCACCAGTCAGTCACCTGCCTTCCTATGGAAGGTGCAGGCATGGACTGCTGAAGACAGCAGGTGCCCTGCTGGCTCACATAGCTCTGGTTCCACTTTCAGGTCATGTACCTGAGGAGGAATAACCCCATGGAGCAGGACAGGTGAGGGACTAATCTGCTGGAAGGCAGCTCTGTGGAAAAAGACCTGGGAGTCCTGGTGGGCAACAGGATGGCCATGAGCCAGCAATGTGCCCTTGTGGGCAAGAAGGCCAAGGACATCCTCCTGCGTGCATCAAGAAGACTGTAGCCAACAGGTGAAGGGAGGTTCTCCTCCCCCTCTGCTCTGCCCTAGTGAGTCCACAGCTGGAGTCCTGGGCCCAGTTCTGGGCTCCCCTGTTGAAGAAGGACAGGGAACTTCTGGAGAGGGTACAGGAAAGGGCTACAGAGGTGATTAGGAGACTTGAACATCTCTCTGCTGGGGAAAGGCTGAGAGAGCTGGGGCTGGGTAGCCTGGAGAAGAGCAGACTGAGGGGAGATCTTCTCAATGCTTATCAATTCTGAATGGGTGGGTGTCAGGGGGATGGGGCCAGGCTTTGTTCAGTGGTGCCCAGCGACAGAACAAGAGGGAACAGGCACAAACAGGACCATAGGAAGTGCCATGTGTATACATGAGGAGGAACTTCTTTCATTTTGAGGGTGGTAGAGCACTGGCCCAGGCTGCCCAGAGAGGTGTTGGAGTCTCCATCTCTGGAGACATTGCAAACCCAAGTGGCCACCATCCTGTGCAACCTGCTGTAGGTGCCCCTGCTCTGCCAGGTGGGTTGGACTGGATGATCTCCAGAGGTCCCTTCCAACCCCTAGCATTCTGTGATTCTGTGAAAGATCCCCCACATCTGTAGTGAGCTGTAATAAATATCCTTTGCCTGATGGTCAGCAGTTGAGCGGTAGCTGTGAAATGGAGGCAGGTGGGAGCAGGTCATTTTTGGAGAGCTGCTGGTGAATGTGTCACGGAGCTGCTTGCCTTCACACTGCCCTAGCAGCAGCAGCAGCCCTGATGCTATAATTAGCTGGGGGCAATCAGCAGGCACATGCTACTGTCACAGGCATTCAGACTGTCTGAAGCAGTAAATACACAGAGCTATGGGGTTTTGGCTTTTTATCTTCTCTGTGCCAACATCAAGTGGCTTTCCTAACCTGGATTTCAGCCTGATTTGTGGCTTTATGTATTTTTATTCCAATTCAACAGTAAATTAGGCTTTGCTGAGCAAATTTGTAGATGTGTTGAAGCATTATTGTGCCTTGTTGAGGTTTCTGTGCAGCCCCTTCCATTTCTAGTAAGCTTTCATCTAATTACAAAACCTCCCTGATTGGAATCTCTGCAGATCCCTTTCTGGAGATGGTCTCAGTGCATGCCTTTAACTCATGCCCTCACCATATTAGTCTGCTCTGCTTGAACCACTTGGGACTACAGGAACCCTTACAAGGTTGGAAGCTCATTTTTCACTGAAGGTATTGTCCTTACTCTATCTCTCAAGATCCTAGGTCCTTTTTAGCTAAGGTTGCTTTCAGCACTTGATGGATGGGCAAAATTATGAACCTCTCGACTCTGACTTGCACCATTTACCTCAACCTATCTCCTGGAGGGGAGATCATAACACTCTATGCTGCCAAATGGTTTGGCAGGAGCTAAAGCTAAGGGAGGAGGACACTGCATACGGTTCACTCTGGTTTTCTGTTTATTTATGACATGATAGGCCAGACCATCTCTGCCTTTTAATAGGTTTTGGAGGGCACAGTGAACTTAAATGGTTTGTTACCAGCCTTATCTGGCATGTTACCCATTATTATGATGTTCTGTGGTGGTAGGAAATGTGCTTCCTCCCTCTGAAAATGTTCACATAAGGGTTGGTTGTTGATGACTGGTTTTTTTTGTTACTGGCATGTCATCTTGCAACACTAGCATTTCTCTGGCAGTTTTTAACATCAAGACTCTGGGAAAAGGCAATGAGGTCTCAGATTGTCTGGGTGAGCAGAGTAGGATCCAGAAGTCTGCATTGTATCAGACTGAGCATGACTGATTTTTGGCCTGATTCTATCAAACTCAAATGCTGATGGTGGAGAGCTTGACACATGTACTCCTCTTGGTGCCTGCAGTTGCAGGATGAGATCTACCTACAGCTGCCTGAAAGGAGGTTGTAATCAGGTAGGGGTTGGTCTCTTCTCCTGGTTTACCAGTAAGAGGACAAGAGAAAGTGGCCTCAAGTTGCACCAGGGGAGGTTTAGATTGGACAGCAGGAAAGCTTTCTTCCCAGCAAGAGTTGTCAGTCCTTGGCCCAGGCTGCCCAGGGCAGTGGTGGAGTCACCATCCCTGCAGGGGTTCCAAAAAACATTGAGATGTGGTCCTAGGTTGATGGTTGGACTTGATGGTCATAGAGGTCTCTTCCAACCTTATGATTCTGTGTTATGGCTTAGTAGAAGAATGAGACCATCTCCCTGAGACACTCAGTACTCAGACTCTCCAAAGCAGTTGGGTTTGGCCTGGACCTGAGTGTTTTATGCTGAGGCTGGCAGGCACCAGTTTGGGGATGCTCTCTTCACCTCGTGCTCCACACCCTGTTGTGCTCCAGAGAGCAAATGAAAGTGTAGTGTCTGCTCCCCTCCTCACTTGGGAGAGGGATGAGGATGAGAAGCAGAGCATCCTCTGTGGCTGGAGGCTGTTGCCCATGGATCTGCTGCTCCCAGAGCTGATAATCTCCCACCTTCAGCGGGAAGCATCCGGAACAAAGTGCTCCCTGTGCCGTTCCCCTGCTGCCATCCATCCTTCCAGTCTCCAGCTGCTCCTAGGCTGCCAGGGCATCAGCTGTGTTCACAGCTGCTGGGCCTCCCTCATGAATGGGTTTCTTGAGAAGTCGCCCACAAAGTCCATCCTAAGGGCTAGTAAATGACCTCTGTAAAACCATACATGTGGAACTGCTAGAGAAATACTTGCCTGCTTTGCCTGTCTTCTCCTCACCTGGTGTGCACCCTCACTCCTGTCTCAGTCCCTCAAGTGTTAGGCATGTTTTTCAGTCATTCAGCCTGCTATAAATATATGGTTTTTTCTCCTCTGAACCTCCAAATCTCTCCCCTGAAGCCAGTCAAAGGTGCAATTTAAACAGCCATAGCTTTGATCATGTTCTTTGAGTGCTCTCTTGCACTGCAAGAGAAGAGAGAATTCTTCCTTTCCCTTGGGACTTATGCACTTCCATTTACCTTGGAAAGGACCCAAGATACCAATTTTTAACATTCTTTCTCTCTTTACAAGAAACTCTAAGTATTTTACATCATGGAAGAGGCTTCGGCATCCTCCAAGCCTTGTATCCATATTGAAAGGAAACAAAAAATAGCTCTAGCAGGATTTGAAAAGCCATCTGATGCCTTCTCAAGGAAGGTGACATATGGAGGATGCAGAGCATTTCTATCTTACCATCCAAACCCAACTGTGACTCTACCACCTGTGTACAAGTCATTTCCAGCTCCTTCCCCATCACATATTCCAGTTCATGCTCTCAGAGGGACTGAAAGGGAACTCTTCAAATCTGGCAGGAGGAATGTGGCTGCTCCAGAGTCTCTAATGCATCCTTCTGTCTTTTATTCATCACTGATTAGGGAGTTGGAGAGGGGTGGGGATCTGAATGAAGTGTGTGCCAAATTTGCTGTCAACAGCATGATAACTAAAAGAGAGAAGATGACAGGGTATGTAATACTGTGAGCTGTGCAGGAAGCAAGGCTGATCTCAGTGCTAGAAGTTGGTGTTTCTGAGCCATGTGCCTTTAAGACCTACTTAATCCTCATGCTGCTGCATTACCTTAGGGCTTTGCTTTTGAATTTCCAGCTTCACAAAACCAAGCTTGCTTTTTTTTTTCTTTTCCCTCCATTCTTCCCCTGACAGCACTCTCAAAACCTGAGGGTGTTTATGGGAGAGAAGTCTGACTGCATGTAAGATATTATGGTATGAGAATACAACACGTTGCAGTAAACAAGGGTAGAAACACGTGGACATCACTGGCATGGAGATGATGTGCTTTGAGCTGACTTTGCTACCTCCCCGGCCTTTGGACTTAGGAGAGCTACAGTTGCTTTTTCTTCTATTGCTCTCTGACATCTGGTGGCACCAGCAGGAAATGCACTGAATTTGGCTTTCAATTAAACGAACATGATTTTTTTGGGAAGCTTCGGTAACTTTGCTGGAAAAGAAGCTAACCTGGCTTTTGGTATTGCAGTTTTGGATTGGTTTTCTCCTTTCCTGGGTAGGAACAGTGGGAAAGATGGCATTTGGGCAGACCAGATACTTCAGTAAATTATGCTGAGATAGAGATATATCTATGTATATATTTTGTTGCTTAGCCCTGAGAGAATGACCAAGTCTGGAGACAAAATTACACTGTCATTCTTGGCTAGAAAATGACTTATTTTTGCTTTTGCTGGCAACAACTGAGTCCTTTCTGTTCCTTTCCTCCTCTTCTGAAGTGCTGAGCGGAGACAGAAATAAGAAAACCAGCAAAATGGGCAGAAAGTGCCCATATGTCTCTAGCAGATGCAGCAGTATAGGAGGTCACTGCTGTTCCAGCAGAGAGGGGCTTGAGGATTCTATGTGTGGCTGCTGAGAAGGTACCAGTGAACCTCCTCCCGATGCTCAGGTGCTCTGTCACTACCAAAGAATGGGATTGCTTTGGGAAGACCAGGAGCAGGAACTGATGGATAAAGTGATGTTAACAGGAAGGGCACTTTGCTTTCTAATGGTTTGGTTTCTGTTCCCTGGGTCTTTTCCTCCTCAATCTCCAGCCCCAAGAGAAGAAACCAGGCAGCCAATATTGGGAAGCATAATCCCCACAACTTCTTAGCCATGCAGGGAGAAGCTCTGTATTCTATAAGTCCACCCTGACTCCTGTTTTCTCACTCTGTGCCACCTTGCCAGTTGTTTTATGTGGCCGGCTTGGCATTAGCAGCAGTTTGCCCCATCTCTCTCTGGCAATCCAATGAGCCAACAGCTATCAGTGTCTTCTTCATCTTCTTTTTCTTCTCTGGAATTTGTTTTCTGAACAAAGTTTGTATGTTTGTATTACTGAAATACCTGTGGAAGCACAAAGCAGAAGGGACTGTGGTGGACTTCAGGCTGCCCTGAGTGTGCTTCGTGATAAGGGGCTGATGATACCAAAGCTTGCTTGGAACTTGACAGCACAGGAGACTGTTGGATGTCTTATGACAGAGGAAAGCTGTTGGGAAGCTATTGGCCAGGTGGAAGTGTGTTTCACCAGCCTACTTTGGAAAACAGCTGTGCTTAAGGGCAGTTGTTCCTGCTCTGGAACACAGAAGGTTCCATGGGAACATGAGAAGACACTTAGTTCCCTGGAGGGTGGTAGAGCACTGGCCCAGGGTGCCAAGAGAAGTGGTGGAGTCTCCATCTCTGGAGGGATTCCAAACTGGAATTCTGGAGGTGATCCTGTGCAGCCTGCTTTAGATGACCTTGCTTTATCAGGAGGGTTGAATTAGATGATCTCCAGAGGTCCCTTCCAACTCTGACCATTCTGTAAATCTGTGATTCCTAGCAGTCCTGCTTGCAAGTGTGCAGATGGCAACCAGGGACAGGGCTCCAGCAACATGCTGCCAGCACTCCTAGCCACAGGATAGGTCATCCCTGAAACAAAGGTGAACTGACACTGATGAACTCTTGCCACAGTCCTCTGCGTTCTCCTAAACAGATGAAATCCCAGCACTATGAGCTCCAGCCATGCAGGATAAAGGGGGAATCACAGAGGGTGTTTTGGGGTGAACAAAAATGTTCCAGCACAGTACCAGGGCAATGGTGGAGTCACCATCCCCAAAGGGGTTCCAAAAACCTAGAGATTTGGTCCTCATGGACCTGGTTTAGTGGCATGGTGGTGCTAAATTGGTGGTTGGACTTGCTGAGCTTAGCGGTCTCTTCCAAACTCAGTGATTCTGTGAGATACAGTGCCTCTGGACCAAGCATCTGATCTTCAAGAGCAGCTGCATGTTACCTCTCTAGCTCTGGCTGATGGAGCCAGGCAGTGACCAAAAGGACTGAGAGCTCTGGAGAAAGGTGGCAGGGCAGAAAAAGAAAGAAGCATCCAGGATAGCTTGAGTTTATCATCCTCATCTCAGGTGGCTTGCTTTGGAAAGGTGTAACAGAAATCACACCATAAGAAGGTGCTCAAATTAGTGCTTTTCCTCCCTGCTTTGCCCTGGCATTGGTAAGACCAGGAGTTGAATCCATTATTTTGGAAGTATTTTCCACAGGGGCTTTGGTGATAAGCTCTGCAGAGCCTTTTCCTAGCTAGGCTGTTGCAGAGATGTTTTTGTCCTTGCTCCTAGTGTCATGGGAGGGGGAAAAAATCCCCTAACAATCCTGCATTTTACAAGGATGTTTAGTAGTCTGAATTACACCCAGGTCCATTATAGCTTAGCTTAGACTTGATTAGATGTTTAAGTGCTCAGATATTGTGCATGAAGGATCAAAAGAAGATCTTGGTTGGTGGCAGAGGCAGCAGGAAGGGCAACGTGAGCCTGGGAACTGGCACAGGATCTCCCAAGCAATCTTTGCTGTTCATGATCACTTCATCTTAACTTTACATAACTCTAATTTCCAGGGAATAAGTGATCATATGGAAGTCTGCTCAGTCCAAGCCTTCTTGAGGGCACTCCCTTAGTCATCAAGTTCCTCCTGGCCATTTCTGGATCTCTTGACCTTCTTGACAGTGTCCCTTGTGCCAGCTACTGGGACTGAGCTCCTCCTCCGAAGGAAGCTTCACACAGTTGCCTCGGGTGATGTTCATTCTGCTAATGTGCTTTGCTGTGCTAAGAGGAATGGCTGTCACTTGAGAGAGCTAGAGAAGGAAGGACATGAGGAGTTTATTCAGCAGAGTACACATCATACTGCTTTCTCTTCCAGCAGGTACCAGTGGTTGGTGGGAGGTGGAGGAGTGCATGATATCAGAGACATGGTTGTGATCCACCCAGCACATGTGCTGTGCCTTCCTGCTTCATTGCTTGCTCCTGACTCTCTCTTCCCCAAAAGTGAGAGGATAGAGGCTGTTGTCTCCTGTTCCCTGGGTGATGGAAGAACAGCCTGAACGCTCCTCTTCATATATACTGTGTGCTCAATTGTTCAAATCCCATCCAGGAACCTTTCTTCTGCCCTTTCTGCTAAGCCCAACAGGGGACCAGGGCCCCGTTCCATCATCTCTGCCCAGGCTGGGTGCCACATCCCCACTGTGCCTTGTGCTCTGTATGGTGGGAGGTTGAGACCTACATCCAGGTTCTGCCACCTTCATTTGACGGAAACTAGTATGTGTGGGTAGCTGGTTCCTCTGGGATGAGGAGGCAGAGTTTACATCTTGGCTTTCAGCAGAAATGCCCAGGCACTTTGACATGGCTTTGACTGTTGGCTCAGCTCTCACTGCTTTGAGTTTGGTTTGGTTTGGGGGGTGGGGAAGGAGAAGGAGGGTGAGAGGAGTAATCCTCTGTGGCTGGCGGGTTACCCTTCCTCTGACCTTACTCCTTGTCATGCTGCTTTTCCTTGGCTTCTTCAGCCTTATCTGCCCATGCAGTTGATAGAATCACAGAATCCTTAAGGCTGGAGGAGACCTCTAAGGTCATCCAGTCCAACCACCAGGCCACTAAACCATGGCCCTGAGGACCACATCTCAATGTTTTTTCAACCCCTCCAGGGATGGTGACTCCAACACTGCCCTGGGCAGCCTGGGCCAGTGCCTAACAGCTCTTTCTGGGAAGAAATTGTTCCTACTTGGTGGTGTGGGAGCTGTGTCAGCAATCCTTGTCCAAGTAGTGGTGTCACTGAAGCCTTGCCATGTTCCACAGAGCTCTCTGGGACCCAAGCAAGGCTGCAACCTCAGTTTCTAACCTTCAGTCACCTAGTGTAGCTCCATACTTGATGGGTCTACCATGTGCTTAACTCAACCTGCCAAATCTTAAGTCCCCAGATTCCAGGCTCTGGCTGATCTAAGGTCTGTGTATGATTATCTTGGAATTGTTATTTTGGAATTGTTAAACCTGCTTGCCCCTGTGCATGGGATTAGGTCTGTTTAAATGTGCATGCAAAAAGCAGAAGGGCTGTTGATTCTGTGCAGCAGATCTTGGTTTGGAGTCAAATGGGGTTTGTTGATACTTTGGTTCCTGTGTATTTGGAGTTTGTTTGGCTTTTTCTCAAAGGAATGTCAAAACAAGAGCATCTGTGAGAAGCTTGGTGAGAGGAAAGAGTTTTAAGATGCAAAAGTTACCATTTTTAGAGGAACTGATCTAGAAAGGAAAAAAATGGGCATTTTCTTAATGACTAAAATGCATCTTTTGCACAGTTGCCTGAAAAGTAGCAGCTAATCATGCTGCATCTTTCACTGCTATACAGATGTTTAACCAAAGAGTTTGTGCCAGTTAGGTTGAGAGCCTAACCTTTGTGCTTAACAAAACCAGATGCTGGCATCCTCAGTGCTATTTCGGAAAGAAAGAAAAGCCCCAAGAGAGAAACACATTACCCTCAGCTCCCAGAGAAACACTCAAGCATTTCATTAGCAGCTGCAAGCTGGAGATACAAGAGGAAAGGCTTTTATTAGGGTGGGAGGTGGTAAATGGAGAATTGGCAGCACTCAATCTAGGTTTGATCATGAGCAACCACTCACAACTGCAACATCATAGAACCATAGAGCCACTGGGGTTGGAAAAGACCTCTGAGACCATCAAGTCCAAACATCCCCCACTCACAACACTACCATGCTCACCACTAAACCATGTCCCCAGGCACCACATCTACACGTCTTTTAAATCCTTCCAGGGATGGTGATTCCACCACCTCCTTGGGCAGCCACTGCCAATGCCTGAGAACCCTCTTGGGGAATTCTTTCCTCATCCCAATGCCACACAGAGGTTGCCCCTGTACAGAATTAAGAAGTTGAGTGAGTTGGCTTCAGTGTGAGAACAAACAGCCATTCTCCAAGAGCAGAGGGCCAAGGGAAGTGCCCTGGTTTGGTTTTAGGGAGCTTGTTGCACAGAACTGAATGAAGAAGAAACCTGCAGAGCCTGTGCAGGTCTCCAGGACTGTTAGTCCTTGCAAAGCCTTGGTTAAAACTCAGGATCTCCTATGTCCCTGGCTCTCAGGCATGGCTGCATGTCCTGGAGTGGCTGACCCTGGTGTCTTTCTCTTCTGGAAATCAGATTTCAGGAGATATCTGCCTGGGGTTCAGCTCTGAAACTTTTCAGGCTTGGCAAAAAGAGTGTGTTTTGAAATCACACTGCTGTCAGATGTCCATCCAGCTCTGCAGGTCTACATGGATGGAAAAAAATGGGGATAGGAAGGAAAGGAGAGACCATGGTGTCATGAGCCGGTCTGGGACCGGCGCAGGGTTTGATTCTTATTCTTGGGAACAGAATAAAGACTCAAAACGGAGTCACATGCCAGACAGTTTATTTGCCGGACAACAGGTTTGCAAAGGTGAGAGAGAGAGAGAGAAAGCGGTTACAATAGTTACCACCACGGGCCCAGGTCAGTTAAAGGCACAGTTCATCGTTTCTTCCTGCGGGAATGGGAGGGCTCACTCCTCTACAGATCGTGTCCTTCATGTCCGTGTCGTGTCCCATAAATTGAGTGCGTGGTGGTGTCTGTCTCTCCGAGTGTGTGTGTCCCCCAAAGTGTGTCTTTCTCATCTTTTATAGGGCCAAACATTACACATTCATTGTATTTCCCAACCTGTCTATGCATATGCATTATCTGTCCCTGCTTCACATGCAAATGAGGGCTCTGCCCCTTTGAGCAAGCGCAGTGTCTGGTGGTAGTGGTCGTCAGGGGTCGTGAGGATGAAGTAAGTCATCATCAGGATGAAGTAAGACGTCTTCCTCCTGACTGAACTTTTGAACTCAGTCCTTTGCGCACACTCAGTGGTCCGTTGGTCCTCATCCAGGGAGTCGGCCCAGTCCTAGCTGGTTTGCAAACTGCAACATCATGGCCTTGATAAGGCCATCACATAAATCTTCTCCTCCCATTAGTGATAAAGCTGAAGAAGAAAACCTGTTCTTCCCCCTACACATGCCTATCAGCAACCTTCACAGTTCTCACAAGTAACCCCCACCATGGTCTGCAGCTGTCCAGAAGCCACAGTGATGGTAGTTTTACCTTTGGCCATGTTGAGACATTAGTCCCTTCAGACACAGTCTCTTACACATGGCTATAGCAGTGTGTGTGTTTTTCCGGGGCCTTGTAACAGATCTGGAGGTCAATGGATCTTTTGTCCACCAGTGGAAGAAGTTACCCTTCTCTACTGGCCTCTGGGTGCTTTGTCTGGCAGAAAGTGCTCCTTGCAGCCATCAGGCATCCAACAGAAGGGACCCCAGTTCTCACTTGCTTCACCTTACATGCAGCCCTTGTGCTGTCTGCCACTGCTGAGTCACCTGTTTGCCCAAGATCACAAGTGTCTAAAGGCTACAGAATAAATCAATAAAGAACCCAACCCTCCCCAGCCCCAGGCTGATGGCTCAGGGCCAGCAAACAAATGCTCTGTAGCCATCTGCTCAGCATCAGCCCCAACAGCAGGCAGCACGCTGTGAGCAGGAAGTACAGATCATTCCTCCAGGCTTGATAGTCCAAAATGTCACTGATTTTTCTGTTCTTTGCAGAGTATATTTAAGGTGATCTTTTACTTCCCAGGAGCCATCTCTGCAGGTGTTGCTAGTTAACATCTATATGGAAAAAAGCCACTGTAAATATGGCATGTCTCTAGTAAAGGGCTGAGGGGAGGAAGTTGAAATGCTGAATATTTGGGTGTGTTGTTCTAAGCTGGATGAAACTAAAGGTGAACATGCTATAAGGTGTAAGAGAAAAGGATAGGTGAATGCAGACAACAAGGGTGGTCTGAAAAGGTGATGTTTATGTGGAGTCAGGTTTCTAAAGTTGTTTAGGGTATCTAAAGGTGCAGATTGGTCCTGGGGTTTTCAGATGGTCTGCTTGCTGCACCTCTGTGTGGTGAAAGACAGCCTTTGCCTGTAGATGTGGTCCTTAGGGACATGGTTTAGTGGCATAGTGGTGCTAGGTTGATGGTTGGACTTGTTGAGATTAGAGATTTCTTCCACCCTTCATGATTCTGTGCCTATTTTCTCCTGTGCTTTGCCTTCTGAATATCCTGGTGCTTTTGGAAATGTCTCTATTTATGTGCTGGGACTCTTAGAAACTCTGGTGATCTGGTTTATAGTAGTTAGGAGAGCTGCTGCTTCTGTGTTTTATCCTCCTGCTCTGAAAGCTCTGTTCAAGTCCTGCTGGATGGATTTAGAGCCAGATGCTTGATGCTTCAGAGCAGGGGGTTAGAAGTTTAGCAGGAACCCACTGCAGAGCTTGGGGTAACTGGTTTGTGCAGCAGTTCCAGTGTGCTTGGAGTGCTCCCTGCAGGTGCCAGTGACCCTGACATGGAGTCACACACTGGAGTTGGAGAAGCTTTAGAATCCTGATGAAGAGTTTATGGAAGAAAGACAGGAGCTTGCTTTTTTCACACCAAATTTGTTCCCTGGTAGGTTATGCTGCCAGGAAATGCATGTGTTAGACTTAGGGCCCAAACAGGGTGGTGAGCATTCACTGCTGTGCATCTTGAACACAGGGTTACCAGGGCAGTGTGGACCACTTGAAGCTTTAGTCCACTTCAGGAGTTAAGTGGAGCACAGGTCAGGCAGAGCAGGAGTCTCTTGTAGAGAGCCAAGTTTTAAAGGCAGAGAGGCAGGTTAAAAAATTGATTATTGGCATGTTTTAACACTGAGAAAGACCTGACATGAATATGGATTCTGTGGTATCCAAGTATTTCTAGAACTGTAGAAATATGAGGTGGGAAGAACCTCCTGGAGGAAAGAATGTGACTCCCTACTACCATTGGGAGCTACATTGTCCAAGGCCTTCATGTATTGGCCAAACTCTGCCTCAGAGCTAACTGGCTGTTGCCTCCAGAAGTCCAAAACTCATTTGTATGAGAGGTTAACCACCTCATTTTATCCTGAGCCAATGCAGTGGTGGTTTTGTACCCTTGCAGTTTCCTGGGAGTGACCGAGGGAAGCCAGCTGAGCTCTGAGGTACTTGGGCATTCTCTCAGGTAACTGCTGTGTTCAGCAGAGCAAGCCACAGCCTTCTGTTCTTTCCTGCAGCCTGATCAGAGGTAGAAGAGCTGAGCATTTCTTCTCTACATCTTCCATGCTCTCATTAGGTCATGTCAATGTGGACACTCTACTCCAGAGGAGATTTCACCAGTGCTTTGTTCTGTAGCACCCATCTTGCCTTCTGGAAATACAGCATTTTCCACTCTTCATTCCACTGGTAGCTGACAGTCACCTTCTGAGCAGCAGGTACATGTCTTCCATCTCTGATTCCTGATGCCTCTGAGATGTTCTCTGTCTCTGGTGTGACAGAGATCTGTATTTACATGCTGAGGACATCACTCAGTGAATCCTGTTCCTTCTGCTTTGATGTGAAATGCCACCATTTCCTCCAGTAGTGTCCTTTGTGTTGGCCACTTTCATCACCAGTACATTTTCCTTAGGATATTCCTCTTTTTTTTTTTTGCTTCACTGGGCAGCAGCAATGCTATTAAAGATTGCACACTGGTGATCTTGATTTGAAAATTAATGCTGTTTTTTTAAGTGTTTCCATAATATTGTTGCATTCGAATGGGACATGATGAGGTAAGCAATGCCAGTGAAGATAATACCTGCCAGCCTGAAAGGAGGAGGCAACAGCTCCTTCCCAGTCCTATGCCTGATCCTAAATGCTGCAAGGACTTTATTTTATTTATTTTTAATAAGTGGGGCTTGGTTTTCCATTTTTGTTAGCACTTTACCAGCTTGGCCAGTGAAGACAATATTAACATTTTCCAATAGGCTTACCTTTCTACTTCTGTTTGCTTAGATGGGATTAACATCTTTTGGAAGAAGCAGAACATACCAGAGCTGTTTGTCATGCCTGTCACAGCTGGGAGCAGCCTTTGTTGTGTCTTTTTCTCCCTGTGAATCCTAGAAATCCTAGAATCATAGTATCATAAAACGTTCTGTGTTGGAAGGGACCTTTAGAAGTCATCTAGTCCAACCCCACTGCTGTGAGCAGGGACACCTCTAACTAGATCAGGTTGCTCAGAGCCCTGAACAATCTGACCTGGAATGTCCTTCCCATGGGCTGCAGTTCTTCATGACCTGCTCCAGTGTGGCTCTTTTCCATGGGGTACAGTCCTTCAGGAACAGACTGCTCCAGCATGGAGCACAAGTCCTGCCAGTAAACCTGCTTCAGCATGGGCTCCTCTCTCCATGGGTGCATGATTCTCTAGCTTTCTCTTCAGCAAAATTCAGGCAGGAGAGCTCCCCAGCAGCCTGGCATGCTTGGAAGCCACCTGTTAATATAATTCATATGAAAATGCCTGTCTTTATAGTTTTATATGTTAATGAAGTAGGAGGATGCTCTCCTGGAGCCAGCCACAGGATGGTCTCAGTGACAGCTGCTGGCAGTGTGGAGTAAGAGCTGGCAAAGTTAAAAATGGAAAGCTTGGTAAATGGATGTCAGAGAATAAATCAACTAGGAATTGGTATGGCTCATGCTCAGCCTTTTAATGCCTTTGATTTTTTTCTCTGGTTAGTAGGTGGCTCCCCAAATTGGAACCTGTAAAGAGCATAGGTGAGGCTTGAGCAAGGCTGACTGGCAAACACTGCAAACAGAAATTTTACAGGTAGGCCAATGAGGTAAAGCAGAAGGAGGTGTGAAATGATGGCAACACCAGCATGCCTTCCTGCTAATGTGAAGGTAGTAAGATAAATACTGAATGTCAGTAAATAAGCTGTTGTTAGACTAGTGTGAAACCTCCCTTCCAACTCCCTCAATTCTTCTTCAGAAAGAGGCAATGGTTTTCTTTAATCCTTTCCTCTGCACTGAATCACTTCCTCTAATTGCTGTTCTAAAACACATAGCAGGTTTTTAATGCCTGCTTTTTATATTTATCTTTTTACTTCCCATTAATTGCAGCACTTCCATTCAAGCTTGAAAATGGAATTGCTTCCTCACCATCTTTCTTCTCTGCTGGGTGTAAACATGGGCTTTTACATTAGCCCTGTTTGCCAGGGAAGCTGAAAGTGCACTGGGGCTGAATACACAGAATCATGAAGGTTGGAAGAGACCTCTAAGATCATCCAGTCCAGCCATCAACCTAGCACCATCATGTCACTAAACTATGTCCCTAAGGACCACATCTCTGTGTTTTGAACCTATCCAGGGATGATGACTCCACCACTGCCCTGGGCAGCCTGGGCCAAGGACTAGCAACTCCTTCTGGGAAGAAATTGTTCCTGCTATCCAATCTAAACCTCTCCTGGTGCAACTTGAGGTCACTTCCTCTTGTCCTAACCCAGGAGAAGAGACCAACTCTCACCTGGCTCCAACTTCCTTTCAGGCAGCTGTAGAGAGAGCTAAGGTCTCCCCTGAGCCTCCTTCTCCAGACTAAACACCCTCAGTTCCCTCAGCTGCTCCTCATCAGACTTATTCTCCAGACCCTTCCCCAGCTTGTTGCCCTTCTCTGGACATGATACCTTGCCTTTGGGAATGTATCATTGGGTTGCACATGTCTTTTCCTCTGTGTGTGTGCCATGGGGGGTTCCTCATGAACACCATGGTCAGCTGGTGCTCAGAAATCCTACTCCTCCACTGTTAATTGCAAATTTAGTAGCTTGAAGCTGCTGGCATTGGTCCCAGCAGCATGACCTTAAGGTTGGTGCTACTGAATTTCATGGTGTATCTATTATTGCACATTTCAGTGCTGTAGTTTGGCAATTTCTGAAGGTTTTTAGAGGCATCAGAGACTCGAATCCCAAGTGGTTCCAAGAGAGTTTCACTTCACTGCTGTTGTTTATGGTGACTAAGAAGCTTGTAAATCACTTTTTAATCCTTTTCAACTGCTAAATCTTAACTTTTAAAGATAAACAAACCAAGAGCTCTGGTTTTCCTCCAGTTCCCACAGCCAGCAAAGTGAGAAGTGGCTCTGGGTCTTGTGCTGCTGGGGATGTCATCACTGCCTCTCGTTATATTCAGAAGGAAGCTGGGTAAGATCAATGAAGTCATAGTTACAGAAGTATAAGGGGCACATGGACAGTGGCAGAGTAGTGCCAGGTTAAGGATGGAATTGGGCTGATACTGCTCTGCCTCTGCCCAAGAGGTTTTGTGTGTCCAACAGGCTTGGTTGCCATCCATCACCTATTGGTGGTGATGCGATGGAGAATCCTTTCTTCATGTCCTGACTATATGTGTGTGTAGGATGGAGGAGGAGGAGAGCTGAGCTCTGAGGTCATTGGTGGACAAAATGGCTTCCTCATTTAAAGGACAGGCTGTTACAGGGCTGCTTTGTCTACCAAGATCTTGTTAAGGGGCAGGTTCCTGTCCTTCACCAAGGACCAGCATAGAGAACCTGGAAATCCCATGCTGGGATGGAGAAGCCACCACAGGGTCCTCTTACCATCTAGAGTGGTCAGTTCTGACAGTGACTCTCAAGCTCTGTGGTAATGTTCTCATGCACCAGTCACTGCATTGCCCAAGAGGAACAGAAAGAGAGGTGGGCAGTGACATCTTTGAGGGCAGCAGATGTAAACAGTAGTCTTCTCTGTTGAAACACTAACCCAGGGTGGCTGGTGAAGTGAGATGCTCTTCTGTCCATCTTCATCCATACCAAGGATGACAGGGCTGGTTTCCTCTGCCTGAGCTCTGCTTTCTGTCAGCCATTAACTCCTCCCATCACAAAGTCTGCTTGAAGTGTTAAGACTGGTTTTAAGGATGATTAATCTGAGTGTCAGAAGGTTTGCTTTTCCTATTGTTGTGTACAGGAGCTGCTTTGCTACCCATTAGCCTTTGGATGTGCTGAAATTGAATTGGAATGTGGGGAACAGTTCCTTGAACGCTGAGTTTAGATGATATTCATGGAGAAGCCAGATGCAGAAGATGGTAGCAAGAGTAAGTCTCTAGCCAGAGAGCAGACAGACCAGGCCCTCTTCAGAGCAAATCCACAATGAAGGAAGAAGGACAGTCAGAAGAAAAAATGAGGAGAGAGCAGCTTAGCTGCAGATGAAGCTTCAACAGTGCAGGAGTAGCACTTGCAGAGCATCCTGGAGGTGTGTTCACCAGATGCATGCTGCAAAGATGCTGCTTCCACTGCTTCATCAGGTTGCTGTGGTTGGTCATCATGTACCTCTTGGAAGGAGGTGGAGATACGGCATGTGAATAGCTCAATGTCAAGCACAAGGAGCATTCTCAATACTGTCTTTGTGCTTTAGCCTTTGCCTAGCTTCTGGCCCTTCCAAACTTCAGCTCTAGGAGTCAAGTCCGTGACAGGGGAGGCTATGGCTGCCTGCTCTCTCTATCTGCAGCTCCACAGAGGAGATGTGGCTGAGGGGAGGTGAGACCCAGTCCCACTTCCATCACTGCTTGGGCAAACAGGTGACCTGAGGTGTGTGGTCCTGCCTCATGCAAGCTACAGCTCTGCAGAGGCTCTCGCTGCTGAGCAAGGTGAAGCTGTCCAGCTGCTCTCCAGAAACAGCCTGTGTCCCCCCCAATCAGTCTAAAGCACTCTTATCCCACTAGCAGCCTGTTTTTTGTTCTGGTGGCCATGGACCACTGTGCAGCTTCTTCACAACTGACTACAGCTGATGTAGGTGGGGTGAACTAGTAGTCAGGAAGAGCAAATGGCCACAGGACTCCAAGCCACGCTCCACAGGCTAAGGATGGGTGCTGAAGGCACCTCCCTTTCTCCAATTCCATGCTTCAGCTTGCAGAGCGGGATGCTACTTTTGATGTCTCCAAACCATTAAGTTCTTTTTTCCTTACACATCATCATGCCTATTTAAAGCTTGCATTCCAAGAAATGAGGTCTGCAAATTCCTAGGAGAAAGGTGGGGGTTGGCATTTTTAGTTTTTACCCAGGGATGACCATGTTTTTGTCTTCCCTCCACTTAGAAGATGCATCCAGTTAATAGAGCTGCTGGTGACTAAACTGCAAAGCAGAAGAGTTGCTCTCATTGAATGAAGGGGGTCTTGCATAAAATTAAGCATCAACCTGATGAAGAAGAATTTAATTTCACTCAGATTTCCAAGTAGTTTTCTCTAAGAGCAAGGTGCAATAATAAAGCTGAATTTTCACTGTAAGGATATGACTGGTTATGATTACAGTTACTGCATGGTCTTAGGACCCAGATCTCATTATTCTTCCTGTATCTTCCTACAAGAGGCACGTAATTGTTTCCTTGTAAGAATAGGTATTTGCCCCTGTATTAGCAAGAAATTATTTGTTTTGAGCCACTCTGCAAGTGTGTTTTCAAGCTCTTTTGTGTGTCCCCATCACGCTGCACTCTTTGCTAGGGCTTTTAGGACTTCTTGGGCCATAGCCCATTCTTCATCCTACAGCAAATAAAAGTGACTCTGATGTTTTCTTCCCTGCTGTTCCTTCCACCATCCTTGGCCTCTTCTTCTGGTCTCAAGGAGAAGGTTGCAGTCATCTCTGTGACTGACTTATATATTTATTTATTGTAACCTGCTTTCCCTACAGAATAAGTGACCCAGCCCTGGAGGTCATTTCTGCCTGAGCCTGCATGGGTAGTGTTAGTAAATCTTGGTGTAGAGTTAGTGTATGGATGGGTTTGGATGCAGGCTATCAGAGGTCATTTAACTCCCTTCTAGCTGATAGAGGCACTGTTAAAGCTAGGGATAAGTACAGGCTATGGTGTCTGCACAGTCAGTGGTGAGTAGCCAGCTCCACTCCATGATAACTTAGTGCTCATATCTAAGAGTCAGGATTTTGCTTTTCATTTGATTTTTTTTTTTACCAGTGCTACCATTTGACCTCTGAGAACATTAATCTGGTGGCAGCTCACTCAGGACAACTATCCCTGGACTTAGAGTAATGGCCCAGGCAGGAAAAAGGCACTGAACCTTCAAAATAGCCTTTGATAAGGAAATAGGAAAGCAGCCCGCTTACCAGAAAGGAGTTGTGCAAGAACAAGTTGTTAAGCTTGACCATCACTCTAACCCAAATCTCCTCTGCTGTAAGTCAGGGCCAATCTGGTGGCTGTCCCCTGAGCCAGGAGCACTAGATACTCGGCTCTTACCTGGTGGCAACACGAGAGCAGAGGCAGCATCCTAGTTTGCACATCCCTGCTGTTCCTGAAGGGAGGGCATGGGCCAGTGGTTTTACTACAGTAAGAGCTGCAGGTTTGGATGGAAACAGCAAGAGCTGGGGTGGATAATAAATGTTGTGACAGCAGCTAGTAGGAGATGGATGCTGAGGGGCAGGAATCATAACTCAAAGAGATTGCTAAGGTGAAGGGGTGAAGTCAGACTCATTGTGCTGGACATCTTCCACGTGCAACAGGAGAAGACAATCCTGAGCCCAAAGAGTTGCAGCTGACCCAGGTGAGACAGGCAATGGATCACAGAGAGGAAGGAAATCAAACAAATTCATCTTGTGGCATTTTTTTTCCCTTTAAATCGTTTTGGCTGGATTTTCTTAGCAAGAATGAGTCTGGTTTTTAGATGGGAGACTCTAGCAGAAAAGGAGAGGAAGAGGAGGGATGGCCTGAGTTAGAAGAGCAGGGAGGCAAAAAAATCATCATGTCAGGTACTGGCATATATGTGGAAAAAAATGGTGAAGTCAGAGACTGGAAATGCTAGAGCATTTGTGTGCCAGAGTGGCTGTTGAAGGGGAGGTTTAGATTGGATAGCAGGGACAATTTCTTCCCAGAAGGAGTTGTTAGTCCTTGGCCCAGGCTGCCCAGGGCAGTGGTGGAGTCATCATCCCTGGATAGGTTCAAAACACAGAGATATGGTCCTTAGGGCCATGGTTTAGTGGCATGGTGGTGCTAAGTTGATGGTTGGACTTCAGATGATCTTAGAGGTCTCTTCCAGCCTTCATGATTCTGTGCATTCAGCCCTAGTGCACTTTCAGCTCCAGCAGAGGTCAGTCCTGTGACAGAGGTAACCCAAGAAGGTTTTGGAGGTGTTGTCAAGATGACCAGAGCTGAGGAGAGAGACTTCAACTCTGTTGTTGGTTTACATGCATCTCCATGTTGCATCATCTCTTTTCTTACTGCTTTGCTTCTGCCTGGGAAGAACTGACACTGGACCTCAAATGAAGATTTATGGGGGTTGGGGTTTGGTTGTTTTTTTCTTCAGTCTCCTGCTTTCCTGATGAGAGCCCAGAGATTGAGGCAAGAGAAGATTCAAAGCCAGCCACTCCCATTGCTTGGCAGGCTGTAAAGCAAGAACATCTTGAATGTGATCTCTTGCCTATTTTGGGAAAGTTAGAACATTTTGAGAGGTAGGGCAGTTATTTTTAAGTCTCTCTGGACATGCTTTTAATGCAGGATTTGTTCTGGATGCTGTCAAGGTTGACCTTTTTCTTCTCCTGCCTTTGGGGAAATGTCTGGTAGATCTAATTAGATGTGTGCCTTGGTTCTCTCTTGTTTCCTCACAGCCTTCTAAACCCATCCCTAGATCTTTCAGCTTCAGCCAAGATGGATTGCAGTAGTTCTTGTCTGGCTCCATCCATTTGATGTACAGACTTCTCTAGCTTGTCTGAGGAGAAGCCTGAAGCAGAGCTGTGAAGAGCCAGGGTACCTCTGCCAAAATGCAGGGATGCTGGTGCTTGGAAAAGGAAGGATTGGGAATGGAGGAGCTGAAAACATCATTACCAAGGCTCTTTTCTTTGCATCCAACTCTTAGCTGCTGCTCTGGAGCTCTTTCTAAAGTTGCACACATTTTACATTCCTTCAGTAAGTTTGCAAACAAGAAATGAAATAGAAAGAAGGCTAACCTGCAATGAGATCCTGATTTGTGGAGCTGCCCTCCTGCATCTCACTTCTGTGGGTAAAGAACCAGCCCAGGGAAATGCTGAACTCTTTGGGAAGCAGTGGGGATTGCTGTGTGCTCTGTATCAATCAGGACTGGCTTCCAAGTGTGATTTCTGCCAGAGCTGAGGAATCTAAAGAGCTGACATCTGTAATGAACAGGATTATGTATTACATGGATTATGTAGAGGAATAAACTAGTAATTACTGCTGCACATGTATCTTCACCTCTGAAAATGCTAAACTTTAAATGTTCCACTTGGAAGCCCTGTGCATAAATGAGTTCCTCTGCATTTGAGCCTCTAGAATCCCTGTGGATCTAAAGCCACTTTCCTATCTCAGTTTAAGGCAGCAGCTCCCTTTGTATCATGCTCCCAATGCTCTGGGAGATTGGAATTATGAAGGCCACAGTCTCAATGAGGTTGGGAACTTTTCCACCACACCCCAGCAGCTCCAGAACTGGGGGCAATACTGCAGAGAACGTTGGAAACATCTGAACTGACACTGAAGGAAGGCAAAAGAGGGAGAAAGCCTGAAGTCACTGACTGGTGGTGGGATGTGTTTGTAATGCCACCAGGAAAGATGCCTGGGTCACCCATACAGAATCTTGCTGTCCTACTGACAGTCCCCAATGTTTTGTAGCTCTCCAGGAGAAGAATGTGTGGATCATGTATCCATCTACCACTGTTTATCTGGATCCTTTTCCCATTTTGCCACTGAATTCTATGATCCTGGTCTGATTGGAAACATTCAGTTGGGAAGGGAATGGGGAATACTGGAGAGACATTACAGGAGGTGTTTCCTTTTAGACCTTTCAGCTGCAAGTGGTTGACCCACAGCTCAGGCTGGTCAAGCTCACCTGGGGGTTTCAAATCAAACAAATTAATCAGATACAACCATAGAGAGATCATTTCCACAGCCTTTTGGGGCAAGAAAAGCAGGAGATGTTGTGTGAGTGGCAGGAGTGTTGTGTATTCCAGCTATCTTCTGTTCAGGCCAGCACTATCCTGGTGTTCCATCTGCCCTTGTCACTCATGGTTTTGAAGAAAACAAACCTAAAAAGCAGTGCAAAGAGGCCAGGACAGTTATTTTCTTTTCCCCCCTCTTGATTGTGTGGTGGAGCAGAGAGATAGAGATGTAAAGTGTCTTGAAACCAAGGAAACAAGGTTTGTCTTTAGGTAGAGGTGGGTGTTAGTCAGAGCACTGCTCATGCTCTGTTAAATAAAGGTCATGAAATGGTTTGCAGGGAAGACTTCTGTTTTTGACTCTTCATGAGTGAAGTTCCAGCTGGTGCTGCTGCAGCCTAAGGTGCATCTACAGCCCATCCCCTCTGCACAGTGCCAAGGAGCTCCCCAGGCATCAAGGGATTTCCTTAAATCCACCTCAGTCAGAGCTTTGTGAAGAGGCAGGAGGAGAATAAACCACCAAGAGGCTTTACTCCTGGTTTCTGAAGTCTGTGTATGCCATAAATTGGATCATAGAATCATAGGATGGTTTGGGCTGGAAGGGACCTTTGATGGTCCCTCTGAGACGGCAGAGAGACACATTCTTGAAGCACATAGTAAAGGATTAGTAATTGTCTCAAACAGCCACTTAAGAGTTCTCCTTCAGATGGGAAGCTGGTTGTTCCTTTAGGCAGTGAAAGATGCTTCTGCCTCTCCCTGAGGGCAGTGGTAGAACTTCCAGCAGCTCAAGCGCAGAAACCAGCCAGCTCTTTGCCAAACTGGAGGCCAGAACTCCCAAGTTGTCCTGTGGATTTCCCTAGCCCCTCGCAGCTAGCTCTCTGACTTTGCTGATTAATCTGCACCCTCTGGAAAAGCTTTTGTTAAGGAGAAGAGGGAGAGAGGTGAAGGTAGTGGAGGGGTGTGGATGGGACCAGGCTCAGAAGAAGTTTTTGGTGCCTCTAGGTATGTTAAGCTACTTGGAGACCTTTTTTTGACATTCAGCTGTACAAGAACAAGGAATCAGCATATTCCATGCAGTTGCTCTGAAGGATTAGCAGGAGCTGGATTTATTCCTATCACCACTGTGGGTAGGAGAGCAGAAATATCTGCTGATCCTGTCCTGAAGGTGTGACAAAAATGCTGACACCTGCCACAGCTGACCAGGGGGAGAAAGGGAGGCTTAGGGAGACAGAACATCATGATGGGTTTCCCTGGTGTGCTCTGGGTGGGAGCCAGGTGGCACATGTCTTCCTTGTGGAGCTGGGAGGTGTGGGGGAAGGAAGAGCATGAGTTGGGAAGCGTCAAAATTGTAAGGTGAGATTATTTTGTCTTTGGTATAGAAAGGATCTCCTTTCTCTGAGAACATGTTTACTTGCTTTTTTCCTCTCTCCTTCTATTTCTCTCTTCATTCTCTTGTTTGTTTCTTCTTTTTCCCTGCATCCTTCCTCCTGTGTCTTTCTTCTCCCTCCTCCTGGTATTTTCCTTAGGTGTTTCTGATTATTCAGCAGCTTTGCTGGCTGCAGTTCCCTCTCTGAAGAGGGGGAGATGCTGCACCAGAGTAGCAGTGCCACAGGCACAGGTTGAGCAGAGGACAACTCCTTTGCCTGCCAGTCCTGAGCAGCAGGATGGTGGGAGGGCTTAGTGGGAAGGCAGTCATGTAACTGTCAATGAAACTGTTCTCCATGAGTAACTCTAGAGCAACCCTGGTGTGTAATAGTGTTGAATGTCAAGAATTCACAACAATGTTAAGATGGTTACAAGAGGAAACTTGGATAGCACATCAGGATATTGACTGTTGGACTTGATCTTAGAGGTCTCTTCCAACCTTAATGATTCTGTGATATTTCTTCTGCTCTCACCCCTCAGCAGTGGCCTGGAGGAGCTAGGAAGAAGTTTTGGAGGAATTCAGGAAGCAGAGCTTGCACCCAGGACTGACCCTTCCTGTCCCACCTCTTTGGCTCTGCCATGAGAATGAGTTGTGCGTGTAGAGTCTTGGTGCAGGTGTGTCAGCATGGAGTGAAGCTCAGCAGATGGTGATCTGTTGTGGCCACTGCTTGTGCACACCATGGGCTTCCCCCACCTTCCTGCTGAGGCTGGGAGCTTGCGTGCCCTGGCTGCCCTGTGGTCTGGTGGCCTCCATTTGAGCATCTTGGGCAAGATGCTCCTAGGTCCACAGGTGTCCTCCCACCCCCACATCAGGAGGGAAAAGCTTCAGCACAGCCAAGAGGCTGTCCAGCCTGAGGAAGGCTCAAGTGCCAGAGTAATGCACTGCAAGGGATGCTTGTGTCCGTGCAGCTTTGGCATTAAGAAAGACATGATGTCAAGCAGCAGGTTCCTGAAGGCAAACTCAGAAGGTGTGAGGCTGTGGCAGTTATTGTTGGCTTTTGGTAAGAGTGATGGAGTTGGCCACCTCTCTCAGGAGGCTGTTGGAATGGAGAGCCTGTTCCTGCAGGTGACAACGCTGCATCCTCCCTTGGCAGTTGTGCTTTTGTGGTAATTGGTCTTAGATGTTTGTCTTCCAGTTGCAGTCTTAACTGGATGCTGGAAATTAACTTTCTCTGTCCATCCCTCTGGAGTTAGTCAGACTTGTGAGGCTTCCTTCTGCCAACACAACAGCTGCAATGCAGAATCTCTTCAGGACCACTGGGTACTGAACTGGGCAGCTCTTGACAGCTTTCTCCTCACGCTTTGAGTTAGGATGCCTTCCCTGGGCAGCTCTTGATATCTTTCTCTTCTTGCTTTGCAGATCACAGGTGTCATCCTCCTCGCAGTGGGCGTTTGGGGCAAGCTCACCCTTGGCACATACATCTCTCTCATTGCCGAGAACTCCACCAATGCTCCCTACGTGCTCATCGGGACGGGCACCACCATCATCGTCTTTGGCCTTTTTGGCTGCTTCGCCACCTGTCGTGGCAGCCCATGGATGCTGAAGCTGGTAAGCAAGCCAAAGGGCCTTAAGCAAGAGAGGAGGAGGTTGTGTTGATGTGTTGGGGCGCTCCACACCCCCTGCCAAGCTTCACCAGATGGTAGTGTGGTTTTCTAGCTTGGTTTTATTGATCTTATTGCTCAAGATGTGTGCCCTTTGGACAAAGAAGGGAGGGGAAAGAATAACCTTTCCTAAAAGCAGTTGTTGATTGAGTCCGGATGAAGTTTGCTGCTATGTGTGGTTCTAAAAGCACACCAGTCTTTCTTTGGCTTCTAAAATGCACTGGAGTAATGCACTGGGTGTGTGCTTGCCCTCATCTCCAAAGCAGCATGGACTCCCAAGTACGCTAGGCAGAGGTACAGCAGCTGTCTCTTGGTCCAGTTTTACTTCTCCCCCTATAAGTTTCCCTCTTCTGAGTTTCCCAGCCCACCTTCAAATGCCAAGTAAGTGCAAACCTATAGGATAAACTGTGTTTCCAGGAATATTCAGGAGCACAATCCTACATGTGTAATGATCTGAAGAGTGGCAATAGCACTTGGGAAGCACTGACATATTGGAAGAGGGCTTGACAGTACAATGCATCTCCAGCTACAATATTCTGAGGCTGTTTATTCAAGGTGGGGATGATCCTTGTCCATTTTGGAGAGAAGCTTCTAAGAGCTTCTCGCAGAGACCGCCCCTGTAGCCCCTACTGCTACCAAATCCTTGCCATGCAAACTCAATACAAATTGTTTGTGAGT
Source organism: Galbula dea (assembly GCA_013399015.1). Lineage (NCBI taxonomy): Eukaryota > Metazoa > Chordata > Aves > Piciformes > Galbulidae > Galbula > Galbula dea. The sequence continues at coordinate 361,806 of VWZX01005652.1, forward strand.
GTATATGCTGAAAGTGCTAGTTTCAGGGTGGATTTAGCTCTGGATCCAAATGCTGCTCCTAAAGCCAGGCATGGACCATGCAGACAGTAAGGGTTTGTCTTTATTCCTGACAATACAAATATGAAGGGTTTGTCTGTGTTCCTTAGTGCAAGATCAAAACCTGAGTGAGATCCACCTCTAGCAGGGGAGTGTATTTTAATTTATATGAGAACACCTAAGAAATATAGGAATAGAAATGTAAAAACCTCAGCAATTAGACAATACCTCTCATTTCTGAGTTGTACCAACATGTATGATATTCAGGCAATAATCTGTGTGTCACCTCCAAAAGACCTTTTGGTTTCTGAACATCTTTGGAAGGTATCTAGAGCAGAAGGTGAAATGTTCTGTGGTAAGTGAGCAGTGTCTGTGCCGAGACAAACCCCTGTCATGTTCTCACTTCTCTTGCCTTCCTTCTTTTTCAGTATGCCATGTTCTTGTCCCTGGTGTTCCTGGCTGAGCTAGTGGCTGGCATTTCAGGGTTTGTGTTTCGCCATGAGGTAGGTGGAAATGTGCTGAGATATGTCAGTACCTCCCTGGGCAAGGAGCTGCTGAGGAGTTCTCTGGAGTGTGGAGAATGTTGCAGGTTGCTGAGCTCAACAGCTCCGTGCCCATCTCCAGGGATGCAGCTGATGTGCAGCAATAACATCTACAGCTCTGAAAAAACTGATAGGATTCCAACGAAGGGATTTAACCAAAGCTGTTGGCTTCAGCTGCCTGATAATTTATGCTGGAGCCTATCAGGGTTTTTTGTGTGTGTCCATCATGTAAGATCTGCTTTGCTCCCTTACATATGCTGGAGGCTGCAAAATAGATTAAATGCTTTTCTCTTTTTTATGTAAGGCAGAGAGAACTTCTGCATTAGACCAGACTTTGTGTTTTGTAAAGCTTTTTTTCCTTTCTTTGAGGGAGAAGGAGTGGGATGGGATTTTGTTTCTATCCTGAGAATAAGGAGAGATTAGAAATACAAAGAAGGAGGAAACTGGGACATGGAGAAGCTTTTAAAAAAAGCATGATTGTCTAGATCTGTAGTAGCACTTCTGTTTGTCCACTGGAATCAGGTCTATCTATGGCTTTACATCCATGGAGCTGTGTGGCAAGTGGTGGAGCAAGACAACCCCACCCAGAGACCCTCTGTCTCTTCTCTTTGTATTAACTGGTTTTCTAGTCTCCTCTTTTGAGTTGAGATTTCCCTTGCTTTTCTGGTGTCCACCACCTTGCAAGTGGTGGGTATTTTTTAATTGGAGCCTGAAATACCTGTCCATCTTTTGAGGATTACCATTTCATCTGACCCAAGCTGCAGCAGCCTCAGCATCATAACCTCTGGTGCTGGAGACGAGGGCTGCTGCCTTGTCAAGGGATTCACGTCATCTTTCGATGCCACCAAGGTGTTTGCGCAAGCTTCAGCTACCACCAGGCATCCATGAGCAGAGAGAAACACAGAGTCTCCTTCAAACCTAGTGCTGGCACAAAGTGTTTGGGGAGAAAAAGCATCAAAGGGTAGCTTTATGATAGGTTTAAGTCATTTTCTGAGCTTGAAGATGCAGCAGTTTGCTGGATTTTCTTTCCATCTCAAATAGACCCCACAAGAAGAACAGTATGAATTTGGGTGTCTTGTTAGGTTTGCTTCCTGCCAAAACAGCTTCCTATGTTAGACTTTTTATTCCTCACATGACTTTTTCTTTTCCCCTCCTCCCCCACAGATCAAGGATACTTTCCTCAGGACATACACTGAAGCAATCCAGAATTACAACAAGAATGACGAGCGGAGCCACGCAGTGGATAATGTACAGGAAAGTGTAAGTGAATAAAGCAATCAAGGGAGACAAAGCTTTACACTCAGATTTGGACACACAACATGAAGTGTGGCCCAAGCTACAAGGTGTTTATTGCCAGCAAAATTGGAGGCTGGCATAGGCTTGTTGACAATGCCCAAATTTTAATGAACATGCTAGCTAGAAAGAAGGGAGGGGGAGATCTAATAAAATAATAAGAAGGAAGGGTATCAGATAAGAAAAGAGGATATCTAATAAGGAGATCTAATAAATAAGAAGGAAGGAGGAGATCTAATAAATAAGTGGGAAGGAGGAGATCTAATAAGTAAAGGGGAAGGAGGAGATCTAACAAGAAGGATATCTGCAGAGTATCTAATAAATATCTAATAAAGACAGGGCCTGTCCCACTTGCTTGTTGTTCCTTCCAGATCTTGAACTAGGTTTAGGGTTGAGTTTTATCCCTTAAGAACAAACCTTATCCTTGAGGGAATCTGTCAATAGGATGATGAATTGTCCATCTGAGCAGGATGGGACAGGAGCTTATAATCTAGCATCTTGTATCACTGGTAGACTGTAGCAGTTCTCCTGACAAGTACAAGGAGAGGCTCTCAAAGGAGATGGGAGCAATGGAGTGGATTTTCTTCAGAGGAAAAGGTGGTGGACGAATGTGCTGCTGAGGTTGGCAATGCAATCTGTTCTCCAGCTGTGCTTGGTGGAAGAGACTTTCTGACCCATGGGGTTGCAGTAGCAGGACAACGGGAGGTTTCCTTGCTTTTCAGCAGGGCACAAGGCACCAATTTGCTTTCCATATCGTTGTAACTTGCTGAATGGCTAAAAATTTTCATGTGATTACATTGATGACTTCTAGATCTTCTTTAGAAATGACAACTCTTCTGTTGGACCCTTCAGAGGGTTTGAAACTGCATCTAACCTGGCTTCTCTGGTCTAGCAGATTACTGCACTGCTCTAACCTGAGGACGTCCTGCTGACAGATTGCCACTTTGCCTATTGCTCACCTCTAGTTTGAGCTTCTGTTTCCTTTGAGCTGGATGAACTAAATCCTTCTGAGCAATTCAGTGTTTCTGTCCTAGCAAAACACGTTCATTTGTAGCTGTTTTTACAGGCACTGCATTTATAAGTCCCCCTCCTGCAGAAGATGCAGCACACGGTCCATGTATTTGAGTTGATTGTCTTCTAGCTTAGCATCTAGAGCAGAACATTCTTTCCAGCTTTGGGTTTTTTAGCTCATGTCACTCCGTGAACAAATGGGTCTTCTCCTATTCATGGCACAGTGAATTTTCCTAGAAGGTATTTTGGTGAGTTAGAGAAGCTTCCATCGCCTTAGCAGTTTGTACTGCAGCTGTTACAGATTGTTCTGTCTGATGTTTCGGGGTCTTTAAGGTCATTTTTTTTTTGGCTGAGGCTCTTTCTGGCATTTCCAGGCTCATCAAATAAATAAGCAGGCATAGAAAAGAAACACATGGAGGGAAAAAAAACAACCAAAACCCAACAGACCTTCAACTACAAAAGATGGCATTATGGCTGGACCATTGTCAGATGTTACAAATAATAGCTCTGCTCCTAAACACCTCTGATTTTTAGTAGGTTTGCAGCTCCTGTCTCCTGTAAGTGACATTCCTGATGCCTTTTGTGATAAAAGGAGTGAGGGGTGGATCCTGCTCTTCAGAAACTGGACTTCCTTTTGCTTATGAGCTGATTCAGTGATGCTCCTGGAGTAGGTTTGAATTGTTGTTTATTTGTTTGCTTTCCATCTGTCTTTTGTTTCTCCTAGCTGAGCTGCTGTGGCATTCAGAGCTACACCAACTGGAGCACCAGCCCTTACTTCTTCAAATATGGTATCCCTACAAGCTGTTGCATGAACTCCAGTGACTGTAACACTCAGGATCTGCGCAACATGACCGTGGCTGCCACTAAAGTCAACCAGAAGGTACCAGAAGCACTTAGGAAACGACCCAGCAGAGCATTTGGTTGCTTACAATTGCATCTTCTTTCAAGTGGTTTGTTATACTGGGTTTGGGGTTTGGGTCCCCTCACTACAAGAGAGATGTTGGAGTGTGTCCAGAGAAGGGCAACAAGGCTGGGGAAGGGTCTGGAGAATAAGTCTGATGAGGAGCAGCTGAGGAAACTGGGGGTGTTTAGTCTGAGGAAGAGGAGGCTAAGGGGAGACCTTAGCTCTCTCTACAACTACCTAAGACGAGGTTGGAGCCAGGTGGGTGTTGGTCTCTTCTGGCAAGTAATGAGTGGTAAGACAAGAGGAAATCGCTTCAAGTAACACCAGGGGAGGTTCAGATTAGATAGCAGTAATAATTTCTTCCCAGCAAGAGGGTTATCAGACACTGGCTCAGGCTGCCCAGGACAGTGGTAGAGTCACCATTCCTGGAGGGGTTCCATAAACATGTAGATGTGGTGCTTGGGGACATGGTTTAGTGGTGAGCATGTGAAGTGTTGGGTGGATGGTTGGGGTCAGTGATCTCAGAGGGCTTTTCCAACCATAAAAGTTCAATGACTCAGTGCCAGAGCCTAAGTGCCATCCCAAACAGGGTCACTGACAACAAGAACTGTGGTTGGCTAGGACATTTACAGGGACTCTTAAAAAATCTTGGAACATAGCACAGGCAAAGCAACCCCACCTCTGGGGTCACGTGAAGGAGGAGGTTAGGGAAACAGGAAGAAAGTGAATAATTGGGGAATAAAAATACAGAAAACACACAAAGGGAGAAATTAAAAGGAAAGAATGCAGCGTGTGTATAGCAGACACATACAACTGAAGTTACTGCTTTAAGTGCTAGTTCACCACCAGTCCTTGCTTTCTCACTGGTGATCTGCAAGACAGACACTGTGTTGGGAAGAGGAATGATCTTCTGGCCAAGTGGCCATGCTGAGTTGCAGCATAGCTTAGTCAGACTTAAGGATTATTTTCTTTTACTGTGTTTTTGTTTTCAGAGTTGAATTAAAGAAACCCCAAACAATAAACAAAAGTCCTGAGTAGGTGAAAGGGGAGATGTTTGTCTTTCTCTCGTGTCCTTTTCCCCACAGTCTGTAGATCAGGAGGCTGGAGTGGTGGCTGAAACCGCTTGCTTTGGAAACCAGTCAAGTGGGCAACATTTTCTAGCATGTCTTTAAAAAAAAAAAAGATACTAGAGGATTACTTTCCACTAAGCCTTTCTTTCCTGTAACAGTTTCATGAGAGCCACTTGTTGCAGGCATATGTGGAACATCAGTGACCTCTCCATCTCTTAAACTCACAGTTGCCACCAGCAAAGTAATCTTGCTGGTTTGCATGAGAACAAAGGGTGAAGCACTCTATCCAGCTGGGCTTCAGCAACTTGTAGTCACTTACAGTTTCTGTAGAAGTGGGAAGAAGGTGAGAGGCAGCCCTGGGTGAATCTAGGGGATGTGAAGGACAGCCAGCATCTGCTGCAGGTCCTGAAGCCCTGCAGGACAGCTTTCTGTTGTGATTACTACTCTACCAGCAGGTCCCACCTTTTCAGTTCAGCATGGCCATGCACTCTCAACCTTTCTTGGCTACTTACCTGAGCAAGAGCCATTTGGTGTTTTCCCAAAGTGCCAGGCTTGCTCTGCATGCACAGAGACCTCCCTGTCCACTGCTGAGTTCCTTTGGGCAAAGGATCCCAGCTAAATAGTGGGAAGCAGCTCAGGGATGAATAAGCTTGTGCTAGTCCAGAGCTAGTTACTTTCAGCCACACTTGCTCCTGAGCATCCCTCCTGCCAAAAGCACGAGTCACCTGGCAGAGAAGGACCTGCTTTCTTTCCTTTGAGGGTAGTGGAGCACTGGCCCAGGCTGCCCAGAGAGGTGCTGGAGTCTCCACCTCTGGAGACATTTCAAACCTAGCTGGCCACCATCCTGTGCAACCTGCTCTAGGTGCCCCTGCTCTGCCAGGGGGGTTGGATTAGATGATCTCCAGAGGTCCCTTCCCACCCCTAACATGCTGTGATTCTTTGCTGATTCCTCAGGAAGCAGTTGACTTAATTACTTGATTTAATTACCTAGGGGAAGTTTGGATCTCCTGCAGCATTGTGTCTCATTGTCTGAGCTAGCCATTTCTAACCAAGGGTTGTAAAGGTTTCTGTTTAGCACTTGGGAGATCTCAGAGTTGTCCCAGACACTTGAGCAAGGTGGGGTGCTTCTGCAAGGGGCATGGGAATAAAAAGCAAGCAGGAGGAAGTCCCAAGCCCCTTGCTTATTGTGGACAGAAGCACTTTGCTCTGTGTGTGGTGAAGAAAAAAGGCAAATGTGTATTTTCCATGTTGTGGAAAGCCCTTGTTCTTGTGGATGAGTACAGCTGGAATACTTCTTTGGGGTGGCTCTTGCAAAGCTCTCAGTAAGACAAGTTCTCTAGCAGCTAGTCAAACTACTAGCAGCTTATGAGGAGTGATGATGAAATATCCAAGGAGGATTAAATTCATGATCTAATTACAGGACTGAAAGGCAACACTCCTGAGTTTTCTTTGCCATTTCTGCCACTAACTTGCTTAGTGACCTTGGGTAAATCATTTAGTCTGTCTGTTTCTTCATCTCAGGTGGGACTAATAGCTAACTTTAGGAGCCATCATTAAGATCAGCTAATTAATGTCTGTGTAGTGCTTTTAATCTTCAGAGTTGGTTACCAACAAACCTCAAGAACTACTTGTCTCTGAAATCCTAATAAAGGAGCAGATGTGTGGAGTCAGGAATGATCAGATACTTGCTGAACTGTCACTTCTGTCTCCTTAAGTGGACATCAGCTTCTCCTTCTGTACTGTGCATGCAGCTCTTGGGTGCTTCTTGCACTCTCTGTGGACAGCAAGGACTGAGCAGTTAAAGCCATATTGAGGCAGTGTGCTTCAGGAAACAGATGACTGTGATTTGGGAAAGCACAGGCTTCAGATGAGGAGGGTGATCAAAACTCTCTCACTTGCATGGTTTCTTCACAAGCTCTTCTGACTCCCTCTGGTTACCATTGCTGTTAGGTGATGTTACATCTCTTGAAGGCTGATTTCAGAAGAGCTGGGGGAACATGAAGCCATGTCAGGCAGAATGAAAGCATGGCTTGAGAAATCTGATCCCATTTCATAACATGTAAGAGACACACCACTCCAGTGTGTTAAATAAGGCAGCTTGAATCTGACCTACTGTACACTAAGATGTAATTAAGGATTATTCTGTACACTTAAACATCTTAGAAATGAATTTCAGCAGTACTGGTCCTCAGCTGCTATTAGATTTACCACTTCATTACTCTCAGAATTAAATTAAATGTCTGCTGGTATTATGAAAGAGGTGAAAGAAATCATGCAGCTTAGTTCAGGAATGGCTGTCCCTAACAAAAGACATTCTCCTTTCCTTCTAGCTGTCATTTTTTACAAGCACCTAACTCTCTCAAGACCATGTAAAGAGTTCCTGTAGTGTTTGCAGAAGTAAGGGATGTGTGGATGGAGGGGTGGGAATGTGAAGACACTTCACTCTTAAAGGGTGGGAGTCCAGACTGGGAAAGGGAACTTGCTGCTATTTCTGGGTTTTTCCAACTTGTGATAAAAGAGGGTAAACTTATCCCATTAAATTAAATGCCCTGGTGTTAAGGTGAGAGTGGTTTTGGTCACTTTGGATTCTGTGGGCAGGTGGCTTGGTAATGAAAGAAGAAAAGAGATGCCACGATCCTGGTGTTTTCTTCAAGTGTTGTTTCCCTTCTTCAGGTTCATTTGGGCATCACAAAGTAGGAAAGTTGATTTCAAATGCTTTTTTTTTTTTTGAGGGGTGAAGTAGGAGAGGGGAGAAACCTGGTGAAAATGAGCCTACTGAGGGGAGCAGCTCAAAACCAAAAAGCCTGTCCAAGAGAAGGACAGAAATGTGTCTGAATCCTCTGGCCCCAGTGAGGGCTGTGAGTTGGGGGAGGTAGAATTGAGTCAGCTGATGGAGTTAGGGGCTGGGCTGAAGAGAGAAAATGGAGTTTGGGGAACAGGACAGGAGACTTCAGGTCCAAGAGGCAAAAATAAAACCAACCTAAGGCACTTCATCTAAAAGCCTTGATAACTTTGTTATATGGTTTAAAGTTATATACTACTCAGTATCTGGTATCCTTTGGCAGGGGAGGCCAAGAAGAATGCCTCACTGGACACCTCTAGTATGTATTAAATATCTGGGGTATTAGGAAATCAGCATCATTTAGTCATTTTTTGATACCTGTATTATGACATTTATGTATATATAATTACATTTCTGTTATCTATGATAACGTATAAGGTATTATAACATTGCCTTCTATTGTTCCTGGTTTAGTTTTAGGTCAAAGCTCCATTAATGCTTCTTAACCAATGCAAACTGACTGAAGTAAAGCCCTCTACAAATGAGTGCAACATCACATCTAGCTTTTAAAAGGGCTGAAATACGTTTGTTTCTAAAGGAAAAAAACATAGCAATAGTTTTGTCACCACTTCACAGAATCCTAGAATGGCTCAGGATGGAAGGGATCTTAAAGATCATCTAGCTCCAACCCCCCTGCCATGGGCAGGGGCTTCCCATCATTCACTCAGAATTGCTATTAAAGAAAAAGATGACATTGTTTAGCAATTACAGCCAAAAGAGGACCTGGCCCAAGTCCATTTTCCATGAGAAATGGAAATGCATGCAGTTGTGGCAGGGAAGGTTGATACAAGGAAATGATTCTGTATGGGGGTTTTTTCCAGGGCTGTTATGACTTGGTGACCAGTTTTATGGAGACAAATATGGGAATCATAGCTGGAGTGGCTTTTGGGATTGCATTCTCACAGGTAAGTGCAGAAATGCTTCCCTTCCTCTCCCTCCTCCCGTCCCCCCCTGCCTTTCTTCCCCCAAACTTCAAGGAAAGAAGGATTATGAAAAGAGACTGAACTCAGCATGCTCATTAGTCCTGAGGTCATCTGCTCATCGATTTTCTTTTTTCCAACTTAAATGAAGTTTCTCCTTGGGAATATCAGTTATGGTTGAGCTAATGAGTAGCTCGAGGAAAACAGCTTGTCCCTCTGCTGGGTCAGGTAGAGGTTAACCCAATAAAACATTGGCTTAAATGGAGCATAAACAGCTAAGAAGACAAATAGCTTAGCCATTGTTTGGATAAGCTTCTCTTTCTTTCTTTCTCCCTCATATTCAAACTGCTTTTACCTTGAGAGAAGCTGGAGAAACTAGAGGTCTGGTCAGAATCACCTGACCAAGAAGGGGCAGGAAAAGACTTGCATCTTTCAACAGCAGTCACTTTGTGTGGGATGGCAAGGACTCTTTCGGAAAGGTGCAAGAATGAGAGCCTGTGCTTGGCTGCAAGGTAGTTTGGTTACATCTTCCTGAGGTTTGATTTGCCCAGCAGTTACAATGGCTTCTGCACAATAACTGTCCCCCAAGCTGTATGGAAAGTGGCCACCGAGACCTCTTGGTCAGCATATGCACAACCCAAGGGAACCCTAAAACTGTAAGGGCTCAGAACATCTGAAGGGAACCCTAAAAGTGTTTGGGCTCAGATCACCTGACTGTCCTGCCTTGGGAATACCTGGAAACCTTGTAGCCTAGGTGTTAGATGTGAGAAGTCCATGATTTGGCCTGTCAGCCTGTTTCATGTACTACCAGATCCCCAGAGCATCTCCATGGGTTTCAGGGATCCAGAAGCAGTGAAACTATCAGTCTGGAGCTGTTGGTGCACAGAGCAGGGGGAGTTTGGTTTGGTTTGTGGTTTTTGAAATGCCTCATGTAAATCTCTCCAAACTAAAAATGGATGAGCAGAATTTTGACAGCTCACAGGCTGCTGAGGCAAATGCCACAGTCAGGAGCAGTGCTGCCTGAAAGCTTTTAATGGGTGTGAGGAGCATATGATAGGCAAAGCATCATTGTACCTTGCCTGGAAGTTGTTTGCAGCTGGGAAGGAGACTGGAGGAAGAGTGCAGCTGGGTTTGCAAGTGTTTTGGCACGTTGTTCCCTCTAGGTCATTGGTTGATTGTGAGCTCAATACAGGAAGGTAGGCATAAGGATCTGGCACCACGAGTAGGTATCCAGCTGCTTGGGGTGTTTGTGAGTGTGTACGAAGGAGAAGAGAAGGGGGTGCAGGGGATAAAAATGCAGCTGTCCTGGGATGTTGAAGGCTAGAAGGCAGGCAGTTATAAGTTACTGCCTAATCTGTTGTGCTGGATGGGGTGTACACATTGATTTCAGGTGGTGATGCCAGCCACCACTGCAGCTGTAGGAGAGGCTTTGCTGGTCCTACTGAGGATAGGCTTAAATCTAAATAAACGACAAATTAGATCATGTTGCTCTGCTCCAGTAAAGCATGCTCAAGGGCCTTTCTTTCCTGTGATTTGTGAGGTGTTGACTAGCATGGGGAATGTGCTGATTCCCAGAAACAGGGAAAGCTGATGTCACAGCATTGCATACCGTATAGACCTGGCCCAGGCTTCCCAGTCAGAGCTGCTGACATTGTCTGCACTGCTCCTCAGGTTTGAAATAATAGTGCTAAAATCCAAGTTGATTCTTTATGGACTCAGATGCCAGTGCTGACTTCCAGCTGGAATAATTTCAGTTTAGCAGGTGCTCTCCAGAGCAGCAAAATGATCACTGTGTTGTGCCCAACAGAGAACAAAATTCTGCCAGCAGCAGCGATGGTGAAGAGTTTTGCCTAAGATAAAAGTGCAGTGCAGGCATTGGCTCTAGGGATGCAAGAGACAGGCTCTGGAGGGGATTTGGGGTTGTTCTTGCAGTAGAGTCCCTCAGTAGGGGAGTCTCAGTGTAATGTTCAGGCCAAAAGACTCAAGGGGAAGATCCAGCAAAGGAAGACGTGAGATTTTAATGCTGTTGCTCTGCTTAGAGCAGCCCTTAAAATAGGGCATAACTACATTGTGCATAGTAACTCCAGAACATGACATTCAAGGTCAGGTTGGACATGGCTCTGAGCAACCTGCTGGACTTGCAGGTGTCCCTGCTCACTGCTCATCACTAGATGTGACCTTTAAAGGACCCTTCCAACCCAAATTACTCTGTGATTCTATGAAATCTTTTGCTTACCATGACCTCTCCTTTGCTCTGTTGTTCCTTTAATTTAACTTCAGTCCTATTCTCCTTCTTTTCCTGCCTGGAACAGTTGATTGGGATGCTGCTGGCATGCTGTCTGTCCCGGTTTATTACTGCTAACCAGTACGAGATGGTGTAACGAGGTGAGCGGTGCCTGCTTCCCTGCACTACATCACATACCTCTTGCTATGCTGCCGTGGCTCTGCTGCTTCTGCTGAGGACAGCAGGCACTTTTCAGGTGCTCAAGTGTTTTAGGGGGTGCTCAAGTTCTTAGGTGCTCTAGTGTTTTGGGTGCTGCTCAAGCGTGTTTTGGGTGCTGCTCAAGTGTTTTTTGGGTGCTGAAGATTTTGGATGCTCAAATGTTTCTTAGGTGGTGCTCAGGTGTTTTAGGCACTGAAGATTTTAGGTGCTTAAGTGTTTTAGATGGGGCTCAAGTTTTAGACCTGTGTTCACAGGGAATTAAGTCTTCCCAGGGAACTTTTTGCTTTGGGATTTTTGTCCCACTGTTCTGTCTGGGGCGGGGAGGGGGAAACGTACCACTGAGTGTTTTGTCATTTCACCATTCTGCTTGAAAAGGGGGAGGGGAAGGGGAGGAGATACCTGTTAGCAATGAAAGCAACCTACTTCTTCCCTTTCACCCCACCCTGTTCTCTTAAGTCTTTCAGAAGCATCGAGTCCAGAGCCCATCTGAAGCTCAGGAGCTGCGGAACTGGAGCAAGACTGAACTGAATGTCATAGCACACACTGTCTCTCGCACGCACGCACACCCACACCCCCCCACGAGCGAGCCCGTCCGTGTGCGCGCATACTCGCGTCCCCCCGCTCCCTCCCCCCAACCCTTCTCTCTCATGCGTAGTGTTACCATCCTGTGAAAGTAAAAACCCACGGTGCCAAGCAGAGCAGCCGAGTCCTCAACCTCCAGAACCCTGGAGCCCATCCCCGGCAGCTCGGCCGGCTTTAGGTCTTGGTCACACAAGTAGTTGCATTGTTAAGTTAACACAAAAGGTAACTCATTAACGTCGTGGATCGGGCTGTGCATGTAGTGACTGGAGGGCGTTCATTAGCCTTTCACCATGGTTAACTAAATGTTGCACACGTTCATAGAAACCTTGATAGGAAATAGATAATTCTTTTGGGGGTTTATCTTCATTTCTTGGTTTGTTTATTGCTTTATTAAGGTTTTCATCCTTTTCCCCCTTCCCTGTGCCTGCCCCCGCCTTCCCTTTCCCCCACCCCCC